>CAEFZP010004403.1:0-47500 GCA_903064625.1 Mallotus villosus | reverse complement strand
TAAACAAGTCTTTCACCCTCAATAGTGCTCTCTGGATTGCCTGAACAGCATGTCAGTTCATACTGAAGAAGCTTTGATTGGTGGGAGGACGTCCTTCGGAAGTAGTATTATTTACTATGCATGTCTATGGACTGGTGGTTCGGGTAGGTTTGTATTGAAGTCAATGCAGCCCGAGGGGGACGCAGGCTAGCAGTCCTCCGGATGTACCATGGTTCTGGCACAGACAGTGCTGTTGAGTTACCGAAAACCTTCAGTTCAATATTGTGTATTTTTATAAATGTATCGTGACATATTAATACATTTAGTATAGGTTTATCTAAAACATGTCACTTTAGAAAAGTGACAACCATTTTTTATTTTAAGAAATTTCACTGAGGAGCATAACCCTCCTCTTCCTCCTCTGACAAGTCTCCACTGATGAAGATTCATCAGGCCTTGGAAGAGCTGGAGGTGGGGGCTCAGGCAGTTGCCTTGGTGTTGAATCATCACTTCTTCCTTCACATGCCTTTTCCGGGGTTCAATCTCTGGTCCTCATCGCCCTCATCGCCCATCCGTGTCATTGAATTGACCTGGTTTCTGGCAGTTCAGAGGTGGTCAGTTGTGTGTGCTTGAATTCACTCACGGATGGGCGATGTACTGAGGAGTCATAGTTACACGATGACAGTGTAACAGTGGCTGAAACAGCCTGATCATGCCATGTCTGTCCTTAGACTTCTCCATCACACAGGGCAAGGTCTCACACGCACACATGTCTCATGGAACCCTGTCTTGACCAATTAGGACCCAAAGTATAGATCAACATTAAATTCTTCTTCTCCAGGGGCTTATCCAGAAGTACTTCTTGGGGGTTCCTCTTGTTTCTCTGCATTAATGTCTGTTTCAGGCAGGCCTATGGTTGTAATAGGTGGGAGAAGTCATTAGTGACTCATTGCAACGGCACACATAGATACCGATAGCCTACCAATTGGAATGATACACAACAGATTTTGTATTGACTTAAAAATTCATTTTGTACAGTAAAAACAACTTACATAGCTGATGATGTATATCAGAAGTGCTGCCACAAGCAATAAAATAGCATAAACGAGGTAGATGTCAGTCTCTTTTAAGTGGTCTGACTTAATGTCAGGGCATCCTGGGAACGAATAAAACAATATTTTAATGCAAACACCTCTTAAATAAGTAGGAGTGTAACGTATAGATCTTATAGGGTTAGTAAGAAAATAGATGTATTCAAGTACATTGACTCACCTGAAACTTTTAGACGAATCTGCCCTTCCTGGTTCTGATTTCCAACGGGTGCAGCTAGTAGGCAAAGGTAGCTCCCACTGTCCTTGGCTGTCACATTAGGAAGGATAATATCCACTGAATTATTTAGAAGTTCCACCTCTCGCTCCAGACCTGCATACATCCTTGTTTTGTTAGGTGGAGTAAGATTTCTTGTGAGGAGGCCACTCAATAGATATGGATCCTTGTTAATCTGAAATCAGAGTGTACAGTTACTTTTTAGTGAGTTTTGAGCAAGCTTTCTGGTGAAATGTTTTGGGTAGGAGATTTTTCCTTACTATTCATTTAGCCAAGTAAACTAAAACATTATATTGCCAAATTATCATAAACAAGTTATGACAAAACAGCACCACGAAAGGCAACATCTA
The DNA here is from genome assembly GCA_903064625.1 of Mallotus villosus. NCBI lineage: Eukaryota > Metazoa > Chordata > Actinopteri > Osmeriformes > Salangidae > Mallotus > Mallotus villosus. The sequence continues at coordinate 45,845 of CAEFZP010004403.1, read as the reverse complement.
TGTCACAAATTCCTTCTGTTTTGACCACCATAAGCAGAAGAGCATTGGATTTTCAACTAAGTCATAAAAAACAATTCCCCTGCAAAAAAGCATTGAAACAAGTATTTAAGTGTTTGGCCGTAATCCGTAAGTGTTCTTACCTTATACCACCTGACTGCTCTGTACTGGACTCCACTTTCACTGAAAGCTTTACACTGTAGATGCGCGTCTTCTCCGCAACTCCACCTACTTTCTTCAGCGTCCTCGATTATGTCTACACTGACAGCTAAGGAAAAGAAGAAACGTGTCACTCCTAGAAATTTGGCATTTGTATTATGCTTGAATTGTATTTGACATGGAAGGCTGAAAGAGGGTTTGTCTTTGGCGCCTCAAGAGCAAACACCATGCTCTCAGAAAGTGTCCTGAATTAGAGGTGGAATTAAGTAATGATTCCTTCAAGGAGAACGACATGTAGGCCTATGAACGGTTTAAAATTTCTATAAACAGACAAAAGCCCCGATTTCAAACATGAAGCAAGGTATGGACATATTTTGGATCTAGGCACACCAATTTCCTTTACAGGTGCTGGGCACAGCAAGGAAGTCATATCTCCTGGTTATGCGCCAACAAAGTTAAAAACCCAAGGTTATGCGCCAACAAAGTTAAAAACCCAATACAATCGAAAACAACTTACTTGCCACAATTTGGAGAAGGAATAGAACAAGCATTGTTGCAAAGCTGTAGCCAATAATCATTCTCGGGGTTAATTGCCAACTGTTTCTGAATATCTAGTGTTCTGTATTTATAAAGAAATGCCTACTTTCGGTTTCAACTATTATGTTGCCCCGCCTATAGGCCTACACGTGTCAACATGATCAGGGAAACAGCTATTTTGATAATGGGAGAAAACACCGGAATAATGGGAGTCTCCCGGAAGGTCCGGGATTCTTCCGCATTTAAATAGCGGCTCCCTGACGCCCGCAAATGATATACAATCTCCCGCAAATCGGGGATTTGTATTTCTAGCGAGCGATAGACTGTTAATGGTAATTTCTGGTAGAGATAGGTGCATTTTCGCGCGTCTTGATAGCGTCTCTGCAGGTTGGGATGTCTGAAAACATGTGGGTGCGAATAACAACATGTAGCCTACTATTTGGCTACTAATTTCGACAAGGAAAAGTGGTAAGTATATGAAGAGCAGAACCAAGAATTTCAATGTAGACTAGTCTACTTATATGTTGCGACCTAGAATTGTATATCTAAATTGCACTGAGCTAAAAATGTACATGGGAATAAGATTTAACAAGTTAAATATATGTTATTTTATAGCTTTATTTTATTGTTAAAAAGCGGAAGTAGTAGTATGACCTTGTACGTCATCAGGATGGGTTCCTGATTGTGAGGTGTTGAAAAGTTGACCGTGAATAAGACATGCTGTGAAAAAGTCCGGCTGCTTCGTGAAAACCTTTCTAAAAAAATATATGCAGTCCGGGGAGAATAAAGTTGCCAAAACGAAAGAAGACGGAGTCGTTCTTTAAGGGTGCAACATAATTTTGGTGTTTCCGCCCGGTCTTATAGTTTGTGGAAACGAAGCAAATGGATTGTAAAGGAAACAGACGGACCAACGCAATACCGCGACACACGGACAGCAACAATAGCTGCTAAGCTAGCATGCTAACAACCTGAAACAACGTGAACCAAACGAACCAAAGCAGTAGTGAAGGTAAAAGTTTTCTATCATGGCTGAGGCAGAACCAATGTCGCTCGCTTGGGAGAGTGTATTGGCGGAGATAGAAGAAAAGTTATTGACGCTATCTGCACCGAGGCTAAATGACGTCTGTGAAGCACTAAGTGTGATCGTGAAGGAGAGTGACAAAGACTTAGGCCTACCACGTAAGTTGAGGAGACTTATCCTTGAATATTTGGAAAGTGAAGATGTAACATCCCAAGAAGATGAGGGAATGGCCATATTACTGACGATAAATGACACTATCGATGAGATAAAGGGGAAACGTGACGGCTGTGATGAGCCCCAGGCTAAACAGATAGAGCAACGGCGCGACATAGATGGTACTGCACCCAATAGTCCAGATGACGGTAGAGAATGCAATCCTGCTCCAAATGTCACAAAATCAGCCACTGTCTCTGAAAAAAAAACAGAATTGTCCACCCATTCTTCAGACGAGATTTAAAAATCGTTGGGCAAATAGGAGAACCCAATCAAAAGGACAAATTGGGATATGCCAGCCTGGAAAGACAAATCCGAAGTGCATTACAAAAAGGATATGATGAAGAGGAAGTTGTGGAGGCCGTCATTCTAGCCATTGTCCCGGGAACTAAGCTGAAGAGTTACCTGGAAAGCAGGGTTGATTTGACATTACAGGCTCTCAGACAAATATTACGGACGCATTATATCGAAAAGGATGCAACAGAGCTGTATCACACCCTCACTCTTGCGGCCCAGGAGCCAAAGGAAACGCCAATTCAGTTTTTGATGAGGGCAATGGACCTGCGACAACAAATCCTCTTTGCCTCAGAAAGAGTTGAGTCTGGACTGAAGTATAGCTCTGAATTGATTCAAAACCAGTTCCTACAAACGGTAATCACTGGTATCCATGATGACACTATTCGAGCTGACTTAAAGCCATATTTACAAGACTCAAAAGTAAAAGATGAAACTCTTTTGGAAAAAATGACAGCTGCATACACGTTGGAAATGGAAAGAAAGAACAAGTTGTCAGCTGCAGCAAAAGCAAGAACGATAAGAGTTGCAATGGTGAGCAAAGCGAATGATGACACTGAAAAGAAAGCGACACACAAGAACCAGACAACAAGTTAAAAAAAAATGAAAGACAGAAACGTGACACATTGATGGAAAAGGTTGACCAAGGTAACAAAGCGATATGTGAAGCTATCCAAAGCCTTACCACTCACATTGCAAGCCTAAATCAGATGCCCCCACCCCAAACAATGAGAGCGAGTGAACAACCGAATCGGAAATATCAGCTGCAGCCCAGAACCACAAACACAAGACAATGTCAGCAGTGTCAGGTGTCCAATCCGGAGGGAAGGTGTAATCACTGTTACAAATGTGGCAGCGCAGAACACTGGTCAGCGGGTTGTCGTGCTAAAAAGATCTCAGCCACCACCAATAAGATTGAAATCTCTCCACATCCGGGAGGAGATAAGGATAAAGTGGACCAGTTCACCCTGACGGCACCTCTCTCTGGTAAGCAACAACAAGCCGCTAAGCTGGTAGGGAAGAGATGTCTTGTCCGAGCGTTCCTTGGTGGTGTCGATACAACAGTACTGTGGGACACTGGCTCTCAGGTGTCAATAGTGGGAGACAGCTGGAAAAGAAAATATCTTCCAGATGTTGAAGTGAGACCAGTTGAAGAACTGATGGATGAAAAAGAACTTGATCTTTCAGCAGCAAATGGAACAGCTATCCCCTATGAAGGATGGATGGGAATCGAGTTTACTCTGTCCAAAAACGCTGTGTCTGGAATGAGTGACAAACCAGTACTAGTCCCAATTCTGGTTGCTAGCGGTGACCTTGAACGCCCCATCATTGGATTCAATGTAATCGAAGAGCTGGCAATGGCAAATGACACTTCTGGAGATTGTATTCACCGTGATCACATGGTACAGAGACTATGTTCAGCACTAGCGGTGAGACGCAAAACTGCAAGAGCTGTATTATCCGTTTTAAAAAAACAAAAGGCAGAAAGCAGTCCTCACATAGCCAGACTGGGCAGACTACCAGTTATCATACCGAAAAACAAAACCATGGAAATAAAATGTGGTCATTTGAATAAAAGTGTTCTGAGCGGGTCACATGTGCTGTTGGAGCCAGATCAAGAGGCAACATGGCCCTGCAGGACTAACCATCAGAGAACAGTTAATTCAACTGCCCCAAGAGGATGAAGGGAAAATTGTAGTGACTGTTAGAAACGCAACGGACAACGACATTACACTGGCTGGTCGCACCACACTGGGCTGGCTACACAGTGTTGATGCAATTTATCCGCTGGAAACTGAGTCTATGGAGTGTCAGGAGCCCCAGTTATCGGACAGCGATGTTGCACCTCCATTGAAGCAGCCATGCCAGACGCCGCAGGGTGAGCCCTGGGATCCAGATGTGGACGTGAGTCACCTATCAGAGGAACAAAGACAGCAGGTAAAGCAAATGCTGAGGGAGGAGCGTGACATATTTGCAAAGGATGATTGGGACACAGGGTGCATAAAAGATTTACAGATGGACATTCTGCTAACAGATAATCGCCCAGTACAAAAAACCTACAATGCAATCCCTCGTCACCTCTACCAAGAAGTCAAAGCACACATACAGGACTTACTACACCGAGGCTGGATCCAGAAGTCCTGCTCTTCATATTCCTCACCTGTAGTTTGCGTCCGGAAAAAGGATGGGAGTCTTCGCTTGTGCATAGACTACAGGCTTTTGAATGGGAAGACAATACCTGACCGGCATCCAATCCCGAGAATACAGGAGCTCCTGGAAAACCTGGGAGGCAACTCCTGGTTCACAGTGCTGGACCAGGGGAAGGCCTATCATCAGGGCTTCATGAGTGAGAAAAGCAGACCCTGTACGGCATTCATAACACCATGGGGACTTTACGAATGGTCCAGGATCCCATTTGGCCTCACCAATGCGCCAGCGGCTTTTCAGCGCTACATGGAGGGATGCCTAGGGGACCTAAGAGATGAGATTTGTGTCCCATACCTGGACGATGTGCTTGTTTTCAGCCGCAGCTTCGAGCAACACATCCAACACGTGAGGCAGGTATTGCAGCGACAAAGGCAGAGTGGAATAAAGTTGAGGGCAAAGAAATGTGACTTTTTCAAACGAGAGGTGTGTTATGTGGGTCGAGTGATCTCTGAAGAGGGCTACAAAATGAATCCTAGAGAGGTGGAAGCAGTACAAGCTCTGAGACATGAGACACCAACTACTGTACGAGAGGTGAGAAAGCTGATGGGTTTCCTCAGTTACTACCGGTCGTACATACCAGACTTCTCTAGGACAGCCAAGCCTCTCTATGAGCTTCTAGCCAAGCCAAAGACTGGACAAAAGAACACTCAAAAGAAAAAGGGGTCTAGTCGCCAAGCTGCTCAATTACCACCATCTCACCCAATTCTGTGGACAGAAACCCATCAAGAGATACTGAGTAAGTTGATACATCAGCTGACAAACCCACCTGTTATGGCCTACCCAGACTTGGAAAAACCCTTTATCTTGCATACAGATGCTTCAGAAGAGGGCCTGGGTGCTGTTGTATACCAGCGACAAGATGGAGCACTCAGAGTGATCGCATATGGATCCAGGACACTGACAGCCGCCGAAAAGAACTACAAGTTACACTCTGGCAAATTGGAATTCCTGGCGCTGAAATGGGCAGTAACAGAGCGCTTTCGTGACTATTTGTTTCATGCACCTCATTTTACTGTGTACAGTGACAATAATCCACTGACGTATGTCACCAAGTCAGCGAAACTCAATGCCACAGGACACCGCTGGGTGGCAGAGCTAGCGGATTACCGGTTCACCCTCAAGTACAGGCCTGGATCATCAAATGGAGATGCAGATTTCCTCTCCCGGCGACCAAAGCCCATGGAAGAAATTATGCAGGAATGCACAGAGGAGTTTCAAGAGGAAGCTATGGAGGCCATCGGAAAAGCTCTGAAGGGGGAGAGAACAGGAGAAATTAATTGGATCTCTTCTGTCACCTGTAATATAGACACATTACCAGAAGAGACCATTGTTCCAGAGTCCATTCAGCCTGTTGCAGTAGAAGACATCAGAGCTGCCCAAAACACAGACCCAACCATCAGCAGAATCCTTGCACTGAAAAAAACACATGCATTCCTAAAACATAAACACAAGCTAGCAGAGAATGAAAATGTCAGACAACTCATCAGAGAGTGGCCCCGTTTGAAGATCGACGACGAGGGGATCCTCAGGAGGGAGACGGCATCCAGAACACAGCTGGTGGTTCCTGAGTCCTTAAAGCCCCTCATCTACAAACACCTCCACGAGGAAATGGGACACTTAGGGGGAGATCGGATGGTTGCTCTCGCTAGGGAACGCTTTTTCTGGCCTAAGATGAGACAGGAAGCAGAGCACTATATTTCTCATGTGTGCCAATGTGTAAAAAGGAAAAAACCAAACAGGATAACTAGGACGCCACTCCAAAACATTGAGACCTCTGCACCTTTTGAAATGATTTCAATCGACTATGTACACTTGGAGAAGAGCAGTGGAGGTGAAGAATATATACTCGTTGTTGTGGACCATTTCACGAAATATGCACAGGCATATGCAACCAAGGACAAGTCTGGGAAGACAGCAGCCAGAAAACTCTATGATGATTATATCATGCGCTTCGGCTTCCCATCTCGGGTCCACCACGACCAAGGGAAAGAGTTTGAGAATAACCTCTTTCACAAACTCCAAGGTTACTGTGGCATTCGTCATTCCCGCACAAGCCCATACCATCCACAGGGCAACCCTGCAGAACGCTTTAACAGGACTCTGCTGGGAATGTTGCGCACATTAGAGGAGACCCAGAAATCCAAGTGGAAAGAGCATTTGAATAAAGTAGTCCACGCCTACAACTCGACAGTGCATGAAGCGACAGGGTTCTCTCCGTTTTTCCTCCTATTTGGGCGTGAGCCATGTCTGCCAATCGATATATTGTTCCCAAGGAGGACAGAAGAGGGAAACAGGTCACACGCTGACTACGCAGATAAATGGAGAGAAGCTATGCATGAAGCATATGTTATTGCAATGCAAAACATGAAAAAGTGTGCAAAAAGAGGACAGAGAAACTACAATCAGCGTGCATGGAGCTCCACTCTCAAGACAGGTGATCATGTTCTGGTGAGAAACTTAACGCCGAGAGGGGGCCCAGGAAAGCTGCGTAGTTACTGGGAGGAGACGGTCCATGTGGTCAGTGGGAGGAAAGGCCCTGACAGCCCTGTATATTCAGTTGAGCCACTACAAGGAACAGGGAGAAAACGAGTGTTGCATCGTAACCTGCTCCTGCCGTGTCCCTACCTGGTTGAAGAGCGCAAGGTCAGTGACCCCAACCCAAGAGAGAAGGAGAACAAAGAAAAACACAGGGTAAAGAAAAATCAGCAAGTCAAATATGATCGTAACCTGACAGGTACAGACAGCTCTGATGAAGAGGAATATCATGTTTGGACTGAAGCAAGACAAGAAGAATTTCCCTTTAATGCAGAGGCACAGGAATTCTGCCCTCAAAGAGAGACACAGCAAGAGAGAGCCGAGGAGCTGCTCATACCTGAGGTGAACCTTGAAGAGGAGCAAGTACAGGATGAAAACCCGATGGAAGAACAGGCAGAAGCATCTTCTACTGGATCTGAGGACGAACAGGTGGATGTGGAAACAGGGACTGAAAGACCGATGAGAGCCAGACAGCCCAGGCGTATCTACACGTACGACCAGCTAGGTCAACCGACCTTTCAACTGCTGAAAACCTGCACTGTTGGCGCCACAACATCTCCCAGAACCATCCATGCCATCTCTTCTAGATCATCCATGCATCTTTGTAATGAGGAGATAAAAATGAGGCAGAGACACTAAGTTTATTTGGCAAGTTATAATTGTGGCCTACTATAACCAATGTTACAGTTCATGGTGAAGTAATGTGACTACCTGTATTACAAGTAATAGAGAAACAGGCAATCTGTACATTTTCTTTGAGTTAGAATAAGTACAGTGAAGGGTAACTATCTGAGTATATGGGTTTATATCGAGTTAAAGCAATATGTGGCTCACACGATAATAAGAAAAGGAATTGTGTGTACACTTGTTTGGATAGATAGCTGAATGCGTGGCATTGAAATATGTTAAAACATAATATTGTGTGTATATGGTAATTTCCTTGTCCCTAAGTGAAGATTGGGCACCCACCAATACTTCTATGGACTATTCACACTTCAATACTGTTGGACTTTGGACACTGAGTCGAGTATTTTTGCCATGGCTGTTGAAGAGATGAGAACTGAGACACTAAAGAGAGATAGTACTACCTAACCCTGTTATATATAATAATGTGTGTTACAATTCACCCGTCACCAAGAGTGTGATTGTTGATACATGTTTAGTATCATTGTTTGAAAAGGAAATGTAAGGCAACATTTTTTTCAGTGGGGGAGGGTGTTGCGACCTAGAATTGTATATCTAAATTGCACTGAGCTAAAAATGTACATGGGAATAAGATTTAACAAGTTAAATATATGTTATTTTATAGCTTTATTTTATTGTTAAAAAGCGGAAGTAGTAGTATGACCTTGTACGTCATCAGGATGGGTTCCTGATTGTGAGGTGTTGAAAAGTTGACCGTGAATAAGACATGCTGTGAAAAAGTCCGGCTGCTTCGTGAAAACCTTTCTAAAAAAATATATGCAGTCCGGGGAGAATAAAGTTGCCAAAACGAAAGAAGACGGAGTCGTTCTTTAAGGGTGCAACATATACTTGTTGCAAATGGATAATGGTACAACTAGCTGACTAGCCGCAACGATAGTCGCATGCCGGAGAATTGAGGCTTGTGATTGTGAATCGTTGTGAATGGACCAAGAATGCCGTTCCATGAAGGGATCAAATGTAGCCTATACATGCTGGTTATGATTTTTATATGAAATGGAACATCTGATATTAACAATGATGAATAAATCAAATGGTATTAATAATCATTTAAATCGTGATGGTTTCCATGAGCTGGGGAATCCCAGTAAAGTCCTTATCACGAGATCTATGACTCAAGGGATTCCCCCAGTCTCCCCGAGGTGAAACTTCTGTTACATGTGTTTTAGCCAAATCCATAGGCCTAGCCTACCCACGCGGAAAAAGCATAGCCTACTCAAATCTAATTTATATGTAAATGAGAGCTTAATAACATTTCGTTACAACAATGACCTCTTAACATCTAGGCCTACAGATTTGTTATATGCAATACATACAAAATATGAACCGCAACAACTCTTAGGCTATGTGATGAGCCTATTTGACTTATGTCTTCAATGGACACTGTTAAATGTAGGCTACTTCTTAATCTTGCCACCTTTTTAGTGTCGGTCAGAGCCATAGAAAAAGAGAGTTGCGACACTTCCATAGACTCCCATTGTTATCGAGGAATGCGGAAGTAAAGCGTGTCTGATGCGACCAATAGTTCCTAACATTGTATTTTCCACCGTTGAACCCCATTCATTTTCAGTGTCTCCGAAGTTAGTTAGCTGGTAAATTGACGAAAATCCTGCATTTTTTCATATTTTTATCACCACTTATCAATTGTTATTAGTAGTATTTCATATAGCTAGCTTTAGATTAAAAAAATCGTAAGATTATAGCTTGTTAGATTCTAAATGCAGTTAGAGCTAGCTAGTAGGTCTAGTATCTAACGTAGAGCTAAGCAAGACTTTTACTGTACTGTAGATAGCTAGAGAGCACGGGTTTCATAACCAGAAGTCCGTTGGTTTGTAGTCTGTCATATTAGTTGTAGTTATTGGTGTTCGTTGGCATACAAAGTTAGTCTTCTCTTATTAGTACATCTGATTAGAGCTAGCAACAATGAATTGCAGATCGTCCAGCTAGCTCTCAACGCTCGGCAGGAATTTCAGGTCCACTCTATAGCTAGTTAGCTAGTTAACTAGATGCATCTACTACTGCATCAATCAAAAGGATAAACGACCTTGTGATAAGATCATCAGCACAAGTGTGGATGATGAGAGTAAACAGAAAGTATAACTGCATGGATAACTTAATGATGGTTAAACGAACAATATAGTCCTCATTAGGCTACTGTTTGGTATGTACAGTATGGTAGCTAGCATAGCCATTTCTAGCTCAGCTTCACAATATTGTGTTATGTGTTATACATTAATGTAATACATACATGTTAATAAAGTAGCATACACAATACAACAAACCAGTAACCAATTGACATTATGTGTATACCGTTAATATATATATCGGTGAATCGAGTTGGTGCTACTGTCTGTCCCGCCGAAAACCATTCAAACAGGTTGACAGCAGTGGGGGTTTTTTAAACTACAGCGAGCTACCGGAACCACGTGACAAAAAAGCTCTAGCTTTTTTCCTGCGTTTCACTGGCAGTGAGTGTTCACAGTGTTGTATGAATTTCACTCCATTTTACACCAAAAACGTCAGGGAGGACTGACTTAGATCGTGTAGATACGAGTCAGCCGAAGATAGCCAGAATGACGGATTTCTTTGACCGAGCCTGTTTCAATTGGTAATTTGCCTGAGAAAGCGACTTCCGTTGGCCAGCTTCATTGAAAACCATTCAAACAGGTTGACAGCAGTGGGGTTGTTAGGAACTGAGAGCTACATGAACCACGTGATCATGTGTCGGCGAGATCATAGCGTGTCTCAACTCTCTTTTTCTATGGCTCTGGTGTCGGTATGAGCGACTGTAGTGGAAGACTACAGGACTTAGCCTTGCTGTAGGGATGGATCCACTCTTGAGTTGACCATACATCCAACATGTGATCAAATCTGGACAAAGGGGGATATAGTAATCTAGTGCATAGCCTACACTCAAAGGATCAGCTAACAATTGATGCTGTTTTATGTTTCTGTCACAGTGACCACATTCTTTTTCACCAAATGATGTGATTTCTGCATGGTGTGACGTGATTATCCTTTTCTTTGACACAGCCCTTTGCCGAATACAACAGTGAGCTCAGGGGATGCCAGGACTCTTGCATGGAGATCTCCTCTGGAAAAATCACACTGAGCAAATGTGTCAACTTGACACTCACTGTTGTGTGTTCAAACGTGGGTCTTTTAAGAATGATATACTAACTTTAATGTTTTATTTCGACTCCATCTTCAAAAAGTGTCTCTTTTTTATTCTTCCACATAGGGAGAGGATGGTACACTGTAGGAGAAAAGGATACACTACGGTGGTGAATGTTTTATATGATTTTAACATTGGTTTGTGTTTATTTTTAGGATTTAATTTATCTGGATATGATACACGTTTCATATCTTAAATGTAAATTTGATCATCCTTTTATAAACACATTATTTTATTTAATATTGTATTAACACAAAGTCACTGTCTCTGTTTCTTTAGCTGTAAAAGAGAACATCTGTCTCTAACAGCACAACACTGAGGCTCTTCTGACTGCTACCATATCAAGGAATTTGTATATTCACTGTGGTATTATGGGGAGGGGATATGTACACTCCTTCTAATAAATCTAATCAATCAATCTAATGGACCAATTGCAGTCACTAGACTGCTGAATGTTTAGTAGAAAACAATAACATTATTATAATTGTATTTTATCATTGATCGAAGTTTTAAGTTTTAAAATAAGAAAAGCGTGCAGCAAGACATTTATTTTGTCAACCTGCTATGATAACAGCTATAATGGAAGATTGCAAAGTACTAGTTGTCAATGTGCTTGATTCAGGGTTGGCAAATGTTTTGACAAATGTCCTTTTCTGTTTGTACTTCAGGAATTTTGGGAGGAATTTTCTCTGTCCTGCCTCTAGTCGTGCTGCTAGTCTTTTGTCGACGTAGACCAGAAGAGGCTCAGGAGCCATGCACAGTTTAGTACCTCGGACCACATTGTCTCTCAGGGCACTACTCCTGCCAAAGAAAACTGCCATGTTTTTGTTATGGAACCTTCTTTAAGCTATGGTTCAGAGGTTTTTAAGATGCTCTGTGCTTAAAATGATCTATATCAGTCTATATATCTATCAGTGCTCTCTTTATTTTGTTTACTGCACACTTCTTTTCAATCTGAATTATGTGTCATGTGGCATTGCACTGCTATATTTGATTGTGTTTTATAATTTATTTATTAAGGTTACCAATTGCAATTATTTATATATTTATTGTGAATTATACATAGCATTACAGATGCTATTCATTATGCATATCTTTACTCACAAATGCTGCTTAATTCTACAAATGTGAAGATTAACTACAGTATAACTACGGTAAATACCTTTAGTTTATAACATAAAATGCATTTTTAAGAAATTGATTATTTATGATTAGATTATTCTTATATATTAATCTTTATTGGTAACCCTATCATTCTCAAAGACATCTATTACTGTCACTAATCACAATAACGCCTTTAGGAGTGCCACTATGAATTGCTTTTCTCACTTCATAATGTGATACGCGGCTTACTTCTCTGCACACTGTTATAAGTATTTTATCTAATATCAATTTACAATAATCGAATTGCAATGTAGATTAAAACCTGTAGCCTGGGAGTTTTTCCTTGTCTTCCTTGAGGGTTTAGGTTGGTTGAGTGGCATTTCTATGGGCGTATGTGAAGCCCCTCTGTGACATGCTTGCGTGTAAAAAGAGCTATACAAATACATTTTGATTTGACCTGTATTTTACTATGTTAAATCCGAAGCAGCATTCTTAGTATTGTCACGGTTCACACAGCGTCTGAGCGCTGATCTGTGTCACCAGAATATTAGACGCACCTGTTTTGTGTTGACTCATTAGGATGGCTATATAAGCTGAGCTGTCTCTGACCACGTTGTGAAGTCTTATTCTTAGTTTCTTTATCGATGGCCGTGCAGTGTTTGCTCTTTGTTCTGTATCATCTTTATTTCTCAGTAAAGTTCTTGTGCACTTTCATCCCAAAACGCTGACTCCTTGCCTGCTTAATCACAAGTATGTATTATGTGTTGTTTAAACATACAGTAAAACTAACTTAAAGTACATTCATTTAATTTTGCAGATGCTTTTGATCCAAAGCCACCTTATGATGACTTAAGTTGATACAAAGAGATAGAAGGAATATGTTGATTCATAAAATGCTGTGCTTGTTTGACTGTGATGTCTATTCTGTGCTGATAAAAAGATGGATGGGTTCATTTGGGAAGTAAATAATAACACAAAACACACACCAAAACTGTAATGATTACTAAGGACTCCTCTTAAGGAAAAAAAAACCTTTATCTAAAACAGTGATGTGTATTGGAACACAGACAGGTCAGATACTTTACAAAATTATTTACATATCTGTATTTTATTTTTACGTACCCACAGCAATAGTTAAAAGTTATAATAACAGAACAAATAGTATGATAGAGATGAACATTTTTGCCTTAACCAAATAGGGTTTTTTGGACACCGTTGACATATACAATTGGGCTTGAAAAACAAAAAGCATTAATGTAAAATCTTAGTCATTTGAGTTGACGGGAGCCTTGTGTGGCTCAGATGGCATGTCCTCGTGGTTGGTTTCCTCTCTTTGTACAGAGTCCAGCTTGTCTTACCAAACTTCATCAAATCTCGTAAGCTCCATGGGCCCATGAACTTGGACCAACTCCATTTCAATACCAGTGAACATGGAAATCGAAAAGACCAATACAGACTAATGCCATTGGATGCAATGCAATCAAAGTCAATTTCCCTGGGAGAACTGGAGTATCTATGGACTTGACCCAAACTTTGCCATGAAGCGACCTGTCAGGACGACACCCCGGCATATAGCAGCCCTCTTCCACAGCTCCTTGTCTGGGGTTACATCATAGGGCTGTGGGGTCCCTTTACCAGGCCCTGCTCCTTGCGCACCACTGGCGCGTGAATGCTGCAGTCTCGTGCCTCACATATGCCAGGGACTCCGGCGTTGCCTGCCATGCCAGGCTGGCCCACTGGGCCAGGGAACCCACGGGGGCCATGAGGACCCTCCATGCCATTCTTAGGCTCCGCGGGGTGGCCAGGTTCACCTGTAAGCAAGAGATAACAACCAGTCGGTAAGGTTTCAGGTGACGTGGCAAAATGTCTGTAATATAATTCAGAGATATCATTATCCTGAAAGGATCATTCAAAAACTGATACTATGACCTTTAAAGACTGAACATGGTTAATTACCCCATGAATAAAAACTTGGCACAGGATAATGTTTCAGACATATTGTTAATAGGATACTATTTGTTTGCGGCAATCTGGCTTATAAACCCGGGCACATTCTCATTCAAATTGTTCAGTGTTCAAGGAGTGTTTATGTTGCTGTAGTACAACACATATCTGGGAGCCATTAAAGATGATGTTGGTTAAAGAACAGATTCTGTGTCCTACCCCTGATGCCTTGGTGTCCATCATGTCCTGGCAGACCTTTGCCAGCATCACCTCTCGCTCCTTTGTTGCCTTTCAGACCTGTGGATGAATAGAGAGTATCAGAGATGTAGTGGAACAAGGGCAGACAGTGGGCAGCTCTGAGGTGTACAGTATGTCTTTACCAGGGCCTACCATTTCAGTACCTCATGAAGGGCCACCATTTTGAAATGGTTAACATTTGGTTGTGAATGTTTTGTTTTGTTACAGTTGTAGTTATGATTGGAAATCCCTTCTCACTTTACCAGAGATTCTTTCTATATGGTGAATGCAAATATGAATCAATAAGCTCAAATGTTTGGGGGAGGTTTTCGCTGTAAAGTACTGTTTGGAAACCTGAATGTTTTTTCTTCTTCTCGTACTGCATACGGTATGGTTCAATATCTGACCTCTTGTATGTATGTTTTTGTGTGTACATACCTCTCTCTCCTTGCGCCCCCTTCTGCCCCTCTGCCCCTATGTCTCCGATGATGCCTCGGCCTCCCTTGGCCCCAGCTTTGCCTGCTTTGCCCTTTGAGAAAGAGGAAAAAAGAAAAGACAACGCAGATAAAGTAGAGTTCTTCTATCAACACACAACCATTCCAACCATTCCACCCTTCCCCAACCTTGATTTAAAGTGAAAACGGTGATGAAGAATCATTGGATGTCTTTAACCCTTAAAGGTGCTGGTGTCAGTGGTGGTGGTGTAAAGGTTCATTGACATTTCAAGGGCCTCTCGACTCACAGGCTTGCCTGACCCTCCGCTGGGTCCTGTGTTTCCAGGTGGTCCTATGAGTGTGCGGTTGTTAATGGGGCAGCCTTGGGAACACTTGGCCCTGATGGAGGATGCATACTGTGAGATCTGGGCAGCGACCACGCCTCTGCACAGCTGCAACACCTGCTCGTCTGTCAGACCAGGGCCCTAACGTGAATGGAAGGAATCAAATATATCAATCAACCAACTCTTAAAATCCATCTATTTACCATCCATCCATTTGTCCACCAAGCAATGTTCCTTTTGAACCCAAACTGTCAAGTTGACCCAATACTTCAATAGTGTGAAATGCTTTGATGTCTGATTTTGACAGTAATAAAACAAAAATGTAGGGCCATCACTTTCGTGTTATGAACCAGCTTGGTGGACAAGTTTCTACTTCAGCGGGACAGGCTGTTGATACGCACAGCGGCACCTGGAACTCCTTTGGGTCCTGAACGACCTTTGACCCCCAGATCACCCCCTGGGCCTGACTGTCCTCTCGGTCCTGGGATACCCGGTGGTCCGACACGTCCAGCAAGACCATCACGTCCACGGGTGCCCCTCTCTCCTTGCTGAAGGTCAGAGGAAGGGATGAAGGGATTAAGAAATAAAGAGATACATTTGGAAAGAGATAAGATATGCATAGCATATTCATTTCAAAAGTATCAAAGGCTAGAGACGTCTAACTATTCTTGATGAAGTTACAATGTGACATCACATGCATGGTTTGTCATATGACGTAGGGGGAAAAAACGTGACAAACCTGTCCTTTGTCACCGCGTGCGCCAAAACTTCCCTGTAGAGAATGAGGAAGTGGAGCATGTTACAAAAACCTGTCTGGGGAAATAATAAGTGGAACTATTTTTAGAGATTAAAAGAGGAAGGTGTAGCATTAAAACAAGGTTACCTTTCCACCTTTTACTCCCTTCACTCCAGTCCTTCCAGACCCACCCTGAGAAAAAGGAAATAAATTCAATTAAATGAGGCAACAGGGGACAGTACAACCACTCACATTGTGACAACCTTGTGATTATCACCAAATGACTTATGACAGCTTTGTGTCATGAGGGAGGAAAAACACATAAACAACAGCTGGTCAAAGGCTGATTGATCAGCAGGTCTGATACACTCACGAGAGTTGACTAATCACTTGAGTAGAGAGTTCACTCCTCATTTCCTATCGCTGTTGATAACCAATAATGATTATTTAAGTACTTAAAATGAAGGTTACCTGTTCACCATCTGGTCCTGTCTCACCTTTGGCTCCCTTGAAATGTAACATATTCCCAACATAAAGTTAATCATTAACAGTTAATAACATGCTTATTGCACAGGTGAATAGATCATTGTAATAATAATGAATAGTTGAGTGTTTTGGTGGGTCTGTGCTATTCACATACTGGCTGGGCACGCAGGCCTTTTGGTCCCGGTTGTCCTGGTACCCCTGCGTCTCCACTCTCTCCTTGGAGTCCCTTGTAGAAAAATAAAACAAGCAGGGATTTATTTTTTGCCTTTCATGCTTGCTTCGTGAACAGATATGACCTTGTAACCTTATCTTGGCCATTTGTAATCTCAATGGGACCTCCCAGGTTAAATAATGGTTAAATAAAATAAATGATCATGTGACTCATGTAGATAACCTTTCGCTGTCTGCTCACACGAAACCATGACGTTTAAATAGTTAGCAACAACACCAGGGGGGAAACCCCAAAGAGGGAAGCTATTTGCTTCCCATGTTAGCTTCAAATAATCACAACTAAAGGCCATGAGGTAGTTATAACATGTCTTACCCCGGCTCCAACTCTCCCTGGAGGTCCCCTTACACCCTGCGCACCTCTGTCGCCCTGTAGGGACAAAACTGGTCATTAGTGCACCATAAACATTGTGGGACTAATAAAGGATGATCTTATCTTAAAGCATTCTATAGTTGCCACATAATGCTTCACAAGAGACAGCCTAAATGAGCAGCCAGTCATTATACAGCACCTTGGAACCAAATTCTCCAGGGACACCAATCACACCAGGAACTCCCAGAGGTCCCTACAGGGGAATGGGGAAAGTACATTTTATTCGGGGACTTTACTTACAGTATTTCTCGAGGATATATTCGAAATGAGTAACGATGTTAAGTCACTCACGTCCTCTCCAGGATCCCCGTCACTACCTGGGATACCACTTGAGCCTTGGGTCCCCTAGGGATGAGAGGAGATACATGAAAGAAAGAAAGACTAATTTAGAAACAGAAACAGAAAGAGTTCAATGTGTATGCAGACAGAATTTTGACAGGGGAAGAATGAAAGTGGCTGGGTTCTGGGTTTTAAATACGTATGTCTTTCTCTTTCATTTTTTCATTCTTCCCCTGTTATAAAACCACCATTCGTAATCATGGCCAATTTGTATCTGTCCTTATCAAAGGGTTTATCTTAAGGACAATACATCTGTTTGGTAAATGTCAGTTATGCACAACGAAGTGGAACATTTTATGATTTGGGGTATTTCATATGTGAAGCTGATGCGTAGACAACATTTTTTTTTGGGGGGGGGGTCCCCATTTGAACATGAGGGGGCCACAAATCTTTTTTATATACATCCACAACACCTTAATCTTTCATTGTATGCTATAAGAAATATTGGGGGGCGGACATATAAATGAGTGTGGCCACGCTACTGATAGGAAGGTGTTGTTCAGATGTTTTCATTGATGTATACGCTGTACTTGATTTGTAAATCTAAACATTGGGTTTCTTGGTGTTTTCCTACCTTAGGACCAGAATCCCCTCTGCCACCTGTCTCTCCAGGATAACCCTGTAAAAGGAAAAAGCGGTCAATGTTGCACAAGCAGAGGAGATAAAAGCAACGTCCACAAGTGCAGACGGAGAAGAACACAGTTTAAAACGGAACGGCTCGACGGCGAGAGGGAAGAAAGGGAAGAAAGCAAGCAGCTTACATTGTAGCCTCGCTCGCCGTGGTCTCCGGAGAATCCAGGAGCCCCACCCTGACCCTGCACAGAGGAAGGTGAGACAGGGCACACGGTTGACAAAGAAGAAGTATAAGTCAATAGCCTCCATTTTGTCTCAGATAAGCGTGAGGTTCTTTTTTGCTCCTCTCAGATAGAGATAATAGTACCTTGTCTCCTTCCCGTCCCTCAGACCCCTGTTTCCCGGTCACACCAATCGACCCCTGTAGAAACGACAAAGGGAAAGCGAAAAAAAAATGCTTAAGAAGCTGCTCTAAAGTAGCATTTCTTTAAATAAAGATCTCCAATATCTCAGAATCGATTGATGGGGAGCAAACAGGAGATAACGACTAGAGCTGACAAGTGCATACTGTTTGACCTTTATTATGTCATGTGTGTGAATGTATGTCTTGTAGTTTCCTTAGTAAAGGTTGTGGTCAGGAGATGTCGGGCTGTTAGTTTGACCATATTCACCTTGATTCCTGTAGTTCCACCAGGACCAGTAGGCCCTGCATTTCCCACTGGGCCCTGATATAAGAAATAGAACCAAACACGTGAGGACATTTAACAACACATAGTACAGGATTCAGAGAGATTAACTAGTGTTTGAAGGTTCAACATTGAAGGGACGCTGTTTTGTACAGTGAGGTTAGATGGATATCGATCGATCGAACACTTACAGTCTC
This sequence comes from Mallotus villosus, assembly GCA_903064625.1. Lineage (NCBI taxonomy): Eukaryota > Metazoa > Chordata > Actinopteri > Osmeriformes > Salangidae > Mallotus > Mallotus villosus. The sequence continues at coordinate 27,323 of CAEFZP010004403.1, read as the reverse complement.
CCCTACGGCCCCAACCCCCCCTCGGGGGCCTTCCATACCGATGTCACCCTGTGGACGAGAGGACACATGATCCGTTACATGCAAATATCATGGAAAAAAAGATATATTCAGTGTCTGCTGGGACCTCATGGAGGGAAAGTTACAGTGGTTCCCTTTTTACATAATGGCATTACATATTGATGTCAGAATAAAGCTGGATGGAAATATACTGATTCATTGTGATGGCAAACTGGTTTAGTATGGGTTTTTTTCTGCATCACGTCATTTTGGTGTTCTACTTGGTTTTCGATAACATCAAACCAATTGTCTAGGATTCTTTTTTGAAGATCTCTGGCTTCTCTGTCACCTCCCACTTCTACTCTGTGATGTTAGAAGTGGTGTTGGGGTTAACGATGACACATCGATTCTGTCAACATGCAGAAATGATCATTCGACTTCAAAACAGAATTCCATGAACTTTTCCAGCTTTATATATACAGTAACGGACCTCACAGGTTTTATCAATCTGACTGGACAAGTCCAAGCATTTGCCTGGGTAGCAAGTCATGTTGGTTCTTCACAGTGCAATACAGTATGTCATGGGGAATTCCTTATAGCGGTGCTCATTTACTAGTCGTTTCAGTTGTGTGGCAAGGAGTGTACGGGGGTTTTACGTGGAAGTGAAACCTCCACCTCCACTGTGGTTATAGGGTGTCTGGTCCTCACCTTCGACCCAGGAACGCCCTCAACACCTGGATCGCCTGGCACCCCAGGGACACCCTGTAGAAAAGGGGAGGGGGGAGATTCAGATAGGATGACCCTGCCAACAACACACAGCGAAATGCTTCTGATATATGAATGAAAAAGAAAGAATGGAAGAAAAGACGAGTAAAACAGAAAGTGGAGGGAGTTTATTTTTCATTTCATTCTCAAGAATTAAACGTTGAAAGGAGATTGGAAGGGGGAGCACATGACTAATACCCAGACTGTCGAGTCGAGAACCAAAAGGTAAAGTAAAGAGTAAGAAGGGAAAAGAAAGAAGAGGTCAAACAAAGAGAGATTAACACAAAGGACGTGGGAAGTTCCCTTCCCCCAGTTTCACTTTTAACACACTGTAAATGCGGGGAGCACCATCTAGTGGTCCTATTTAATAAAGACGGTCAATTGAGAAGCTGGAAGCCTGCACGTTAAAAACATACTCTTCAAGTGCATTTGTTGACAAGAAAAGCAAAGACAACAAATGACTGGATAATATTTGATGAGGTTCACTACTTACCATGGCTCCAGAATAACCAGAGGCACCATCCTCCCCATCAAGCCCTGAATCACCCTGATCGAAGGTCAAAGGTCAAACATGAGTTCTCCCAATAGGCACTGTTGTTGTTATGCATAAAATGTTATGTATATGCATGACATTTGAACAACTAATGTAATATGTGTAGTGAGAATCTCAGTCACTTAACAGTATTGTCAGGGTAAGCTACTGGTGTGATTGTCTTCACAACATTGATTCCTCACCACAGGGCCAGTGTCTCCTCCACGTCCTCTAACTCCTTTGAATCCTTTGTAACCCTGATGACACAGACCTAACCAATCAATTTCAGAGTGCTAAGTGATTATTGAGAGAGTGTCATAGTCAGGGATTGAACTCAAAAACTTTTATGTATAGGATTTATAGGAAATGGGATTGGAGGTTATAGTACATTTTACTACGATAAATGACCATGAACAATATAAATTGTAAATTCATGTATAAAAAATATAAAACATAAAATGTCAACTTGCAAAAGGTAACATTGTAAAATAAATTCCAATATGATAAACAGCAGCCCCCATTCTTTCATGTTTTCGTCCAACTCAAGTTTAATTGACAATGGTTCCTCAAAACAAGCCAGGGAGGAAAATTTGCCTTTTCAAAGCCAATTGACTGGAACAGGATTGCTAGAACATAATTGGATGGAAAGTAGGGGGCCGCTCTCAAATTTGAAATTGACATTCCACGGATACTGAGCTGTCTGTGTAGCATCATCTCTCAGAGGGCCTCATCAGCGAACACAACATGTTTATAGAGGACAACATTTTTATTTTATTTCCATAAAAATTCTTACCTAAAGTATCTTTAAACTTAAACAATGTACACGTTTCACTTTCAGAACAAGTCTTTGATTGGTTTGCCCTTGCCCAGCATAATTCCATGACGCTGACTGGAAATGCATCACTTACACAGCTGTTTGCTGAAATACTATATGTATACTGTATATGTTGAAACATACAAGTGAAAAAGGCTTTAAATGTTTTACTTACAGCACATTTAAAAGTACATTGCCTCAGTGAAAATAATTCGGTGGTAATTCCGTGTCTCACCTATATGGTACTATTCTATTTATAACAGGATTTATTAAATCCATTTACAGATTATATGCCTTTGTACAAAATTGTATTTGTGTAGTGACACACTCACCTCCCTTCCTTGAGCCCCTGGGAAACCCTGTTTTCCTTGCAGACCACTTCCTCCCTAAATAGAGAGACAAATCATAGTAAATAGTCTGTCCACCAAAGAAAAGTAGAGACAAACGGAGTAAAAGCATAAAGCTTAATGCACAATACAAAACGTACAACAAAAGGCACAATATTTCCACACAGAGATAAAAAATATATACAAATCAGCCAACTATTATTATTTAATTTATTGCACTCTCCCAAATCAATCAGACGGTAGAGTAGTTTAAATGTGCACAGATGGTCGTCATAACTACCTTGGGCCCTGCAAAGCCAGCGAAGCCAGGCTCCCCGGGCTCACAGTCGCACTCTGTAGGACCCTCCTGCCCCAGAGCAGCGTCTTCACCCGAGTCAAACTCTTCTGAATCGTATGGCACCTGAGATGTGTGGGAATGTGATATATCGTGTTCATGACTCTCTACAGCATGTCATACTACTAGGGATACCCAAAACATTGGTAAGATTATCGGAATCGGACGATATTATCAACATCGGCATCCGCTCTTTGTGAAGTTTGACTCCAGAGTGCAAAATTATACTTTATAATTATACTCTACGTAAGTATATGAAGGCTACACATGCAACACAGAGCTAGCCCACACTGTCTGCTGTGTGGAGAGATTTTGGAAATGTTTGAAATGTCAAAGGAAATGTTTGAAATGTCAAAGGAAAATAAAAATGACCATATGCAACATTTGTGCTGGTAGTATTTCCCAAGGAAACCACAAACCTGAGATGTTCAGCGTTTACTTGGAACAAACACAAAAAATGTTTTGGTCATGTTGCTATCGGTCTCTGTATATTTATAATAATTCAGATAATAAATGTCATATAGATGCATCACTATATTCTAATGTATTTTACTGAACACCTACTGAAACTGTGAGAAGTAATCTGGACTGACAGCTCTGCTTAAATTGATAGAATATAGAATATCAAAATCATGTGACAACCTTCCAATGGAAATAGCTGAGAGAAAATACCTACACACATCCTAACATGATCATCAAAACAACCAAAGCATTAAGGTAAAGCCCATTGTTGATCGTCACTCAAGGAGCACCTTGGAGGTTATGGTGACGTCCTTCTTGGCGTAGTGGGACTCTGTGGTGGTGGCGTAGGGGTAGGACTCCTCAGTGATCATGGTGACCCCGGTGGGGGCAGGGGCGTAAGGGTCGTACCCCGACGAGGGCGGCTGCTCCTCATAGCTGCGGGTGGGCTCTGGGGGGTACTCCACAGCTAGGGGTGGGGGTCAGGAGATGGGGGAGGGAAACGTCAAACTGGGGAATTTAGCCACACAAGACAGTTACATATTTTGGGATACAATTGTTTCACAGTAGGTGGTCAAGCTTGCTCCATGGGCTGTTTGGAAACAAGCGAAGGGGAACAAACCCTAGCTTCAGCCAGGCGAGGGGGACCTGAGATGTTTTCAGTTGCTCATTACCTGGATGAGGGTAGCCAGACGGGTCATAGCTGTCAACCAGGGAGCCCTCATACGTGTGTTCATCACCTGACGATAGAAAATGAAAGATGTCTGTTGTTGAGTTGAATTAAAGGGCAACACTTTACATTAAGCTTTTGTTAACTACCATGTAACTACCTGGCAATACTTACAGTAAGAGGTGCATCAAAACTGCTATGTAGTTACATTTCATTACAGTACAAGTTATGAGTGAAACTTTGAATGGAGGAAGTTGGACTTTAGAGGTAAGTGGATATCTTGGCAACACAATCTTCAACTGTACTTTACAGCATACACTTCCCCCCACACCACATCCCCATTGCCGATGTACTGTATGCACTTTTCTCCAAAGCAGGACAGGAGAGGATTTACCCTGTGACCTCTTGATCAGCAGTCCAATTCTTTACCACTGAACTATACCCATCCATACAATACAATTTAATGACATAGCATTGTCTATGCACGAGCAATGTTTTTACTGTAGACATTGCTATGTAGTTACATGTGTACAGGTGTTGCCATTGACAATTTTATAAACAAATAGTGACCTGCTGAGCTGATTTCACTTTGTCCATTGGAACAATATGCCTAAATGTAGGTTAATTGCAAACTTGACATCACACACAAAACAATAAACGTCATAAATCATCTTCATTGATGTAAAATTGTTGGAATTATAGTCAGTACAATGTTTCTCTCCTCACCTGAGTGAATGCCAGAGTATTCATCCTGCCCATGGGAGAAGAAGGCACAAAAAAGGAGCGCGAGCAACCGGAAGGCTATGGACACCTAGCGGAGAGACAGGAAACCGGCACAGAAAACAACATATAAAATGCAAGTTTCTGCGTGCCTGTGACTTTTTGAATGACACATCATTACTAAAAGACTTGAAATGAAAAAGAAAATGCATTTCAGCATAGACCATAAAATATAATTGGAGCGTAGCTAGAACGCACCCTCCCCTCTTTAGTAATAACGCTCTACTTCGCTACTGGTTCAACTACGACTGACTGTGCATCTCAGCACAGCACCTTTTCCAACCTTATTTAACTATGAATGTCCAGAACCACATTTGTGAATAATTTGTGAACAATGCATAAACATCTATAAAAAGTATTCTCCATTTATTTAAAAATGTTCAAGCACAGGATGGAGTCAGCAAAAATAATTTCACTGCACATTGTAGGCCTACTTGTGTGATGGTGTGTGACAAACTTTGATGACCTACGGTAGTTTAAAGTAGCCTACTATTTGTTATTCTTCCTCGTAGCTTTATACCAAACAACGGTTGTTTGTTCCATTGTTCCACGATCATATTCTCATCCAAAACAGTCCAAACAACCCGGATGTGGGATGGAAAGCACCTGCTACTGAAATTTGAGCAGCATAAGGTGCTTTGAGACGTGCAATTCAAACTTGTGTTGTGGACTTGTGTTGTGAAGTTGTGAACCTTTTGTAAATTCCATATTACGAATATATTTCCTGGACAGCCTTTTAATACACTGTATTGGATGCTGTCAGTGGGAAACATGACCACTGGGAGGAGATTTCACCTAGAGGGCCACGATCCACCCTGCTCACATAGAGGTCTGAAAACATGGGGAAGAGGTCATCTGAGACTGGAGCACAGACAGGAGTACGTGGGAGAGCTCAAAATGCCCTTTGTCAGGATGAAACCAGAGGTGAGCGACTGCGGTTCTCAGGCTTGTTTCACATTCCAGAATGGTCCACAGTAATCCAAGTCTGTGACTTCTGGAGTTAAGGCCTATTGAGCTTCAGAAGCTCTGCTCGCTCTCTCTCTCTCTCTCTCTTTGATGTTTTGTACATGAATGTCTGTTAAATACAGCCCAATGCAATTCTCTTGCCTATAACTATGATACAAGGAACTGAGTCAGAGTCAGTGTCACAGAAGCAGGGGCGTAGGTTCCTGTTCAAATGTGGGTGGGAGAACCTTTCTAGGATCCAGACAATAAATATAATTTTCTTAATAAAACGTGGGTGGGGACAGATTTGCCATTTTCAAAAAGTGAAAATGTATAATTAAACCTACACATCTACACAAAGGAGTTTCATGAAGAAATACATGATTATAGTAATATCGAATTATTATATTACTATATTACTTGATTATTTAGAATGGTAAGTATATATAAGTATAAATAACTTTCTAAGAAATCTATTGAACCCATTTTCCATCATAGGAATCACAATAATCCAAGGAAGACTCTTGGATGTAATGGTGTAAAGGTTGTAATGGTGTTGAATGATGTCTGTTATAGTAATCATACTCTAAATAACGTCCTTATCCGTGCATTACCTGGGCATGTTCCCACAATCCTTTTCAAAATAATGTTCACAGTGAGTGGGAGGAGCCACTGAGCATGTGATCCCTCCTGACCTGCAGGTCCCCTGGGTGAGTGAGGAGCAGCGTGATACAGTCTGCTGTGTGATCTCTATTAATTAAGAGTTTCTCATTCCACCTAACTCACACCTTAGACTGAATAATAAAAGAACGCACTTTGTATTATTGCTTGTGGTATACACTCATAAACATTTAGTTTTTAATATGTTGTCATTTTATACTGGAATGGAGGAGAAATGAAATAACACATCCTGGACGAAGGATATTTCCATCGATTTGATCCTATGCACGACTAAAAATCCCCCAATAGTGAACTCTCCAACCCAGTATATGAATGGAACAACCAACCAAATGGCATTCAGCCTACACAGCTGATAACCTCACATGTGTACTGGTAGTACATAAATAAATAACTTCAGTCAACAATAAAATCCCAGTCCAATGCCATACAACATTTCAATATAGCCTACTTTTCGAACAGCTTGCACTGACAATGGATGCAGGCCCCAAAACGACCCCCCCCCCACAAACCCCAGATTTTTCTCCTGGACCAGCGTTGGACCTCATGGCGACTGCAGTCTTACCGTTCCCCTGGACACGACCATGGTGCTGGCTGTCCACTTGCTTCTGTAACGTCCGCTCCAACCAGAGCCAGACAGGGTACACGTACGAAAGAATAAATAGCGATTAAATGTCCAATTTTGTCCTGTCCTGAACGCTCCTCACAGCATTCTTGCTTCCGATGGTCCCCCTGCCCTCTCTCTCTTTCTCTCTCTCTCTCTCCCTCCCTCCTTCTTCCTCTCTCCTGTGGATCCCTCAGGTTCTCAGGCACTGAGAGGCTATGTTCCCTCCCTGCTCTCCTCTCCTCGACAGGGTGAGAAATACCTGAGTCTACCCCAAACTCCAAATAAACTGGGGGATTGAGGGATTCAGACAGCGGCCACAGAGGAGAGATGAAAAGAAGTAGAAAGTGGGAAAATATTGTCCAACAGGAGCTTTATAGAGTGGGGAGATGACTGGGTTTGTTCACCATTAATCTACTGGAGGACTCTTTTAGGTCAATCAACTTTTACCCAATTAACCATAATGAAACCACTTCTAGCTATACAAAAGGTTCATGCATTGTAACAGAAGCTTAATGATAAACCTGGGCATGACTATGATTATACAGTATCGTTTATCGTTGAAATCAATTTGATTCTCACAGAACTAACTGCAAATGTAACCCATGTCAATCAGGCATCAGTGATGTCTGATGGCAGTTTTTACCTGAGTGACAATATTGGGTTATAGACATTTATTGGAAACAGGCCTGACCTCCGGTGCCCTTTGACCTGCTGGTAAAAGTGTGCCAGCTATAACACTGCTGTCCAACATTCCATAGTGTTTGTACAGTGACAGAGGAGGAAGAGGAGGACCTTTAACCTCCAGGTGGATCCAGCCCACTGTGACCGCCACGAGCATGCTCAGTAGCTATTCGTCCACACAGGCGGTCAGAACCCAGAAGTGGACCTTACAACGCAGAGTCTCTTGGAGTGTGCAATGAAACTGTAGGGTAGAAGACTGACCTGGGGATAATATCAAGACATCTTTTCTGATTTGTGTCCCTTTTTCTAGTTCTTAACTGCGGTGGTCAGGTTTGTGTCCTGAGGATTAGCGAACAGGCAGAAATCTGAACCAGGTGGACCACAAGCTAAAGTGTCTTTCTGAAACACGTGTCTCAGAGACTCGGCTGCACGCATGTTGATATTACTGAATGTGTGGAATATAAACCAATCGATACACTAGAAAGCAGGAAACAGGAACCACTGAGGTTGGGGTTCATCATCTCACCAACTAGAACTACAGCCCCCTAGTGGCAAAAGGCCCACACAAAGTAGCACACAGTGTGTAGCTGATACTATCTTTGCAGTACCCAGGGGAAGGACTTGCAGTGTAGCACTTTGAATTGAACTGAATTGCCTTTATCTCATTTATGTACTTTACATTAGCCATAAATTAGAAAGTGGGATCCTGAAGTAAGGAGGCCAAATCAAATAAACAGTCCATCAAATCTAAAATTCGAATTTAATTAGTGAGTGTTTGCATTATATTTACAAGAAATCTCTTGGTCTTTCCAGGGTAAGTTGACCTCATTTTATCAGAGGTGCTGAAAACAACCAAATCACTTCTCTTTCTCTTTCTCGTCCTTCTTTTTCTTCTTCTTCTTCTTCTTGTCATGATGTCTCTCGTCCGGGGAACGGGAATCCCTGCGGACGGCACAGACAGACGATGACGAGCACAATCCAAATAGCCACAATCCGCAGCACGTAAAACACAGACATGGCGACGCAGACATGGCGACGCTACAACATCCTCTTCCAGTCTCACCTTTTCCTCTTCTTCTTGCTCTCCTTCTGTCTGTGCTCCTGGCTCGGCTCCCAGCTGCGTTCCTTACTGCCTGCCCGGCTGCGCTCCTTACTGCCTGCCCGGCTGCGCTCCTTACTGCCTGCCCGGCTGCGCTCCGCACTGCGGTGGCGTTTGCGGTGTCCCTCCCTGGGGCCGACGTGAGAGTGCCGGGACTCGGTGGACGGAGAGCGTCTGTCCTCCGACCTCCTTCTGAGAGACGGTGAGAAGAAAGGAAAGAGTCTAAAGGGTCCCATGGCATTTTCATCATTCTGGAATCCAGATTACTTAAGGCTATAAAAAATAAGCCTAAAGAGCATATGAATGCATTCAAATCAGGTTACATATCACATGTATTTTTGAGAGTCTGTGTGGTGATATAATGGTTTTAAATTTTGAAAGGTGTTCAAAAGGTAAGTTTGTTTCAGTAAAAATAAATGAAAAAGTTGTCCCCTTGAAGCATGCTGCGTAAGCGAATGAGGCCGTCTGAGAGAAGATTTGCAACAAAGCTCAGTGCAGCTCCTTACCAGTGGAATGTCAATTTCTAATGAAACAGCCCGCTACTTTCCAACCAATTACCGTATGTTTCAGCAACCCAGTTCCAGCCAATCGCCTTAGCAGTGACTGTGAGGCATGATGTTCAGTGATTGGGACTGGGGTTTTTTCCCTCTTCATTTTTATTCTTATACATCATCTTCTTCTATATTTTGATATTCTGAATATGTTTGCAGCGAGGGCTCCAGGGGAGTATCACCTTACCTATGAGAGTTACGTTTAGTCTCCACAAGCTTATCCACTTCTCTCTGCTCGTCTTTCCACTGCCTGGCCAGCTCCCCAGAGTGAACCTCAATCACTTCACGGACCACCTGGACGCAACATTTACAATCTTAAACACACACACTGAAGACGGAGATCTTCGGAGGCATGAGAGCCGATGAAGGTCTCACCATCGGTGATGCTCTCTAACAGACATACGGTACCAGTCAAAAGTGAACATGTCCAAACTTTTGACTGGTACTGTTCATTAGCTCACTGCTAAATGCTAAATGCAGTCCATCCATGCTAGTGTGGCCATTCTGAGGTGTTTCCATGGCAGCACACACCTCGGTGTAGGACTTCTTGGTGATGTGGACGTTCTTGGCTCGGTAGGACTGCCGTCGCCGCTTGTAGTCCCTCATCTCAGCCATCATCTCCAGGTGAGACTTGGGCCCATTCTGATCATCACCTGTACACAAACAAAAACAGAAAGGGCGCCCACTGACTTGACTGGCGCTTACAGGAGTGAAGAAAGGTGATAGATCCCATCCGTGAGGGAGATTTTAAATCAAGCTCATCAGGTTGTATGCGGCACGTAATTGACAATGACACATTTGTAGTTGGTCTTGTTTGAAATAGATAGACGTACCCTTTTTGAGTTTGGCGACCAAATCTATGTAGAGGTCCTCATTGTTGGAGGCCTCTGCCTGCTCTTTCTGTTGGCTGGTTACTCTCGTCACATGATCATAAAGAGCCAATCGGTCGGCCACAGTGAGGTCCGAAGTTGCACGCTTGTGGTTCTGAGGAACATCTGGAGGGTCTTTGGAGAACTCCCCTGCAGCACATTGGCAAGGTCTTTACACACATTCATACACACATCCATAATCACACAAGGCACATACGGCTACAAACAGGTGTGTGAAACAATACTTTCAGTCTTTGTTCAGCAAAAACACTACAAAACAAATCTGCCTTTCCTAAAGATTCAAGGTTGAAGTGTGTGTGTGTGTGTTTGCACCAGTGAGTGCAATTACCCGTGTGAGTGTGTGAATGGAGTATCTAAATGGAGCACTTTTAAAAAGGATATGCCACAAAAGGATACTACACGAAATCAGGCAAGCCTGAAGCAGAGCAGAACTGTTTAGGGCACACCTCCCCTTTAATACTCACCCCTGTCACTGCAAACAAAACACACATTGCACAAATGTAATAACTACACTTGTTTAAAAGATAGCACTCCAAGGACATCTAGTATAGGCACCTGCTAAACAACATACAGATATCTGTATTGAATTGTGAACCACACAGGCTGAAATCGTATTAATACTCATGGGTAAGGAATATGGCACAAACAGACCCCACGAATATGACAAGTTGATAGGCCACGTCCCACTGACTTATGCCAATTATCCTGCACGTGCCGTCTTCAAATGTTTGTTGTGATTTATGTTTGTTTCATATTATAGTTAAAAAGTCTGTTTATAATCTGTCTGTGGTGCTGCTTATGACATGATTTCACACACTCACTGGCATCAAACAACTGCATGATCATTGTAAGACAGCTGCACATAGAACACTAGCTGACCAGTGTGAACAGCTTGTTGTTAGCCATTTAACATTGAGTATTAGCAGGAGGAAATGTAGGAGTCTTCTAGTTTAGGGCTGGTTAGAGGTCAGAAGTTGACGTTCCCTAAGCATACCTTGGCTGTAGAGTCCCTCCATCCTCAATGGAGGTGCATTTGCTCTGGCCTGGAGGATCACCTGCTGCTGTGTGTGTCTGTCTGTAGAAGGAGGCATCGAGTCAGACTGCCCATCATCATCTCACCAACCAAAACTCCCAAGTGAAAATAAACACACCCTCACAGACTACATGCGGATGGTTCTTACACTTTTTTCAAACCATACTACACGTTGGTGCCAATTTGAATAAGTGACACTCACCCATATTAAAGCAAGTGATGTTGGAGTTCTCATAGCACATGGAAGGGTCCAACATATCGGCCTACGGGAAACATTCAGGTAAATAATTGCATATCTGGTTAACATAAGGAACATTGGAGACCATGTGAGGTCACTATTGTGCGTCTTTTGACAACAACTGCATCCTTTACCTGCTCCTCTTGGCTGTAGCCCATCTTGCTGAGCTGACAGGAAGCTTTGTGTTTCTCCATGCGCCTACTGGGAACTCTGTGGTTGGGGTCGTACGGACACACTTCCATTGACTCCTTCAGAAAGCACAATACATATGATGTAAACGCCTGCCAGGCACTACCTTTAGCTGTGCGGCCTGTTTTCTATCGCTTTAGTCTTTTGTAGCTCATATCATGTAGCTAGCTAACTAATTCGGTCAAAAATAGTTGGTTACCAAGTTTAGCACCACATCCTCAGCAGACTGCTAGCTAGAAGATAGATTACCTGAGACTGGGCCTTTTCTCGAGTCCATCCCAGCGTCTCGATCAGTTCGTCCAACTGATTTTTGCAGTTAGCGGTAAATTCGCTCAACTCTTCCAAGCAGCGCAATCTATCCTGACATTTTTGCTTCTCTAATACCTCACACTCGACTGGCGAGTCATTCATTTTTTATAAGTGTATCTCAAATTGATCCCACAAAGTACACTCCGCGGCGCAATTCTATTTTAACTGGCGTAGGATGATGACGTAATCGTCTCGTTCGAAATTGCATTCTGGTATTTGAAGTTTCTCTGTTTTGCCGAGTGGAAATAGATACAAATGTATGTTTTTTCTTCTAAATTAGAATTGTAGCTCTATCTGTAGCTCTATCTATTCCTAAACATAAGATCACAGGTGGTCAGTCATTTTTGTTCCATTTTATTCTCCATTTATTAAACTAAATACATGAAATGTTAACAGTTAAAAAGACCATTACTAAGTGACATTTGAACAATTTGATGTCCAATTGAAAAAATAGCATAATATGCAGGTAAACATACTACAAGGCAGATACTTTAAGTCATTTTAATTTGTGATTGGCTGCTGGTTTATGAAAGGAACAACTGGTCACTGTGCACTAAAATGGGTTCCTCTATCTATATCACTAGGAAGCATTCCATCTGGCCTGAAAAGAAAGAAAAAATCTAATACAAATTTGAATCACATTATTCAGTGTGTTTTAAAAAGATTTCAATTCGTTTTCAATCTACTTACATTACTTCAAGCGTTTCTGTTTCTTCGAAGGCTACCTCTTCAAAAATGTCCACCTCAAGTCCAACAACAAATGTCTTCCTCACTGAAAGATTGAAACAACTCATTTGTGGAACAGATCACATATCAGCCTATAAGATGTAATAATAAATCAAGACTTACGTCCATGACTGAAAAGAGGGTAACCTCCCCACCAGGCTTGGTCCGGGAAACACACAGCCATAACCCTGTACTCCTTGGTCCACAAAATAATTGTTAAATGAGTGATCAAAAGGAGTTTCCCCTATCAATACAAGTCACAGGCTGGTGTGGGGGATTGTCAACCATCCATATTCCAGTAATTTCCTGCCCTATATCAATATGGTTTTGGGTATTCGCTATCTGATGATGGAAGGCCATCGATGGAGAGTCAGTGACAGCCCATTGCCAGCTACTCTCATCCTGAGAGCTTTCTGGAATGATGTAATTTGGGACATCGCGGCATCCTAGGGACAAACAGAACAACAAAGGCAAGAGACAACATGACACATAAACATAATAAAGGTGTTTGTGTCTATATATTTGATAGTATTTCCAATTGTGCAGGATGAGATATATGTACGTTATGGAAAAGAAACAATAGAATAAGGAAGAACATAAGCAAGGAGGGCAAGGTTGATGTTGTTCAAATCAAATCAAAATGTATTTGTATAGCCTTTTTTACACGCAAGCATGTCACAGAGGGCTTCACATAGGCCCATAAAACTGCCCCTCAACCAACCTAAACCCTCAAGGAAGACAAGGAAAAACTCCCAGAAAAACTCAATGCAAGAGAAAAAATGGAAGAAACCTCGGGAGGAGCAATTCAGTGAGGGATCCCCTCCTCCAGAGACGGTTGGAGAAAGAGAGGAGCAGAACACAGGCTAAACATAGTAATACAACAGGGAAGTGCCAATGGGTTTAGAAACACCAAAATCCATTGTCCAGCTTGGTAGATGTAGAAAGGGATCGGGAAACTCGCTGTTGCCCGTCACGGAGACTAGTTTCCGGTTGGTGACCAGGTCCAGCGTTGGCGGACCGACGACCAGGCAGGTGCTGACAGCTCAACAAAAAAAACACACCACAGGGGATGTGCGGAGGGGGGACAGAGATAGGAAAGCAGGGATTAGAGAATGCCAGGAGCAGCTAACAGTTACAATCATATTAGAATGAGATCCCCACCGATCAAGTGTGGACTAATGCAGCGATTTAAAAAAGGGTATTTAATGCAGCCCTAGACACTAAGACCAGAGCCATAGAAAAAGCCACCATCAAACACTCTGATTGTTGCTATGGAGGTGCTCGGTCTGACTTTTGCACCAACAAATGTACCACAACCTACCTTAACTTCAGCTTCTATAGGTATGTGGGTCCCCAGGACCAAGGTCAACATATCTGCTTCATCTACTTCAGAAAATGCAAAATTATTTTTGTTTGTGGTAACTGTCAATTTACATACTAATATCAGACATCATTCTATCCTAATCTTACAGCCTCACCATCAGTAACTCCACTAACCATCATCCTGCCGCTTACAGGAATGGCAAGCTCCACCAGCCTCTCCTTCGCTCCACCAGCTGCATCACTCCACTAGCCTCACCATCACTCCTACACAAACAGTAAGTTCATTTATTATATGGCAACGACAGTACGAGCCTTCTGATTGGCTAATGGGTAGTCATGCCAAACCCGTATTGACCAGCGGTCCAATAAGTATTGTTATACCATGGTCTGGGTGAATACTCGATTCTGATTGGCTGCAGGGGTGTACATTATGTAAGGGATAATGCCCGACGAGGTGTCCAATATCATCTGATAATGGACGATGCGGAGGCGTGAACCGTCCGACGCGCAGCGGAATCATTTAGAACGGTGAAAAGTTGCTGAAATGACGTAGTAGGTGTCCAATATCACTAGTAGGTGTCCGTATATCACTTTTTAATGTACACCCCTGCAGCCAATCAGAATCGAGTATTCACCCAGACCATGGTATAAAAAGTGATATACGGACACCTACTAGTGATATTGGACACCTACTACGTCATTTCAGCAAAACTGTCTTTTCACCGTTCTAAATGATTGCGCCGGCTACATAGTATATGAGCCTGTACAAAGTGTCTGAAATAAGTAACAATAACAACAGGGACGCAGTCCTCCATTTACAAGCCTCCATTTACAATTTTGAAAGACTTTAACAAGCCAACATGTCATTACCACAATGAGTGACTTCAATATGTCTTTTAACCTATTTGCAAAATTGTACTTTTCTGAATGTAGCCTGTGTCTGTGTCACGTAACCGCTCATCTCACATCCCATTCGCTATTCACCTCGCTAGTCGATCTACTTCTGCTGCGGCCAACACGACAGTAGCCAACACACATGGCCGATTATTTTATTCGTAAAACTCTTTATTTGATTTGGGAACAATGACTTGGCTGGATAGCTGGCTAGTCTTGTTGTTAAACGTACTGTCAAATTATAATTATTGTTTGGAGAATATGTAAACTTTAATGCGATCATCTCACATCCATTTGCTATTCCACTCTCTACAGTCACAGGCTGCGGCCGTAGCCTAGACTAGTCTAGTAGTAGCTACTTAACACTAGTTCGTGAAAATCTTGATATTGATTTGGGAGCAATTACATGGCTGGATAGCTGGCTAGTCTTAATGTTAAACACATTGTCAAATTATATTTACGGTTAGGAGATTATGTCAACTGACGCGATCATCTCACATCCATTTGCTATTCAACTCGCTGCAGGCTGCGGCCAAGACTATGGTCGATAAAGGCTACTTTGTTCGTGAAAATCTTGATATTGATTTTGGGACAGTGACATGGCTGGCTAGCTAGCTAATCTTCTCGTTAAACATGCTGTAATATTATATTTACTGTTTGTCAACCGTACACAATGTTATTGCCTTTGAATCTTGCTAGCATAACGTTAGCTTTCGGGCTAATAGTTCAGCCAAGGGAAAGCTGGTGTTGGGTTCTATGAGCTGAGCGGACTATAAAATATCAGAGTTGGCCGACGTTAAACAACGTTAGATTTCAATTGCAAAACGCATTAAAACATAGATTCATATTTGTAAAAAAAAACGTTGGCAAGTGACCATGGTATAAGCGGGATAATGCCCTTCGAGGTGTCCAATATCATCTGATAATGGACTCCGCGGAAGCAACCGTCCTCCGCTGCGCGTCGGACGGTTCACGTTTATCCCACTTATTGCCCTCCTCTGACGTCATCTTCAAAATTAGCGATATCGAAGTCAACTGAGTTTTACTATCCAGACGATACTGAAGACATCAACAGCGACGAAGACATTGTTAACTTTCTAAAATAATCGTTATTTGTGTTGGAATTAAAGCCATTTTAGCAGAACCGTACTGTCCGCTTTCTATCAAAAGTAATTGGTTGCTAGACAACACCTGAAACACACCGTGAGAAGACTTGAGAGCTAGCCTAGCTAGCTAGCTACAATTAGCCTACAATTTACAAAATGAAAAGAGCTAAAAATGCCATATAATAAACAACTCGCCTTTGCCGTATCAACCTCGCTATCGCTCGGTCGATACGTTCAAGTCTCAGTTTGATATTTCCCGGCATGACCTCACTCTCGGTTAGTAAGTAGTTAATAATGTGTTTAATGGAAAGGAAAACAATCTGTAATATGGGAGAATTAACATTCCATATAATTGTTTATTACAGCCTCTCCAACTCTCTACCAGACCCACTTTCCAGCCTTGTGATGCGACATCAAGCCGGGATATTCAAGTTATCCTGGATGTCTTTAGCTTTGACTTGGTTGCACGAAAGCAGCTTGAATTAAGCACAGCCAAGTAACCATGGAGATTTATTCTTTGCAGCTAGCCTGCTCCAGAGCAGGCTAACAGTCAGGCTAAGCTTAATTCTGGAGTCTCATGTGTTAAATCAGCGGACGCTCTGTTCCGAAATAAACGTATTTAGCAGTTATTTCGTTGTCTTCTGAATGTGTTCCGATTTATTTTTATTAACATGCATTATACTTGTCACTATTGCTGTCACGAGTTAGATTTTAAACCCTACTATTGCAGTTGTTTAGATGGTTAGAAATGGTTGAATAAAGTCAGTGATGAGGCCAATATATAAAGTAGGCCTATCTGTGTTTCTTCTTGCACCATGGCATTCCCATTTCTAAACGACATGTTGGACGAAGAAGCACTGATACTAAGACGTGCTTTTAGACATGAAAGGGTGTTTCGGGACAAATCTGACCTGTTAGCTTTTTCGGACGAGTAGGCTACCTGCAGTGACGTGCGGTCAGGGGAGGCAGTGTTATCATATGTAGGCTAATAAAACGAATAACATAAAATAATAATATGTGTCCACTGATCTGTGATATAAATATAATTATTGGATGATTCCAAGGGGTTTTATAGCCAATATCGCTGAATTTCAGTATTTTCCTGTTCAAATACGGGGAAAGAAGCGACTGGCTGTGCCTCCTCTCGGATTGCGCAATCCCACACAAACTGGACTGAGCTGCATTTTTTTTGCAATCATTTTTATTATATGTCCTCACATTTCATAGTCTTGGTCATGTATTTTACGTATTTGTAGGCTATAACATATTAGTCTTGCTGATCGTACATATTATTAATTGTTGCTCAGCGGGTGAAGAATGCTGCACGCATGTGCTGCATCAGTGAATGTGTGATCGATACCTTGGTCTATTTAAGAAATCCGTGAAGCTGCACTTATCCCAACTATGTAGCCTACACCTGAATTGACATAGCTTTACCTTCTCATCCTGGCTCGGCAAACGTGCAACCGATTAAGCCGCGATGAGCTGATCACACTAAATCAAGCGGCGCCTTTTCAGTTATCCTGGATATCTTTATTCTACTTTTGTGCAACAGCCCCCTGGTCATCTCTCCACCAGCCTGACAATACCTTGTTGCTGTTTGGATAATAATCATTAAAGTTATCCATGCAGTTATACTTTGTGTTTACTCTCATCATCCACACTTGTGCTGATGATCTTATCACAAGGTCATTTATCCTATTGATTGATGCAGTAGTAGATGCATCTAGTTGAGATAACTAGCTAGTGAGTGGACCTGAAATTCCTGTCGAGCGTTGAGAGCAGAGCCATAGAAAAAGAGAGTTGCGACACTTCCATAGACTCCCATTGTTATCGAGGAATGCGGAAGTAAAGCGACCATGAGGCGACCAATAGTTCCTAGCATCGTATTTTCCACCGTTGAACCCCATTCATTTTCAGTGTCTCCGAAGTTAGTTAGCTGGTAAATTGACGAAAATCCTGCATTTTTTCATATTTTTATCACCACATATCAATTGTTATTAGTAGTATTTCTTATAGCTAGCTTTAGATAAAAAAATCGTAAGATGTTAGATTCTAAATGCAGTTAGAGCTAGTAGGTCTAGTATCTAACGTAGAGCTAAACAACACTTTTACTGTAGATAGAGAACACGGGTTTCATAACCAGAAGTCCGTTCGTTTGTAGTCTGTCATATTAGTTCTAGTTATTGGTGTTCGTTGGCATACAAAGTTAGTCTTCTCTTATTAGTCTATAGTACATCTGATTATAGATAGCAACACTGAATTGCAGATCGTCCAGCTAGCTCTCTTGAACAGTTGCTGGTGATAATGGTTAGATTCAACTTGCATCAAGTAGGCCTACTACAAATATAAGTGTTGTTAATGTGGTAAATTGTAAGTGGGCAGAAGTTTAACAAGTCCCATTTACTTCAACAGTCAAAGGTTAAACATGAAGTGGACCAATATAGTCCTCATTAGGCTACTATAGGCTACTGACCGACACTAAAAAGGTGGCAAGATTAAGAAGTACATTTAACAGTGTCCATTGAAGACATAAGTCAAATAGGCTCATCACATAGCCTAAGAGTTGTTGCGGTTCATATTTTGTATGTATTGCATATAACAAATCTGTAGGCCTAGATGTTAAGAGGTCATTGTAACGAAATGTTATTAAGCTCTCATTTACATATAAATTCGATTTGAGTAGGCTATGCTTTTTCCGCGTGGGTAGGCTAGGCCTATGGATTTGGCTAAAACACATGTAACAGAAGTTTCACCTCGGGGAGACTGGGGGAATCCCTTGAGTCATAGATCTCGTGATAAGGACTTTACTGGGATTCCCCAGCTCATGGAAACCATCACGATTTAAATGATTATTAATACCATTTGATTTATTCATCATTGTTAATATCAGATGTTCCATTTCATATAAAAATCATAACCAGCATGTATAGGCTACATTTGATCCCTTCATGGAACGGCATTCTTGGTCCATTCACAACGATTCACAATCACAAGCCTCAATTCTCCGGCATGCGACTATCGTTGCGGCTAGTCAGCTAGTTGTCTCCTTGTAGGCGACACTTCCAAGCGACGGTTAAAAGTGTCGACCGTGATGTCATTTCTGTCGGCGACCTTTTCAAAATTGTCGGCGACCTAAGTATAAATTGGGCTTAAGACACCGCCAGCCCCCCTCGGTTGGAACATAAAATCTGTTCCAGGGGAAAGAACTCTAAAATAAGTTATTTATAGAATAAGGGTGAGAATGCCCCGTCCCCCGTCGACACCAACTAGTAACGGGAACTATAACAATATACAGTAACAGGTTTACTTACATTTGGGGCAACGTGGACATATAGAAGCTTTATTTGCAATTTAAAATGGTAAAAGTTACATGTGATACACAGAAAGAACACACACCATAAGTTTACATAAGTTTACATTGAAAGTACATACACCTTACCTTACCTTTAGCAGCCATAGACTTGACTAAACAAGAACGTTTTTAACCTAATTTTGAATGTCGAAACAGTATCAGCCTCCTTAATTGAGACAGGTAATTTGTTCCAGAGAAGAGGTGCTCTATATGAGAACGCCCTGCCTCCAACAGTTTATTTATTTATTTTGGGAACCACCAGATAGCCGGCATCTTGAGATCTAAGTGACCTTGTGGGGCAATAGGGTGCAAGGAGACCAGAGAGGTACAGCGGTGCAGAGATTAGTAGGTTAGTAGTAGAACCTTGAAATCAGCTCTGGCTTGGATAGGAAGCCAGTGTAAAGAGACAAGAATAAGAGTTATGTGATCAAACTTTCTGGTTCTAGTCAATAGTCTAGCAGCAGCATTTTGTACCCGTTGTACATTTTTTATGTAGGTATTTGGGAGGCCAGAGAACAACACATTGCAATAGTCCAATCGGGATATAACAAATGCATGTATTAGTTTTTCAGCATCATCTTTTGAGATACATTTTTGTACTTTGGCAATGTTACGTAGATAGAAAAATGCAGTTCTAGTAATTTGCTTAATATGGTACTCAAACAAAAGGTCCGGGTCCATTGTGACTCCTACATTTTTTACCAGTTGGCTTTGAGAGACTTGTTCTGCTGCAGTCTATCACATGATTACTTCATATGTATACTTCATATGATTACTTCAATGTAAATATCAAGACAAAATGATCTCAGCAAAGACAATGTAAAATACCACACTTGCTCAATTCTGTGAAATGTAGGCCTAGTGTGAAATATCCTCCGGTACTAACTCACATTATGACACCTCCATAGAAACAACAGATCATACCTCTAGAGCAGCAACTAAAAGTGGAATGTTCTGCGGACCATGTAACATGCTCTTCTTCCTCCTCGTCCTCATCCTCCCATTGACTCAGAATAGCAGTGCCAAGTGTGCTCAAGTGCCTATGGTGGCAATACGAGGTCCCTCTATGTTGGGTTTGTCTGTACATCCTTGGGAAAGCTGTGTCCAAAGCCACTAATGACCGTGTTGCTATGAATGAGAGATGAGCCAGGTACTCCTAAGCACCAGAGTGGAGCACTGCAGTTGTCCGCATGGATGCTTTGAGTCCAAACACAGCATTTGGTGACACACGATTAAGGGCTTCCTGTTTGGACAGCAAGTCCACACAATTGGTGTAGTAATGATACCATGGTGTCTTAACTTTCTTCTGTGGTTTTAAATTGTAAATACAAAGATGACACTTAATAATGTAATAAGGAGTAAAAAAGAAAGACAAAGGCATTATGTAAGCAAGATTTGCAGTTTAAATGTGCACAATGTAACATCTTCTCACTAACGTCTTCTTCTGACAACCGTCTGGTGGTCCCACCACTCAAGAGCGCCCGGTCCCAACACAATCTTTTCTCCTGCCTGGCCCCCCAATGGTGGAATCAACTCCCCACCTCCATCAGAGACACTGACTGTGTCAGTGCTCAAGACGCATTTGCTCCGGGAGTACAACGGTATTTAGGAATGATTGGCTGGACCTGATGTTAGTTTCCTCCAGGATCACAATGACTTTTATTGAGAGACTTGTTGCTCTTGTTTATTAGTTGTAACTGACTTAAAATGATTGTACTCACTGTGAAATATATTATTGTTGCTTGTTTTTTCCACAGGTACACTCTACACACTTTTGAGGTTCATGCTGTTTAATTGTAACTTGTCTAACTACATGCTCTTATGATTCTTCCCTTTGGGACTTATTTGGTTCTCACAATGTATGCTTCATGTTGGCTACCCGCAATGTTTGGGGCTATCTTGTTGTTATGATCAGTGACCTATGCACTTTTGTAAAGCTCTCTCTTGGAAGTCGCTTTGGATAAAGCGTCATATTTAGATTGGAATTCATGTGTTTTTTGTATACATAAACAAAGTTGTGGACCTACTTTCTTCATTTTTTTGGCATTGAACCCCTGGGAAGTGTGAAACACTGTGAATGAAAATCCAAAAAATACATAATGGTTCCCAGACCAGCCATTGTTGAAACATTAAACAAGTTCATGGGAGGTGTTGACGCTTTTATCCAAAGCGACTTCCAAAAGAGAGCTTTACAAAAGTGCATAGGTCACTGATCATAACAACGAGATATCCCCAACATTGCAATTCAAACATGAATCATACATTGTGAAAAAAACAAAAATAAGTGCCAAAGGGAAGAATCATAAGAGCAAGAAGTTAAACAAGTGACTTCTTTGATTCAGTCAGAATAAATGTTCATGACCGTTGTCCCATTTTCTCAACTGTGTGCCATTGGTACAGTAGCTGTCACGTGATCAAAGAATCTCACTGTGTATTAGTAGTACCAGAGAATGTCTAATATAGGGAGAACTACCACTCTCAGGAAACTTCCTGGAGCAGGCTAGCTGCAAAGAATACATCTCCATTGTTACTTGGCTGGGTTTAATTCAACCTGCTTTCGTGCAACCAAGTCAAAGCTAAAGTCATCCAGGAATCAGGATAGCTTGAATATCCCGGCTTAATCCCTTATCCTGGTTTCGTGCAATAGCCCTCGGGTTCTGAACTGGTTGCACAGGTTAAACTGGTTAAACAGGCTCTGGTACTACCCTGATACCATCTCTTTAAATGGCTCTGGTAGTACCAGAGCCAGTTTAAGGAGAGCCTGGCCACTCCCTATTAAGCCCCATTGTACCAAGTTTTGTTGCAGTTCCGCCAGAGTTCCACTGGGAGTGATCGCGGTCGAGTACAAAATTAATGGGAGCCTATGGAGCTAAATAGCTACATTTGTCTCTTTCGCCTGATTGTTGTTGAGAAATCTCTGATTTGATTGTAGTTTTTGCATGTTCAGCATGGACTTTAGGTCAAAAGTTGAATGAACGAGAACTTATGTTCGATTTCTTACAGGGTGAGTCGTTGTTGCCCATAACTCGCTAGCATTCTGCTAATGAATGCTGATTGGTTAGTGAAGGACTGACTACAACCAGAGATCCCGCTTGATGGCATCCAAAGTGGAATCATAATGTCAGAGCATTAGCAACATTAAAAAGAACATTAGCAAACCAACACTCTTTCTAGCATGTGTATTGACAGGGGGAGCCTAACCTGTCAGCTGTGTTGTCGATGCCTAGAGAGAGAGAGAGAGAGAGAGAGAGAGAGAGAGAGAGAGAGAGAGAGAGAGAGAGAGAGAGAGAGAGAGAGAGAGAGAGAGAGAGAGAGAGAAAAGGAAGTGACCAGAGCTTGCCGTTATGCGATATCTCTGACCGTACAATGTGTATGACGTCATTGACATTTGAAAAGGCTTTGTAGAACAAAAGGCAACTTTAAAAAAATCTAAAATCCAGCAGTGTGTATTTTTTTGGCCTCCCCTCTCGAATTAAACATTCGAATTACTAGACAAATAACTGTATCCTGAGAAAAGTGGATTGTGAGGGGTATAGCTCCATAGACCTTCATTCATTCTGCACTCGACCGTTAGCGCCATCATATGGAACTAGAGTGGAACTGCAACCAGTTCAGAACCCGGAAGTTTCCAGAGAGTGGCAATTCTCCCTATATTAGACATTCTCTGGTAGTACCTATAACAATTATGAACATTATAAAATGATACATTCAACCTTTGAGCTACACATCCTAACATATATTTAAACAACAAACTCCTCCCACATTCATCCTGAACTGACACACCCTCGACATAAAAGGCAGGTCAGCAAGCAGAGCTAGTTTCTTGACTTCATCACCCGCGACAGGATTTAGGATTACAACGTTCAATTCCTTTTTGTTATTAAAAATGGCTTATCCAGGATATGGTGCTCCCCCCGGTGGCTATCCAGGACCGGTAAGTTATTGATGCAAACAGCTAATATCCGATGTAATTGCGCATTAAAGGTAGACGATGAATGGGCTAGGTGTTGTCGGTGTCCGGAAGTTGACTTTTCAGAACAACGTTGACTAAAACAGTTTCAAACCATACAATTGAATAGGTAGAGCTACGCATACAATCGCGACACTTGTTTTGAAAAGTTCTTAAACCCACAAGCAGCGATCCATTTGCTTGACTTACTTATCTCTATTACTAGACTGATTACGTCATTTTCATAATGTAATTAGCTAGTCTAGGGGTCGTGGGACGACTTGTTTTACGACAAAGCATACGGGAGTTATTCTATCCACATAGTAGGCTTATGGCGTGAATTGATGCATGGCAAAGATGGGGCATCTACAATAGAATAGCCTACGTTTGGTCTATTTCCTGTGAGGGAGCGTTTTCGCAAGAATGTGCTCTGGTATTTTCCGGATTTACTAAAGAAGAGGGGGCGTGGTATCCTGCCACAATAGGGACTGAAGCTTTTTCATTTACAGCTCTAGGCCCTACACTGTAGGTGGCAAAGTTGTAAACCTTTCTACTACTACCGCCCATAATTGTATCCGAAAGAAATGCATGATAATTATACTCCTTCTACACATCCTAAACTACTCTGTACATAAAACGCTGCAGAATTTGACAGGAAATAACTGCAATGGTGGACTTTGAACTACACTCATTGTAACAAATCTCCATAAGACATAGATATGGTAACTGATTCCAGTTATGAACTTTAGGCTGTGTTGCAATGCTGTCATCTACGCACTCTTCTTCTGATGACTATCCTTTCTTTAGCCTGGTTATTGTCATTTGAACCATGATATACACCTAATACAGTAGGCTACACAGTCAATGAAACCATGTTCCCTAGGACCATGGTGCTACATAGAACAACACAGAGCTACACAAGACTGCACAGAACAAGACTACACAGAACTACACTGAACTACATAAAGTGCACGTGTGCAAGCAGTGTACAAACAACGCAAGACAGTACAACATTTGTGAAACAGGACAGGCTCAGTAAAGGATAGTGCAGTGCCGTTACAGTACACAGTTTTGGGTGGACAAAGTGCCATCACACGTTGTGCGAAAAAAAATAATATATATATAATGGTGAAAACAGCTGTATCACTCGCCCTAGTCTTATCTCTGTCCCTGTTCTACAGCAGTATGGAGGTGCCCCAGGAGCTCCAGGATACGGAGGGTTCCCTGGACAGCAACAGGACCCCCTCTTTGGATACTTTACTGCAGTTGCTGGAAACGTAATACACAACCTTATGCAACATAATGAATCAACATGAATTCATTGGCATATTCTACAGACTACCACCATTTATTTTAAGACAACGCACAGACATTCTCTTATGAATAACATTGTGTCGTAGATCACTTTGCATGTTTGATACATGACTGATTTATCTTCTTCTGCTGGCAATGGTAGGATGGACACATATCAGCTGAGGAGCTTCAGGCCTGCCTCACACAGGCTGGCTTCTCTGGAGGCTACAGACGTAAGAATCACACTCACAGGGATCAATGTGTGATGTTAGACAGTTGAATATTGATCTGGGGAACACGTCTTGACAGATACTTTGTAACAGATGAGTACTTCATTCCTGAATGTGGTAACATTTTTCCACCCTCATCCAGAAATACACACGTTTGTTGTTGTTAAATTCTGTTTCGGTCCAGGACTTCAAAATATGGGCTCCTGTATAGGTTATACATGTGTCTTTTTTTTTACAGCTTTTAACCTGGAGACTTGTCGTCTGATGATCAACATGTTGGATGTATCCTTGGCATACCATCTGAACATTTCTTAAATAATTGATGCAGCCAATTAAGCGGAACCTGCTAGCAAAATATTTCTCAAAAATTTAACAAATATGATCTGTTGTCCGCATATTACTGTTTGTCTTTTGTTTGCAGCCAGTGTATGTTTATTCTGTTGGTAAGGTGTTTTAAACAAGAGGGAATTCACAGTAGCTGCAACCACACACGCGCATGCATCCACACATGTTTGGAGACTTAAAAGCTGACTGATGAGCTGTAGAGCTACTGGTCACAGCTGAAAATAGTATGAAACCAGGCTATGAACAATGTCACCTCAGGCTATGAACAATGCCATATGTCTACTATGTGTTTGTCAGACCACTATGTTTTGCCACATTAGGCTGCTAGAATTAATGTCAGAAACGTACACAGTGTCAACCAAAGAATAAGGTTTTTTCCTCAACCAAAATACTTCCTGTAGAGAGACATGTCCTGCACCATGGGTTTCAACGAGTTCAAGGAGTTGTGGGCTGTGCTCAACGGTTGGAAGCAGCACTTCATGTCCATCGACCGGGATCGAAGTGGGACTGTGGACCCTCAGGAGATGCATCAGGCCGTCTCCACGATGGGTATGGACATCACACAAGGCGGCGTGATTTTATTGGTGTAGCTAACTGCTAACACAATACAGTGAGCAACAATAGGACAGCAGAAGGCACATATTGAGGGGATGTCCGGTGGAATGAGAGAGAGAGAAATGGTGATGAGCTGTGGTTTTTCCTTGTTTGATCGCAGGCTACAGTTTGAGCCCACAAGCCATGAACTGCGTCATCAAACGTTACAGTACTCAAGGGAAGATAACGTTTGACGACTATGTGGCTTGTTGTGTGAAACTCAGGACGCTGACTGGTGAGTAGACTTTTGTGTTTCTTAGCTTTTATTATTCTTTAAATTAGATCTAACCTGTAAAAAAAATCTGCAAGAAATACTAGTGTTGCACTTCATGTTTTTATTAATTAATTTTTTAGATGTATTCAGAAAAAGGGACACAACTGGACAAGGGTCTGCCGCATTTCAATATGATGACGTAAGTCTTGCATATTACTATAAGCGAGTCAGAAACTAAACAAAAATAATGGAATCTTTGATCTGAGTCAATGTCTTAAATCATGTTAAACGTTTAGAGAGTGTGTTTTCACGGTCGTCCTCTTTCCCTCTCTCATCAGTTCATCCAGTGCACTATGAGCTGTTAAAGAAGAAACATGGAAGAATGCAATTTTAGATGGTCTTCCTATAATGCTAATAAATCTGCATGAGTTCATGTTTCCCCAATGTATGTATTTTATACTCACATACCTCTTTTCATAAATGATTGTTTTTATATTAACATGATTTAAACTTAATTAATCCGCTGTCCTTGTTAATAGAAAACAGTTTTTGTTTTGTTACTGTGTCACACGCCATGTTAAAAAGTAACTAAAATCTCTGAGTGAAAGCTGTCCTAATACTCACACTCGACTAAACGCTGTCGCAGTTGGAATACTTTTTACAAAAGCTTAAAAAAAAATGGGTTGGTAAATGCTAGCTCTTTTTGCCTTTAGTTTAAAGAGTTTTTTCATCGTACCGTTTTGTCATCAAAGGGAAGGATTGTGTAAGAAGTACCCTACCCCTCTGACTAATCTATACTGGAGTGTAGTGTTGGACATGTTTAGTATCTGTATCCATTTTAGCATTTCATTAAGGAAGCCAGTAAATTATTTCAGTATTTTCTGAAAATATGATGGGATGGGCTAAGGCTTAACCTGGTTATTTTCTTACTCTTTAACATTAAGATATTGGAAGTTATTTTAGAACTCCCATTATAACCAATGAAAATATAGGAATGATGCACTAACTAAATGTTGACCACTTCTGTGCCTATGTAATGAATAAACAGGTATAACTTTTGTGTCATACAAGTCATCTCATGTTATCTGTTTCCATCATATTAAAGGCAGGGAAGGTAATTGAGAAGCAACTTTTGTCATATATGCTGAAATAAATGTCACATCCTGATGGCAACCAATACTGTCTAAAATCAGTCCAATTAAATAAATCCGATATGCGTGTGGCAGGACTGTAATAATAAACATGACCAATCATTAAGGTCGGACCGGCACTAATTATAGGATGGCATTCAGAAAGAATGGAATGATTGTACGGGCTACTCGTCTGTCTACGAGTGGCAGCGTTTTTTTGGAGGAGTGGCTTGTAAGCGAGTGATG
>CAEFZP010004402.1:0-110165 GCA_903064625.1 Mallotus villosus | reverse complement strand
CACCTTGAGCTACAATTCTTGTATGAAATGTGCTATATAAATAAAGTCTTACTTACTTACTTACTTACCTCTGGCTGACCCCTGGCTGATCCCTGGCTGACCCCTCGTTGACCCCAGGGACATGTCCAGGAAGGCCAATGCTGAACAC
This sequence comes from Mallotus villosus, assembly GCA_903064625.1. Lineage (NCBI taxonomy): Eukaryota > Metazoa > Chordata > Actinopteri > Osmeriformes > Salangidae > Mallotus > Mallotus villosus. The sequence continues at coordinate 110,017 of CAEFZP010004402.1, read as the reverse complement.
TCCGGTCTGCTCATCATCTTAGTTTAACAGGTGGAGCAACAGATGCCACACGTTAACATGTGCATGGGAGATGTTTACTGCCCACCCAACATGGTGTCTTTCATCTTCCTCTCCCTCCTTCCCCCCTCCTCCTCTCGCTGCTCTGTTCTCTTCTCCTCCTCTTCCTCACCCTCTTCTTCCTACTCCTCCCTCCCCTCCTCCGCCTCCTCTTCCGCCTTCTTGTCTTCTTGGGAACAGCTTTGGACAAAAGAAGAACTGGATGAGCAGCCCAGATGCAGCAGCCAGGAACCTGCGGTGACTGTTTGTGTGGGTGTTATCTACCCTTTAGTTTGACATCTCAGTGTGTGGCTGTTTATGTTTATTTAGACGTGCAAGTGCGTGTGTTTGTATGCGACACAACCTATCTATGCCCTTGGACCTGCTGTGTGTGGTGGGGCTGGTAGTGGAGTGTTTGTGTGTGTTTGTGTGTACATGTACGATATGGGCTATATTATTCATGTCATGAACTCCGAATCGATAGGTTTAAATAGGTCACTTGTGCATGGGTCAATCAAATAAAAAGAGATTTATCTTGAGACACTGCAACATCTCCAAGGTATTGACCTTCAGCAGGGATCCGTATCAGACCTGACTTAGTTATGAATGAGGGCTCTCCAGTATCACTAGCTAGGGTTAGTGTGTGTGTATGTGTGTGTGTGTGTGTGTGTGTTGTTGGGGGGGGGTGTATATGTGTGTGTGACTAGCTGGGGTTTGCTGTTAGGAGGGAGCAAGTGATTAGATATTCTAAATAGTCTAAATAACACTGTTTTGTTGAAGCACAGGGAGTGGATGGATCTTTCTGCACCTGTTTAGTCAGCTCAGTATCTCAGTGAACAGTGTGTGAGTGTGTGTATCTGTGTGTCTGTGTGTGTAATGGCCAGGGTCTCTATGAGGTTGAGCTGTGTGCCAGCACTAAGACAGCACATTCATCACTGCTCTTGTCTCGATAATGAGTCCTGGGGCCAGTTGCATAAACTTAGTTTAAGACTAGTCTTAACCTTAGACTGTCTTAAATTGTCAGTTCAGGTTAGACTTGCCTGTCTGTTATATAAATACTAAGACTGACTTAATTTGAGGTAAAACAAGTTAGCCACCTCTCCCCCTGGCTAAACCTTGCGGTAAGGGCTGAGTTGCTATGCCAACGCTCTGTTAGTAGGCTACATCATTATCTTAGTATAATTTATTACGAAAGGAATGAAATGTGCTTTTCCGCAGAATATAATATCATTTATTTAACGAGTGACTCACTACGCTAGCGCCAACACCGGCATCTGCGTTGGAGTTGTTGATAAATGGAAGTAGCGTTGGGGTTAAGTTAAGATACTTAAAAACACATACACTATTTGTTAATAAGACAACTTTCTCAATATTGTATTCATCCAACAGATAAAGGTTTATCAGGTTTAAATGTATAAATCTTTCGCCATTAAGTGCCATCATGCAAAGTGCAACACGCTATCTAAGTCAGTCTTACATTAGTCACTGATATTAAAGCTTTATGCAACCGGTAAATGGAAGTGTCTATGGCAGGTCGGACTTAAAGTTGCATTTAATTCTAAGACTAGGTCTATATGCAACTGGCCCCTTGACCGTACTGGACTAAACTGGACCATACTGCACTACACTGGAGTATACTGGACTAAACTGAACTAAACTGGACTATACTGGACTAAACTGAACTATACTAGACCAAACATGACTATGCTGGACCATACTTGACTATAAACAATTCAAAGATACGTCACTGTCAGGTGACGAAACGTCACGCCGTGTTGCATGTTGGGATATCATTGCCAAAGGATACCATGGGAGATTTCCTACAGTGTTAGATTTACTGCTTCAAATTGAAAACGGAGATATTTCGAGTAAAGTTTCTTCACGTGTTGTCAATTTTGTCCATTAAAAGTCTAAACGTTTTAGTTACTAAGCATTTGTTTGTAAGAGTACGTTTTTCACAACAAAATTACAAGATCAGGCTTCTGCGTTCGTAACAGGAAGGAATACTGTATATTATATGGCAACGACAGTACGAGTTTTCTGCCACGTATTGACCTCATCGCCGGTCGATATCGAGGAGTCAGCTGAGTTTTACTATCCAGACGATACTGAACACATCAACAGGGACGAAGAAATTGTTAACTTTCTAAAAGAGTCGTTATTTGTGTTGGAATTAAAGCCATTTTAGCAGAACCGTGTTGTCCGCTTTCTATCAAAAGTAATTGTTTGCTAGGCAACACCTGAAACACACCGTGAGAAGACTTGAGAGCAGTGTTGCCACAGTTACTTTGAAAAAGTAATCTGATTACTGATTACTCCTTTAAAAAGTAACTTAGTTACTTTACAGATTACTTGATTTTAAAAGTAACTAAATTAGATTACAAGTTACTTTTTTAGTTACATTCAGCAGCTGCCGACAACACCCCCGCCGCCTCAACATAAAAATGACAACCGGACAACACTCACTTCATTAGAAGTGCAGTAATGTACACAACAACAATGTACAATGTATCTCCTGACATTTTAAGTTGAACTTAAAAACTATTTCCTTAAAAAAAAGGCTACATGCTTTTATAAAAAAATCTATAATGACAGTCTTTCTTGACCTGACATATTAACATTGTAATGGCAAAACTTACTATTTATGATCGCCATTGTTTATAAATGTAACAATTAAATTATTTCCAACATGTTTTATGCACATTGTAGGCCTACCTGTTGTTTACAGCATTAGAGAAGCAAGGAGTGGTTTTACAAAACAAAACAAGTGTATGCCTATAATACCACATGTAGGCTGATATCATGTCTAAATTGGTAATTTTGGCCTAATATTACGTTCTAATCGCATGTTATGAGTGAAACAGTGGAGCGAGTAACCCGTGGTTGTAAATCAGTCACAGAAACGGGATTTGCTCTGTAAATTTGACTGTGCAGTGCTGCGACTCCAAATGTTTCTTCAAATTTGACGTCGTTGTTTTTGTAGCTTGATAGCACTTTGTCGCCACCAGCACAGAGTACAACGAACCTTGATATTTCCTTCTTTAGCTGACAAATACTTAAAATAGTGATTGCATTTCCAACTCGAAAATGCGCATCTCTCTCCTCCTCCGTTGTTTGTGTCACTGCGTAGTAGGTGTAGCCTATACACGTGACGTGACCCTCATGCTGAAAACGTGACTAAATTGTCGCATACGCTACATGACTTCACTCCCAGAGACACAAGAAGAAATCAAATATATATTTTACTATTAATGACAAAATAGTAACGCACAGTGATTTGGACAAGTAACTTTAATCTGATTACTAGTTTGGAAATAGTAACGCATTAGATTACTCGTTACTGAAAAAAGTGGTCAGATTAGAGTAACGCGTTACTAAGTAGCGCGTTACCGGCATCTAGCTACAATTAGCCTGACCCTTATTTTTTCATTTACAAAATGAAAAGAGCTCAAAATGCCATATAAGAAACAACTTACTAACCTCGACCGTTCGGTCATGCCGGAAAATATCAAACTTCGGCTTTGCAGCATGACCTCAAGTTAGTAATAAGTAGTTAGCCTCATTCTTTGCTGATTTCTATTAGACTTGCTAAATAAACATTAGCTAGCTACACTATACGCTTTAAGCTAAAAACCTATAACTTGTTCGGCCAATCTGACTGTGGAAGAAAGTCAAACCTTTTTAGTTCATTCTAGGGCTATTTCACAGGGTTGCAGTAGTGTGCATAGAACAGCACCCGGGCCGTTTTCAGCCCAACCAATGTTACATACCCAATTCTGAGACCTTAGGGAACAGTGTGAAATACGCTATAAAATCAGTCAATGACCCCTTTAACCAAGTCAGTTCGACTACAAGTAGTCACAGACACCATTGTGGATAAAAAGAAAGAGAAAGAGACAGAGACAGAGAGAGAGAAAGAGAGAGAGAAGTGGAGGGATGGATATCTATTGTAAGATTCTGTCCTGGATTGCTGTTTATCTGTGGAAGCATGCTCTGAACAAGAAATTGAACTTGCACACAGCACGGTTACCATGGGCACAAGAAACAACATCAGCCAGAAGATTTCACCGTGACGATGCTGCATTGCAGAGCATGAGAGGCCTTGAGATATAATTGTTTTATTTTTCTGGCTTCACTCTGATTAACAATGGGTTTGACAGTTTTTGTTCCACCTCTTCTCCTCGTTTGTTATGTGTTAAATGTTGAGAATCTCTCTCTGTGGAGTTGAAACCCTCTCAAGTTGAGTATGTGTGCAAATGTGTGTGTGTGAGTCCATGTGCGCGTGCAGTATTTCCTCTTGTTTTGTGGAGGTCTCGTCAATGGAGCCTCATTGATAAATAGCCTGCCTTCTGCTGAGCTTCCCTGTAGGTTACTGGCCTACATTCAGCCCCCCAGATGTTGAGGGCTAATATGGTTGGTATTACCCCGTCCCTTCATTAGTATTCTACGGACTCTGCTATTCTGAGATAAAGAACAAGCGACCAATTTGTCACGTGCTATCTCTCTGCTCCCTCTCCCGCTCCCCGCACCCCCATTCTCTCCTCCCCCACCTCCACCTGCAGCACCAGTCTTCATTATCCTGGCAGACTCCCTGGCAGGGAAGATAAGAATGGGGGGAATGGGAGAGTCTAATCCAGTATAGTTTTGTGTATTCCATTATGGTCCAGCAGTCTCCAGTATGACCAGTGTGGTCCAGTTTAGTTCAGTATAGTCTATTGTCCAGTATAGAGAATGCGAAGTTGATGTCACGCCGCATTGAATTCTCGGAAAATTGCAACATTGTTTTTTATTGAGCGCTATTTTTGTCCCAAGTCTGTTTTGTATAGAGGCATATGCATTTTCATATTGTCATACATTTTAGTATTCAATCATACACCTAAACTGTTTATTCCATATCAAAGAGAAAAACTAGGGCTTTTTAATTATATAAATGTATCTGATTATGGCAAATCATTCTTTATCCAGAAGATTTCACACACCAATTTTTACTATAATCTTCTCCATCTGTACAACTTCATTTTCAACAACTTTTATTACAAGATAGAGGAAAACTTAGAGCATATGAAAAATACATAATTCTGTGGGCAATGTAGAACAGCAAACAGATTAGAAATAAATTATTTTGTTTAAAGGTTATGACCATTCTAGTGATAACTGTAAAAACCGGAATCCCCAAAAAAAATATACTCCTCTCCTTAAACGAGAGGTTTTCTCCCTTTTATGGTATGCTCATGAATATTTAGATGAGCTCTGCGCTGATTGGTTGATTTACAACAAGCGCAGCTGCGGAGCAAAGACGCAACATAACCAAACATGCATCATGAATTGTAGATTTACATGACAACACGAATGAAACACAGTCGCTGGTTGTCAGGAAAATTAAATGCTAGCCCCATTGCCAATAAACTAAATCATCACACATTCTACCTATACAGGAGACGTTAGCATTGCTAATAACTGTTAGGGTCAAAATCATACTCACAGCATGCGGTTGTGATGAGCATACGGTCGGAACAGCACCTCTTTTTAGCAACAGATTCTTAGAAAATCCTGCTTCAAATTGTCCAAGGTTTTCAAAACTGTCTTTGGTGACATGGTTCGAGCAAATGAATAATTGAGTGTTGAACTTCACAGGGGATCTTCTCATAGACAAACATCAGCCATGCCTGTCGAGTGTTTGGTTCCATGGGATGACTATGAAAAGTGTCAGCATTCCCTGTACAGCCTGGAACACTGCATTTACATGGTCCAATATTCTTGAAAAACGTCCAAACTTTCTTCTTTGTAATTCCCGTGGAAGTACACAGAGCAGCGCGCAGCTAAACTAGTGTCTGAGATCTACGTGACCTCCATTCATGTTCCTGGGCCAGAACACCAGTGAAAGCTTTTTGGAAACCGACCGTTTCACAAATGAACGTCAATGAACTTTGAGGTTCACTGTATGTTCATTTTACCCACCGAACTGTCGTTATTCAACTATGACAAGTTAAACTTTGGTTTTGCAGTCAATGAACCCTTTAAACTCACCTCTCAGTGTGAATATTCAACGGTAGTTTTCAACAACTAGAGGACTTGTTTCAGTGTAACACAACTGGGAAAGACTGGGGGATTTGTTCCAGCATATTACAACTGGAGGACTTTTTTCTGAGTAACACGAGTGGAGGAATTGTTTGTGAGTTACACGACCGGGGATGTTGGTAGAAGACAGCATGCTGTGCACTGGGAGAAGAACTTAAAACAAAGAGATGTGATGACTAAGCTATTAAGAACTCATGCTGAGAACAGATATGCGGAATGAACTCTATTGGTACAGTCGCAGCAGTCTCCCACAGGCATGAACACAAACATCACTAACACACACTTACACACGCAGACACACACACACACACACACATGGTGGAGACACAAGCACGCACACACATGCACACACACAAACACACATGCTCACACCTCACACACACAGAAACACATAATCACACACCACAAACACACAGGCACACATTTGCACACACACACACAGGCACACACAAGCACACATAAGCACACATAAGCACACACACAAACACACACACACACACACACACGCACACATAAACAATAGTAGCACAACCAAGGACCAAACACACACACATTCACAAACACACACACACGAGAGACCTGCTTGCTCCACTGCCTCTACACACACTCAAGGTCCAAACACGCAAACACACACTCACACACACTACGAGTCCTCTCCATGCTGGGCCGACAGCAGCTCCCTGTCATAAGTGTGTGTGTGTGTGTGTGTGTGTGTGAATGGGGGGTGTATCTAGCAGATCTAGCTGCTGTTTCACCATGTGGACAAGAGGTGTCAAGGGACATCATAACTATTAAAACATTTGCATTAGTCTAATACAGTCTAATACAATCTACAATGATCTAATACCACTACAGTCTAATATAACCTAATAGAGTCTAATACACAGTCTAGTAGGCTACAATCCAGTATTGTATACTGCAGTCAAATACAGTCTCAAACCATCTAGTATGGTCTAATTCAGTCTGATCAGGTATTCTCATACTGTATGCAGCGGCGTGGTAGAACACTTGTGGTACCAGCTCAACGATCTGTGTCAAAGTTACGTGCAGCTAGCTAGCTACGTACGTTCATTAGCTTAACATCCTTGTTTGCATTGTCTTTTTTACAATACTTTAAACAGGTGAGAGTGTGGTGGTGGCTAAGATGGCACTAGCTAGCTGCTATGCTATCTCGGAAATCATATCAAAAAGTATTATTACAGAACTAGGATGATTAGAGACAGCAACAATAGGTAAATGACGTGTTCCACATGGGGTCCATTGATTTGTTGAAGCGCCCCAGCATCACAAAAATTCTCAACTTTTTTTTACGGCCGTCAACGCTGGAGTCTGATGGCCCCTCCTTGCAGCTAATCGTCTCCTCCTCCAATACCAGATTTTGTTGACATTGTTGTCTACAACTCGCCTTGCTGCCCTGGCATATCTGAATACCTAGAGTATAATAGACTAATACCACGTCTACACTTATAAAATACGGTCTCTACGGTCCAATACTGTCTAATAAAGTCTGATACAGTCTCACACTGTCTAGTGCACTTCTAGACAGTGACAGTGACATTATCTTTAATAATCTAATACACATGTCTAATACACCGTTTGCCACAGTCTGAAACAGTCTACCACACAGTCTAATTCACAGTCTAATACATTATAATACGGTCAAATACAATCTACCGTAATACATAGCCTCATTCAGTCTAATACACAGTCTCATACACAGTCTAAAAACAGCCTAAATCAGTCTAATTCCGCCTAAAAGTAAAACTGTCTACTATAGTACATTCTAACATATTTTAATACAGTTTAAAACAGTCTAATGCACAGTCTAATACTTTAAACCAATTCTGACGGCTGGTCTGCAGACTAAACAACTAAACAGAGAAAAGTAGCAATTAGAGTATGTCTACCACACACACACACACACACACACACACACACACACACACACACACACAGCAGGCATGTATACTCCCACACACACACCAAGGCTTCTGTGCCAAGATACTTATCAAGGCCAACTTTCCAACTGCCCAGAACTGCCCCCCACCCACACTCATGCTCTCTCTCTGCTCAGAGAAACAGAGACACATGCAGCCAGCTTAGACAGGGCTGCAGGGTTGAGCACAAATCTTGGTCAGATCAATGACAGAGAAAGTGCTCTCTACTCTGCTAAATAGAACTAATCACAGCTGTCTGTAAGTAACAATAGTCAATTCCACGCTGAGAGAGCTGGGATTGTGCTAGACACTGACAGATACAAAGAGATACTACAGATAATGAAGTACCCTGAATGAGACAGACAGAAAAGAGAGAGAGAGCGGGACAAAGAGAAAGACAGAAAATGAGAAAAACGATGAGACAGAGACAGAGAGACTTTCAATTTCTGAAAGATACCACCCCTGTACACTGCCGTGGATATTAGAGAATAGATGGAGAGAAAAAGAGAGAGAGACTAGGAGGGAGTCAGGAGGAGGATGTGAAGGTGGTACAGCAGTGAGAACAGAGGACAGCCAAGGGCTGCTGAAGGTCAGCCAAGCCCTCATCCTGTACCCCTCATCCCACACGCCACATCCCCTCATCTCTCACCCCTCATCCTACACACACCATCCTTCACCCCTCATCCATGATGATCATCCCTCGCTCTGACTCTGCTGACCTAGGGCTTCCTGGGGTCTGAAGAAGACACAGGAGATACAGAGGGTACTAGGAAGGCTAGGGTGCCCGAGGGAGGGGTGTGAGGGGGAGGCATGAGAGGGGGACATGTAGGGGTGAGGTGGGAGGAGTGGGGGGCACAGCACCTGCCTGATCTGTGACCATGAACGACATCAGGATAGAGCAACGGCTGGTGCAGCAACAGTCAGGACAAAATATATCCACGGTGGGCTGTCCTCTCAGTCACACGCTCCATAATGCTGAAGATCCATCAGACCCCCCTTCAGTGCCCCCCAGGTCCACCTGACCCCTTGCACCCCAGGCTGTATAAGCATTTTCAGTCCAAAGTGGGAGTTGGAGGGAACTTGCTTACGTAAACGCTCCCCGCCCCCCCAGTTCTGGAACCTTAGAAAACACAGCGTTGCCGGGGCAACGGAAATTGAGGCTTGGAGGGGGAGGGCAGTAAAATGGGTTCGGGATTACAAGACGGAGGTGTTCACACGCTGTGATAAATTGGCACACAGAGAAGCCTTAGGTGTTTTAGAAAGAGAGGATGGGAGGCCAAGACAATGGGAATGACCGGGGACAAGGGTATCAAACTCTGTGGAACACTGTGGAAAATAATCTGTAAAAGAATCAACGTACAGTGAAAACTGGAACTACTATGTGAGGCTTTTCTGAGATGTATAAACACTGCGTACGTGTGATTTCCTTCATAGATTCCAGGTTACTTGTGATTCTGCGCATGTAAACGTGCACCCATACTTACCTTCCATGGCAATTGAAATGACAAAATAATGAGTCCAGTTTCCCCCAAAATCCTGTTCTGAACAATGAGTCATTCTTGTGATTAGAATTGGCAAAAGCAACAAAAGACGACACACATGACACAGAGTGTTAAACTTGTTCAGAGTGTTGAACAAGCAGCTTCAAGGGAGAGCAATGATAGTGCTGAGGTGAGCAACGTACACAATATAAAAAAGAAACCAATGGTGCAAACGCAAAAAGGTTGCCTACATTGTCGCACATGGGGCCAGAGTACGATCACTGGCAGTCAATCTCCAATGAATAATGAACGTATGTCACCTTCCTAGCCAACCTCATTAACATACCTTTGCACAGCACATTTATCGCAATTTTATCATTTGCATTCAGTACATAGCAGACACTCTGGATGAAAGCAAGTAACCATGCCTACATCTAGATGATGCCTTAGAAAATCAAGGATTTGAAGTGAACGGTTCTAACAGTATTAAAGCATTTGGTACCAAAGAACATGTTGTTTTACAAGACAGTGCAACAACATAATCTCAAAAACAACAAACACAAAAGGGTCCATTTCACAAAGACCACGAGAAGTAAGTGTACGTAAGTGTAGTGTACACAAAGTGTTGTGCCCTTAATTCACCTCCTAAGTACGGACAAGCACATTCAGACCTTGTCGTCAGGTCAGCAGTGACGGGAGGTGTTTAGTTTATTCTATTCTCTCTGCTGGAGAGCAAAGATCTCTTTAATAATCAGTGACAGGGAGGGAGGGAGGGAGGCAGGGAGAAAGGCAGGGAGAAAGGCAGGGAGAAAGGCAGGGAGAAAGGCAGGGAGAGAGGGAAATAGGCAGGCAGGAAGGCAGGCATGGAGGCAGGCAGGGAGGGGGGTAGCAGAAAAGCTGGCAGACAGAAAAGCAGGCAGTCAGACAGAAGTGGAGCAGAATAATGTTAGCAACGTGAGCGACCGGATCAATTCCCAGCTCACACCCCATCAGTCACACCAATTATACATGGCGCTGTGAAAGATAAGGCAGTTAAAAATAAACTCTGGGGGGCCAGAGTACGGAGTTAATTACTACAGCACTCACCTCACCCCTGCAAGGAGACTCCGCAGGCACAACTACACTGATGGAAAGATGCAAGAAAGTATGTGTGTGTATGTGTTTGTGAGTGCCTGTGTCAGTTTGTGTTTATGTGAGTGTATGCATGCGTGAGCATTTCTGTGTGTGTGCAATTGTTCTCAGAAACGGGTTCTGATGTGATGAGTTGTCTCAGCTGTTAACCAGAGTACAGGAAGTAAGTGCCAAAGGAAGACATCTGGAACATCATCCTGCAAGTGTATCGCTCAGATTCCTCCCATTCTTACCACACTGGGATGTGGTCCACTGACTTGCAAACACGATGACCACCTTTAAACACGGAGAAACCAGCAACGCCAACAAACAAGCTAGCCATTCGATGGCACGAGTGGATGGTATTTACACTACTGATTAGTGAGTTTAACCAATTTACAGTAACTTGGTTACAACAAGGTTGACCGCTGGATGAGATGGGGACACCCTCTTCCCTTCTCTTCTTCCACTAACCATACTCTTCCTCCTCCATTCTTTCTCTTCCTCTCCTTCCTTCTCTTCTTCTTCTCCCTCCTCTTCTTCATTCTTCATCCTCCATTTCTTCCCTCTCTTCTTCATCCTCCTCTGGCCATGGAGATCTCTGCCTGTGTCTTCCGTCTTGAGACGTTATTGCATCTGTCAGATTTGGAGGGAGGGAGAGAGAGAGAGAGAGAGAGAGAGGGGGAGAGAGAGAGAAACAGCCAGACAGAGACAGACAGAGAGAGGGGAGGGAGGGAGGGAGAACGGGTGAGAGAGAAAGAGAGCAAGAGTGAGAGGGACAGAGGGAGGGAGAGAGGGAGGGAGGGAGGCTGGTATCTGTCAGAACTGCCATGTTTGCAGCACTGCATTGTGTTGAGCAGTATCCCCGGCTGCCTAACTGAGTGGCTGGCTCACTCTCTCTCTGTCTCTCTCTATCTCTCTATTACTCTCTCACTGGCTGATTGTCTCCCTGGCTAACTGCCTCCCTCGCTGACAGCCTGTCTCTCTCTCACTCTCTCTCTCTCTCTCTCTGTGTCTGGCTGGCTGACTGCCTCTTTGGCTGACAGGCTGGCTGGCTGCTTGCCTGTCTGCCTGTTTTCCTCTGTCTGGGAGTGGTCACAGGGAGATTGGTTTAACAAGTGTGATTGTAAGAAGCAATGTTTTTGAGAAGCTTAAAGCAGTATGCACAGAAAGTAACCTTTTAAGACGCTGTCTTCCTCATGAGTCTAGCCCACAGTGACACTGATCACAGCGTTTACTCTCCCCCAAATCCACTGTCCTCCTCCGCCTCTCTTCCCAAACCCACTCAGTCTGAAAATATAATCCCACCGTGAGATATGACTCATGACTGTCGGTGGCTACAGTCATAAGTTTGTGTAAAAGTCAAAATCATGTTGCTTCTGTTGTGCTGTGTTGTGGTATGTTTGTTGTGTTGTGAGGTGTTGTGATGCGATGTGCTGTGTTGTGATGTATGCTGATGTGGTGTAATATGGTTTGTTATGATTTGTGGTGTTGTGTTATGTTGCGACGTGCCAACATTGGGACAGTTTTGGCTAAATAAATGCCTTACGGTGGATGGAGAGATATTTGGCTTCTAAGTACATTTTTGTTTACATGGCTGTCATCATGTAGAATTCCAATACATTTTACAACAAATGTGACAACTTGGTTATACCAGTGCTTGCTTGTTTTTTTTAAGAATCGACAGTTAGCTATGATTAGCTTTGAGCTCATTTAGGGTTTTTCTCATGAAAAACAAACTTCTGCATTGAAATTATGTTTCAATCTTGATATAGGTATTCACCCTGTATTTTGAAGGAATGCATTGTGCAAATTGTAACACATATCTACAAGTTTACTAAGAGGTTGCTGTGGATTCCGGGCTGAGGCATTGAAGCGCAACGTGAAGGAGTCGCCACGGGTGTTGTGAATAATGCAGACATAATGAGAGCAGTCAAAGCTAGATGCAGGTGAACACTCCCCTCTTCCCTCCTTTTCATTTCTCCTCTTCTCTTCTCTTCTCTTCTCTCTCTTCTCTCTCTTCTCTTCTCTTCCTCTTCTCTTCTCTTCTCTTCTCTCTTCTCTTCTCTTCTCTTCTGTTCTCTTCTCTTCTCTCTCCTCTCTCTCTCTCTCTCCTCCTCTCCTCTCCTCTCCCTCTCCCTCTCCTCTCCTCTCTCTCTCTCTCTTCCTCTTCTCCTCTCTTCTCTTCCCTCTGCGCTCCTCTCCCTTCTCTCTCTTCTCTTCTCTTCTCGTTCTCTTCTCTTCTCTCTGCTCTCTCTTCTCTTCTCTTCCTCTCCTCTCCTCTCCTCCTCTCTTCTCTTCTCTTTATCCTCACCTCTCCTCCTCTCTCCTCTCAGCAGAGTAAACATGTACACATGCAGGAAAGCTGAGTCAGGGTAAGCAGTGGTGGACACAGAAACGCTGAGTCAAACGAAACGCTGAGTCAAACGAAACACTGAATCAAACTGCTACTGGGTGCCACCATTACCTCAATCCACCGTGTGTGTATTTGTTTGAGTGTGGGTAATACATGTACTGTATGTGGTGAAACACCACTTACAAAATTATATTTTCCATTCTATCCCATTCTATTCCAGTGTACTACTACAATGCTGTTGTACTGTTCAGTCCTACTTGGTGTGTGGGGTGAGGTGCAGGGGTGTGTGTGAGTGGGGGGGGGGAGGGGGGGGAGGAGGGTGTACAGAGTGACAGAACAGTGAAAGCCAGCAGTGGACACATAGATTAGTCAGGAGCTGATTGGACGCTGATGAGGCCTGACCGCTGGAGATGGACTTTGACCTGCGCCACCCACCCGACCTCACAGCATGCCTGGAGGCACTCTAATCCAGCTCTTCTCTCTCTGTGTCTCGGAAACAAAGACACACACTAAAATACACATGCATAGTTCCCAGTGGAGCAAGGCTGGGGAGAGAGCTGGGGGAGAGAGCTGGCAGACTAACACACACAGCACATTGGTAGTTAGTGTGTGTGTGGGTGGAAGTGTTTCATTCTTTGGCTGTCTGGAGGAAATGACAGTTTCCTAATCCTGTAATCTCTGGTCCATACCAATCCATACCTCTTTAGACCTGTGGCGTCTGCTTCTCCTTCCCTCCCTCCCTTACTCACACATACACAGACCACACACACGCACAAAGACACACCACACACACACATTACACACACAAAAAGACACACCAGACACACACTCCCTCAAGGAGCTATGGTTAACTCCACTAGGATTAAAGTTACATTGACTGGGTTATACAAACTAAGACTAGGGTTATATGGACTGAGGTTGTATAGTCTAGGACTAATGGTTATATGGGCTAGGGTTACATGTACTTGGATTCTTGCTTTTCTCTGTGGAAAAGTTGTACCAGGATGCATTGTTGAATGTGAGGAACCTAATCAATGAGTGTACTGCTGTTAAATGGTCCTGTCTGACATCAAAACCTTTAAGACTTCTCAGGAGAAACATGCACTGTTGGACCTTTTGAAATCCTCATCTGCATGTGATGGACGGGTCAGAGGGTTAGGGAGTCAGGTGGCTGAGCGTTAGGGAATCGGGCTAGTAATTAGAAGATTGCTGGTTCGACTCCCTGCCGTGCAAATTGCATTGTGTCCTTCCTTGGGCAAGGCACTTCACCCTACTTGCTTCGGGGGAATGACCCTGTAATTACTGAAAGTCGTTCTGGATAACAGCGTCTGCTGAATGACTAAATGTAAATGTAATGTTATGTTTTCTGGTGTCCAGCACTTGTGTCTTGTTAAGTATTCTGTGTCAGGTTTTCAGTTTCTTATAGTTAATTTCACCTGTGTGTCATTTAGTCCTTGCCCTGGTTGTGTATGTGTGTGTTGTGTTACGTGCTTGTTTTCAGTTTCCCCTCGCTTTCATCCCCGTCGGTGATTGGTTGCCGCCTCCATTCTCCCCGTCACCGGTGCACCACCGCCCCTCCATCTCCGTCGAGGATTGGCTGCCGTCGCCGCTTCCCCACCGCCTACGCACCACACTCCACCTATCGTCTGTCTGTCCGTCCACATTTAAAGCCGGTTCTGTGTTCTGTTCGGAAGTCTCTAGTCCTGTGTGTTTTCCTTGTCGGCGTTCTGTGTGTTAGTTGCCGATACGTACGAGACTTGTGTTAGGTGTTAAGTGTTAAGTGTTCAGTGTTATACGTTATTTTTGCACCTGTTTGTACTGTTTGTTAAACAGTTATCGCCGGTACTCAGTACCGTGCTTTTCGTTATAATTATTGTTTATTTGTATTTGTTCAGTCGCGTACAGTGGAACAGGTAAGCTGCCCATGGGTATACACACCATCACGTAGCTAACCTCTGTTTTACCCACTAGGTAAGGGGCGAGTGCCACCCATGTATGTTTTTAGAATAGGGAAGTATTTCTTGGTTAGATAGGTTAGGACACTTTTGTTGATTACTTTTCTTTGGCACCGCTCATAGTTCCACTGTGCCATGTGCGGCTGTTGTTTTTGGTGCGAAATAAACCCTTTTGTTTGCTAACCTCAGTGTGGTCTCGGTGTATAGGCTCATTGAGCAGAGTTACTGCCTTCCCCCTAGATAAGGCACGTAACAATGTGGTTTCTTCCTTGGTTAGTCTTTGTCAGCTCCTTGTCATCATGTCGTTGAAAGTATGAGTTCTCCTTTGTGTTCTGTGACTTTTTGGAGAATAAATACTGGTGATCCTGCCTTGGTGAATCAAGACTGTTCACTCCGACGTTTTGGCGTCTGTCCTTCACCCACAAAACCATCATTGTGTTGTCTCGTCACCCTTGGTAATGGTGCCAAAGTGTGTTTGTGTTGATTGTATTAAAATGAAAAGTTAGCATCCTGATATTTGAGTTTGGTGAGTCGAGGTGCCTGGTCACTGTATCCAGAACACTAAGGCTGGCATTCTCAACTCCTTGCCTCGGCTTGACAGCAAACTGGAGCATGTCCAGACTCGCCCACCATTGTGGTAGGCTTCCCAGCTCCCCAGCACTCTCCATGGATCTACAGAAGATGGAGGTGATGTTGCTGGTCCTGTTAACCCTAGCCTAGAAGGTGTTTCGCTGCTCTGTGACGGAGGCGGGGTCTAGGGACTGTATCTGGGATGGTTTCTGAGCTCTGTCCATCATGAGGATGGGATCCTGTGACGCCTCCCTAACATTTCCAACAATGAAGAGCTTGGTTTTGTGTTGTATTAACCCGTTTTATTTGTCTCCCTGTGTGAATGCACTGTTTTGGGGTTGAGATACTGTTTGACCTCTGTGGTGACCCAGGTCTTGTTTTACAAAGATTAGGATTAGGGTATTGGACTATGACAGTGATTATCAACCTGTGGGCTGTGAACCACAAGTGGACCGTGAAGACATGTTATATAATACCCAATTTCTCTGCAAGTACCGAGTCAATGAAGACAATGAAGACAATAAGACAAAATCAACGTATTTATTACATAGCTACATGGACTAGAATTAGGGTTACATGCGCTTGGACTGGGGTTACATGGGTTCCCAGGGAACACCACAATTCTCAGAGGGACAGCTGTATGGGTGAACCAGGACAAGAGACGTGATTAAACAGTCAGACCCCAGCTGTTCTGTGAATATCAATTTAGCATCCGTCTGCAGCATATTAACTTGCATTCCATCTGTGGAGTACCAAGTTAACCGAGTGACTCAAATCTGTGAGACGAGATGGACCAATGGACAGACAAGAAGAGCAGGCAGGACAGACAGACAGACAGACAGACAGGACAGACAGACAGACAGACAGACAGACAGACAGACAGACAGACAGACAGACAGACAGACAGACAGACAGACAGACAGACAGAGACAGACAGAAAGAGACAGACAGACAGATAGATAGACAGACAGGAAGCCAGTCAGGCAGACAGACAGACAGACAGACAGACAGATAGACAGAGACAGACTAACAGGGAGATAGTGTTGTGTTATATGTATAGTATTATCATTAAATATCGTTGTCAACGAACCTTTATCACGAGACGAGACGCAACTTAAATGCTGGTCATGTGACGATGACTATAATTAAATGTATAACGCAATATCGTTGACGCATAAAAACGAGACTAAATGTGGTTTACAAAATAAAAACTATGCTAAAATCCTGACTGACTGCATGTGTACTAAGCATCCCTTGTTGGCCAAATACGGTAGCTAGTTTTGTCATTCACATAGCAATCACACTGAACTGAATCTGGCATCAACAACATGACTTTGAATACCTTATTCTAGACCAATACATACATTTAAACAAATGGTATTGTCATTAACATGCCTCCTGACACTACTGCTTAGACCAGTGGTTCCCAACCTTGGTCCTCAGGGACCCCCTGTCCTGCATGATTAAGATGTGTCCCTGCTCCAACACACCTGATTCAAATGAATTGGTCGTTATCCAGCTCTGCAGAAGCCTGCTTATGACCATTCATTTGAATCAGGTGTGTTGGAGCAGGGAAACATCTAAAACATGCAGGGCTGCGTTTCCCGATAACAATAGGTTGTAGCAACGATCAAGCAAAAAACGAAACCATCGATATTTCTTAGGTGCGTTTCCCAAACATGATCGTAAGGAGTATGCTAATCTATGTGCTTTCAAGAACTACACATTTTCAAGAGACACTTGTCTTTGGGAACGGCCCGTAAAACTAAGATTCGTCGTACAATGGATTCTACGATCAACTTAGGCTTACGATGCTTTGGGAAAACGCAGCCCAGGACAGGGGTGCCCTGAGGACCAGGGTTGGGGACCACTGGCTTAGACTACTTCTGTTTTGATTGAAAAGAGACAAAATACAATTGTCATTGACTTAAACTAGACTAAAATGTCATCAGTTTTCGTTGACTAAAACTAGACGAAAATAGTAATGGAATTCTGACTAAAATAAGAGTAAAATGCTTAGACTTTTAGTCGACTGAAACTTGACGAGACTAAAAAGAGTATGAACGTGACTAAAACGAATAAAAACTAAAAGGACCGCTTGACACAAAGACTAGACAAAAATTTAAACAGGCCGTAGAGAGAGAGAGTTGCAGACACAGAGAGGGGTCCTGACTGCTCTTTCCTCTGATTAGTCATTCCACTGCTTCTGCAGACCTATAGCACCTCCCCCCACCCCCACCCTCCCACGCCCTCACCACCATGGGGGGGAAGACATTAAGGGAAGAGCTTTGTCAAATCAAACACCAATGTCTAAAAATAGCAGTACTCAAAGCGATGTGTAGACAACTGGAGACACAACACTCGGACGTCAGTATATGTGTGTATGCCTGCGTGTGTGCGGTCTTGTTTAACTACCCTTGTAGGGATCTTGGTCAATAGATAGCTCGATAGTTAACTAAGAAAAAATTTGAAGTGCTATTTCTAGGGTGTTTTAATGGCTTTGGGGTTAGAATTAGTGTTAGAGTGAGAACTATTCTTTTCAGGGAAATTTGGTTCAGGGGAACACAATTTTGAATGGAAGTGAATGGTCGGTCCTCACTAGCATGTGACAAGCATGTGGGTGTGTGTGTGTGTGTGTGTGTGTGTGTGTGTGTGCATGCTTGTGCCCATGGGTGCCTGTGTGTGTGTGGATGTGGAAGTGTTTGTGTGTTGGTGTAACCGTGTGTGAATGTGTATGTGTGTCTTGACCGGACCGTGTAGTGACAGGACTGTTTAAGGAGTAGACATATGGTACCCTCCTCTACTTCTCTGTCCTATTTCTCTCTCTGTCCTACACCTCCATGTCCTCTGTTCCATTATCCCTCTCTCTTTATCCTCTCATTCTATCTCTCTCTCTCTGTCTCACTCTGGCTCTTATGCTCTCTTTGCCTCTCTCTCTCTCTCTCTCACACACACACACATGTGCTCTCTCTCTGTTGCAAACCTGCAGCCAGATGTCTTTTACCTTCAACCAGGTGTTACCTTCAACGTGTGGTGTGTGTGTGTGTGTGTGTGTGTGTGTGTGTGTGTGTGTGTGGTGTGTGTGTGTGTGTGTGTGTGTGTGTGTGGTGTGTGTGTGTGGTGTGTGATGTGTGTGTATGAGCATGTGCACGTGTGTGCATGTAGGAGTAGAAAACCTCTTCTTGTTTTTTGTTTCTCTTTAACAAATAGGAATTTGCATATTTATGGACACTGTAACCGTCATTTGCATATCAGTTTCTTAAATAACACTCCAGAGTCTGTGTATTCTTCTGCCCACAGCAGATTCACACTAACACACACAGATGCAGACACACACACACACACACAGTACCAAAAAGCCCAAACAAACACACACACGCACACAAGACACACACACACAAAGTCTCACACACACAGACCCCAGTGATTCAGGTCTCCATCCCCTCCTTCCTCTCTTCTTCATTTCCCAGTCCAGTGCTGACTCATCGCTGTCTCATCGTCTGTTTTGGTCAAAGCACAAAGAGAAAAGTAGTTTTTGGTTCATGTTTGGTAAACAACCTCAAACACAGAGATGGACTGGGAACTCTGAGGTGACAGTGTCCCCTGCTGGCGAGACTTTGCCATTGCACTCTCCAGTGATTAAAAAATGACCTCCCCAAGACCCAGTAAATCACCATTGTTTATAATCAGATTAAATATATATAATATTTTTACTAGTACGACTATGATAGCGATTATTATTATTTGGGGAATTATTTATAATTATTTTGGGAAGATTTTTATTTTGGGTCAGCGACAAAACAAAACACCCTTCTCCCATCTAGAGTACAATGACGCTTGGCTAATCTAATCCTGCAACTGATCCAAATTCTGGCCCTGGTACTAATTTAATCTGCACGTCAATGATCGTGTTTGTTCTGCTCCCATTAGCTTGATAAAGAACCAACATGATGATGAGGATGATGATAATGATGTTAGGCACACAGAAAAGGAAGGCTGACTTCTTCACAGATCAATACAGGAGGACGATGGCTCTGAAAAGAGCTGTGTCGTTATTATGTTACAATTGTATTATTGTTGTTTAACAATTGAGTTTGAATTGTAAAAACCCAATCTAGTGAAGCTGAGGGGTATCCTTCAGAGAAGAACACACACACATGCACCACACACAGCACATACACACAAACACACACACCCACAGCACATGCAGCACACACACATACGACATGCACGTGAACACAGCACAGCACACACATAGGACATGCACGTAAACACAGCACAGCACACACATAGGACATGCACGTAAACACAGCACAGCACACACATAGGACATGCACGTAAACACAGCACAGCACACACATAGGACATGCACGTAAACACAGCACAGCACACACATAGGACATGCACGTAAACACAGCACAGCACACACATAGGACATGCACGTAAACACAGCACAGCACACACATAGGACATGCACGTGAACACAGCACAGCACACACGTACACGTTCTCCTCGGTTGGGGTGTAATGCATTGGATGATTGTATCCTTATGTCCCATTGAGCACTAAGAAGGGCTTTGAGCCAATCAGGAGTTGACAGGATGTCACAGCAAGCCAGACTTGGTGATTAGTTGAGTCTCTCTGAGTGTCTCTGAATGTAGCAGTACCATCCTCTCCTCTCCTCTCCTCTCCTCTCCTCTCCTCTCCTCTCCTCTCCTCTCCTCTCCTCTCCTCTCCTCTCCTCTCCTCTCCTCTCCTCTCCTCTCCTCTCCTCTCCTCTCCTCTCCTCTCCTCTCCTCTCCTCTCCTCCCCTCCCCTCCCCTCCCCTCCCCTCCCCTCCCCTCCCCTCCTCCCTCCCCTTCCCGTCTCCTCTGCTCTCCTCTCCTCTGCTCTGCTCCTGCGTCTGATTGGCTGAGCAGCCTGTCACTCCTGCTGAGCTGGCACTGGTTGTTCAACCCAGCACACTGGATGGATCACTTATAAATGTTCCATGTTCTCAAACCCCAGTTGAGATCACATATACACACAACACAAACATGCACACACAGAAAACTCTTCCAGCCTTAGTGTGTCAAACAGGGCCGTAATCATGATATATATTGAGGGGGACACATCCCCCCCGATATTCAAATGTGGTCAAAATGTCCCCCCCAATATATTGATATAAAAATATAAATAAAATATAAATGTGCTACGCTACGACAGGAAACCACACACTTTGTCCGAAATCATCATACAAACTCTAATCATATTAATAACTAAATGTAAAAAAATCTTTTTTTTCAGGGGCTCAGACTCCCCAGCAGATTCCGTCCCCCCCAATGTTGTCTCCATGGTTACGGCTTTGGTGTCAACTGAGTAAGGTTCTATACTAAAAACACCACTAGAGGAAGTGTATGACAGCAATGGACACAAAACGATCTATCTGTCTGTCTGTGTCTTGATTAGAGGGAAGTTGGTTAATGGACTGCAGCCTGTAAATGATTTCCTGGTTACATCAAAGTCACACAGAAGTTGTAATCTGCAGTGGTCCTCGCCACAAAGACCGCAGGATTTACAGCCTGGTTTCACAGGCTGGTTTACGAGCTGTACTGCTACCCCCATCTCTCTGAGAGGAGGGAGGGCAATACAATGTATGAAGGACGAGTGGAGAGGAGAGAAGGGGAAACAGAGAGAGAGGGAGAGAAAAAGACAGAGAGAGGGTGAAAAAGACAGATAGAGACAAACAGAAATAGGGAGAGAGAGGGGGCTATGTTGACATTAAGTTGTCATGTTGTAGCTTCAGTATATTGCATCTACTGTACATATATTGTCGTTGCTCTGGTGACGTGCCCTACATCCCGGCCAGAGACAGGTCTCCTTCTCATCTCCATGGTTACAACAATTTGGTCATACTGGGGAATAGTAGGAGAACAGGTTAGTCTTGGTGATCTGGGGGAGGGATACAGAACAGTCAAGTAGATAATATGCCAAAAAACACACCGATAACATGTCAAGAACAGTTGGTCCCTCAGAAACTTCAGAACAATTATGCATCACAGCATTTCATGAAGAATAAAAACTTTTTTGTAAGGCATTTAATTCTTTGGTTGCTGTGAAGAACATTACCCTTTATAAAAGACACGTACAAAACATGCAGAAAAATGCTCCTTTCAAAAGAGCTATCCGCAATGCAGATTTTCTTTCTATAAAACGCTTATTTGATTATGTACTGTACATGTTAAAAGCACACTTTGTGATTCACTTACAGACTTGGCATATTCCAGCATTACAAGTGTAAAGTCAGACTAAAATAAATAAGCATATACAGATTAAATGAGGAAGTGCGGAAAATCTAATTTGATAGAAAACGACCACAACACACCAGGGAAGTGACAAGGAGACAACTTTGGCATGAAGACCTCTGAATCTATCTTGTTAACTGAGCCCTTGAGTTTCAATCTCATTACAAGACAGACCTTTTCATGTGCTAGATAACAGGAACACGGCTCCATGTTGAGCGTGTGAGAAGGCCTTAGCTGATATGTATTCACAACACCATATTGTCACAGTCAACCTGTGAACATCTGAACAGGTTGACTGGGACTGCTTTGTTGTTGATCGTATATTTAAGACTTTAGATGCAAACAGCTGTGTTTGTGAGATGTTTGAGAGGGAGAGAGACAGAGACTCTGAGAGAGAGAGAGACATAGAGAGAGAGACCAAGAGAGAGGTGAGCCCTACTTGCTGGTATCAGTCTACGTTGTCTTAGTGTTTCAGTGTCTCAGTTCTCCCAAACCACACACCCTGTAACAGCACCGGACACACCTGAGTACTGAGTGTCGACTGACAGTTGCTTCCTGCTGTGTTGCTGTAGCTTCCTGGTTAAGTGTCTCTAAGACAGGAAGTCCTCAGCTGAGACAGGATGTCTCAAACTGGTGAGACAGGAAGTCCTTAGCTAAGGCAGAAAGTCCTCAGATGACGACATAGGAAGTCTTCATCTGGTTAGACAAGAAGTCCTCAGCTGGTGAGACAGGATGTTGTCAGCTGAGGCAGAGTCCTCAGATGACGACATAGGAAGTCCTTATCTGGTTAGACACAAAGTCCCCAGCTGGTTAGAGAGGAAGTCCGTTGACCATTGCTATTATTTTGTTTATGGAGATGATGATTTTTGCTCTCATCCTTATTGCTGCTGCTGTTGTGATTGCAGTCCGGGGGTGGGGGAGGTGGGGGGGGTCAGGAGAGGTGGTACATGCTGTACCCCAGGGGTGAAGAGTAGAGGCTGAGGGGGGCGAGAGGGGAGAGGGGGAGGAGTGGCCGGGGGTGATGATGAAGGGGGAAGGGGTAGGACTGTCCGTACAGCGACATGGCGGCCTGCAGCCCCCCTCCCAGAGGGTGCCCCAGGGAGAAGGCGGGGTGGAACGCAGGCTTGGCGGCCATCTTGAGCTTCTCCAGCTCAGCTTCCTGCAGCCGCTTGGCCTTGGCCCGGCGGTTCTGGAACCAGATCTTCACCTGGGTCTCCGTCAGCACTAGGGAGGAAGAGAACTCGGCACGCTCAGCGATGGACAGGTACTGCTTCTGCCGGAACTTTCTCTCCAGGGCCAGGAGCTGAGAGGTGGAGAAGGGCGTGCGAGGCTTGCGGTTGGTCTTGTGTTTCCTCAGGGAACAAGAGGGGCTCACCTGACCTGGGGGGAGAAGGAGGGAGGAAGAGAGAGAAATTGAGAGAGATGGAGAGGGAGAGGAAAAGAGAAAGAAATAAGACAGAAAAAGAGAGAAAGGAAGATAGGGAGAAAGAGAGAAAGAAGGAAAGATAGAGGGAGACAAAATGAAGGTAAAAAAATATCTAAATATGTGATAAATTATGAAGTAGGCTATTCCACATAAGAGTAAGAATACCATGTAATATGTTGTCTATAATGTATTTTCGTTAGAGTGAGTTTTAAAGCCAGCAACAGTAAGTAAATTGGGTCAATGGAGGCCTTCCATTGCAAAACGTATTATAAAAATATTCAGATTATCACTAAATGGGCCTTCTACGCAACAGACTAAACACAACCATTTTTATGCTACAGTAATTATTTCGTTTATTAAATAGTGGTTACATATTTTTTTTATAATAAGTAGGCTATTTGAGTATAAGCAAATTAATACACCTAAACTGAATAAACCAAATATTATGATATTTCTGTGTCTGTTTACAGTACTGTGTAAAAGTCTTAGGCACAACAACAACAACAAAAAAGTCTAACCAAAATGTTTTAGCAAAATTGCACCTTTATACAACCGCACATATACAAAAACACATATATTACACAATATTTATGTAAATAATAATCTTAGGTGCCTAAGACTTCTGCACAGTAGGCTACTGTATATTCTCAAATATGAATATGAATAATCAATTATCTTCATTACGCGTTATGAAGATAATTGATTAGGCTATTCATAAATGCATATTGACAAAAACTTGTCGATTGAAGCCAAACGAGCCAAACAAACATAAGTGTTTCGTTTTCATCCACAAACGAGATGAGCACTTACGAGTCTGTGTAGGAAATGTTGGGTTCACCAGCCAGCTCGTGCAGTCATCTGCCTCCGAGGATTCCGACTTTACCGGAGACGGTGGGATGAAGCGCTGTCCGAGGCTCTCTGGTGGACTGTACGTATCTCTGAACAAGTTGGACGACTCTCGGGCCTTGGAGAACGTAACCACCGATACGTGATCCGGTCTGAACTCGCAGTGAGTTTTCCTGCCCGACATTAATGCTTCCACGCTGAAAGGATGACGGCTTGTCACAGGAGTTTTGATATTTTCGCTCGTCCGCTCCGCCGACTCCGGATCCTGGCTGTCCTCGTCAGATGAACTGAAGTCCCTCACACTTGCCCTGGAATACATCCCAGCTAACTCTGCCCCGGACAGTGGCAGGCAACGCAGCAAAACTGAGGGAGACCGGGACAACCGACGATATGAAGTAAGAATGGGAGGAACCGTCAAAGAAGGCGGCGAGCAGTCCGATGTCATGAGAATCAGCTCCCGGCAGAACTTTCGGCCAATCGCAGCGCTGCCAAAACAAAAAGGTTTCGGGGCGGTTGGTGCCATTCAGCTGTCACGAGATCACAAGTCAAACCTACACGCAGTAAATATTCACATGGCGCGTTTAGCTGCGACGGATTCCCTCAGAGCCCAAACACCGGGAATTACTCGTAAACAGGAGCCCCGAGAGGGTGATTTACGCCCAATTATGAGCAGGGTAAACACAGATTAACGATCTGTCTCCGGATATGACTGCTATGACCTGGGACTCCGATTGGGACACATTAAAGCGGACAGTCTCTCCCCTCAAATACGATCATATATACAATGGTATTTTGTTGTTGTTGAGATAAGCACTCATCTTTCCAAGCTTGTTTATGAATTACTATCAAGTCACACTTTGATGTAACAAATAGCCCTTTAAAATGTATATCTTTATTGTTATGAATTTAAGAGATTTAAGACTAGTTTCCACTGGATGTCATTTCTCATCTATTTAAATCGAATAATTAACACCACATAATTTGAATATAATTCAAATATGTTAATCACAAGTACTTGTTAGACCAGTTTTTGTGTGCGTGTGTGTGTTGTTTGGCGTGTGAGTTGCTTGTATGTGTGTATGAGTATACGTGTATTTGAGCATGCATACGTGTGTGTTTAGGTGTGTGTTTAATGTGTGCATTCAAGTGTGTGTAGGTAGATGTGTGTGTGTGCATGTGTGTGTCGCAATGGCCCCTTTCCCAGTGGGCGTGGCAGCAGTCGTTAAGCGGTGTGATTTCAGAGACAATCTGAGGTTTGTGACGGCGCCAGAGAACGGCCAGATCAAAGAGCCTGTCTCCTCAGGGGAGAAACTAGGCCTGCTGCTGTGGCTCCACTCAAAGTTCACACACACCCCCACCCCCCCCCACACACACACATACATTCGGCTCTAGGGCATCCTGCCACTCACAACTACCCCTGTCACCGACCTTCATGGGAACTGTGTGTGTAAAGGTATGTGTGTGCGCATGAGTGTGTTTACGTGTGCGTATGTTTGTGTGTGTGGTGTGCATATGTGCGTGGTGTATGTAGGCATGTGTGCCTGTGCTTCTGTGGTGTGTGTGTGATGTGTGCGTGTGTGTGGTTCTGTGCTGTGTGTATGTGTAAGTGGTGGGTAGGTGTGTCTGTGTGTACTTCTGTGGTTTGTGTGTGTTTACATCTTTCCCCTGAGAAATAGAAAGGGAGAAGGAAGAGTCCTGGTGTCAGTAAGTCACCCACCTCATCTCACTTCCTCATGTCATTAAAGAAGAGAGATGATTAGCTGGCCTTAAAAAAGGAGGGGGAAGGGGGAGAGAGGAGAAGAGGGTAGAGGAGAGGAGAGATGGATAAGGGAGAGGAGAGGAGAAAAAAGAGAGGAGGAGGGGAAATGAGAAGAGGAGAGAGGAGATACAAGGTCTTGATCTGCAATTTAAGTTATCTGCAAATCACTAGAGCCTTGTTATTTTGGGGGATTGCGTTAATGGCTTAATTGTTTTTAGATGTGTTTACGTGTGTATTTAAGTATATGTGATGGAGATGTATGGTAATGTGGCCAGTCTGGAGAAATCTTCAACAACAAACACAAACAAACTAATCAGGACTCATCATTGTCTCATTATCATCACACACACACATACACAAATATACATCCATTCTCACATTCAAACGTGCATATAAACTTACACTCACAAATGCACAGACACACACAGACACACATACACACACAACGGTTTCTGAAGAGAGCTCTCCCAGGACTTGCTGTGTGCTGCCGCTTCCTAGTTAAATAAAAACTAGTAGACTCATCTCCATGGAAACTGTGGAACACTCAGACTTATCTCCATAGAGGCTGTGGAACCCTTAGACTCATCTCCATGGAGACTGTGGAACACTTCGACTCATCTCCATGGAGACTGTGGAACCCTTAGACTCATCTCCATGGAAACTGTGGAACACTTCGACTCATCTCCATGGAGACTGTGGAACACTTCGACTCATCTCCATGGAGACTGTGGAACCCTTAGACTCATCTCCATGGAGACTGTGGAACACTTCGACTCATCTCCATGGAGGCTGTGGAACACTTCGACTCATCTCCATGGAGGCTGTGGAACACTTAGACTCATCTCCATGGAAGCTGTGGAACACTTAGACTCATCTCCATGGAGGCTGTGGAACATTTAGACTTATCTCCATGGAGGCTGTGGAACACTTAGACTCATATTCATGGTGACTGTGGAACATTTAGACTCATCTCCATGAGTCGGTGCTTTTTGGTGTTCATCGGGCAAATCTGGTGTACCTGGTACCTGTTTTTTTTTGTATCAAGAAGACGGAGCCGTTCTGTTTGGTTGCTGACTAAAGGATCCAGCCAAAGCAGTGTGTCGCATTAGAGTCGACATGACGGGCAGATTCAGTCAGTGTCGCTAGGACAACCAGCCACGTTCAGGGGGTACTGTTCGGTCGTGGAAAACAAAGCACCTGGTACCAAAAGTGAGTGGAACTGTCAAGCTTAGCACGATCCATGCAGTGGAAAAACGCCATCAGACTCAGAACTAGAAATAAGCCAAACAGGAAAGACCAACATCAAAGATTTCTAAACTGTTTAAATGCCAGCAGTCGTAAAACTGAGTGTTTGTTTGTGTGTATGTGGCGTGTGTGTGTGGTGTGCCGGTATGTGTGAAATGAGTTTCATCTCTTTGACAAGTTGTCTCTGACACACACACACATACACCTCTCTGGACCAGACACACTCCACCGTTTAATAAGGGAGAGACGCCAGGCACAGTAGGACCAGCCCCAGACACACATGAGTACACACTCACACACACGTTCAAACGTACACAACCGGCCCCCATGGAGACTGGGCCTTAGTCGAGGTCAGGGGTCAGGGTCCCAAGTGTGCCTTTGAACCTGGTTGGGGGGAGGTGATTGGCAGCACAGCAATTACCCCTCATTTCGTGTTATTGCCCCAACTTCTGCCATGGAGAGAGGTTGACTGAGTACTTGACTGGCTGGTTGGTTGACCGAATGGTTGACTGACAGACTGATTTGTTGACTGGCCGGCTGACTGATTGGTTGACTGGCTTGCTCACTGACTGACTGTTTGACAGGCTGACTGACTGCAGACTGTGTCTATCTGTCTTTCTCTCCCCCACCACTTGGCCCCCTCCTCCCTCCATCCTCTCCTCCTGCCTCTTCTGGTGTTGAGGTACGTCCTGTAACGCGACACAGGAAGTAGACTGATCAGCACCAGCTGACAGGGGTGGTGGTGGGGAGTTTGGGGGGGGTGGTAAGGAAAAGGCCTGTGGGGAGGGAGAAAGGAAAAAAAGAGATCTAAAACGAAACAAAGAATTCATGCAGCAGAAATGTGGTGTTAACGATGATCAATGCGTCATTAATGACCTGATAATGACCAGAGTGACTCTTACCGGAAGAGAAGCCCTTGTCTCTGAGTCATACCTGCCAAATATATCTATACCCTCTCTCTCTCTCTTTCTCTCTCTCCCCCCCCCCGTCTCTCTCTCTCTCGCTCCTCCTCTCTCCCTCAAAAAAACCCCACAGTTAAGGGGGTTGGGGAGGGCTGAGGCTGGGGGGTAAATGCCAGGATAATTTGCCTGTCATCAAAGCACACTGGTTCCAGCAGGTCTGACTGGGTCTGATGATAGCTACCTTAGACTCTGTATAGGGTTAGGTTAGGCTAAACTGTACCATTAGACTCTGATTAGGGTTAGTTTAGGCTACACTGTACCATTACACCAAAAGGGCAGGCTGGTCTAATGGAGAGGAGTGGGCCCTGAAAGAGGGGGGAGAAGGAGATAAAAGAATCAGGAAAAAGGGGAAAAGGATTGGAGAGAGCTAAAAGAGCCAGAGGGAAGAGGAGGGAGAAATGGAGTGACAGAGAAATACAGAGAGGTAGTGCAAAAAAGACAGGAAGACAAAGAGTAAGAGTGAAAGAGAGAGAGAGAGAGAGAGAGAGAGAGAGAGAGAGAGAGAGAAAGAAAGAAAGAAAGAAAGAAAGAAAGAAAGAGAGAGAAAGTCTCCAAGTCTAGACTGTATTTAGGGCTCCTCCCTGATTGCTTTGTTCTGCTTCATGTCTGCCAGGTAATTACCTCAACACACTGGGGCTGTGTGTGTGTGTGTGTTTGAATGTTTGGGTGTATGGGTGCGTGGGAAAGAGGAAAAGAGAGGGCTTAATATGAGAGAGTTTGAGATAGTTTGAGAGGGACAAAGAGTGACAGAAATGGAGAGAGAGTCAAAATGAGAGAGAGAGAGAAAGAGATGGAGAGGAAGAGGGATTGTGTGTAAAGACAGGAAGAGAGAGAGGGAGAGAAAGAGAGAGCGATAATGAGGTTGTAAGAGGAAGTAAACTGTTCTAAGTGACTCCTGGTAGGTTGTCGCTGTGACGACCAGCGGATATTGCTCATAAATGTGATGACATCACAGCATTTTAATGAGGCACAGACCTCTTCTACACACACTCACATACCTGCATACACACACACTCAAACCACACACTCACACACGCACATACTTGCATACACAAACACTCACATACGCAAGCACACACACACGGGCAGACACATCAGAAGGGAAAAGAGTCCCGATGCAAACGACCAGTGATAAGGAACTGAACAATTCAACTGGTCCAGATATTGATCCAGATATGGATCGGCGTGTTGGACTCCTAAAGTGCGATTTTGTTTGTCAGCTTTTTAATCTGGAAGTAGACAAGACTGTTACTCTGGTATAGCTAGTTAGAGTCTGCATCTGTCTTCTCTCTCTCCCTGTTTCTCTCACTCTATCTTCTGTCTGTCTGTCTGTCTGTCTGTCTGTCTGTCTGTCCCTGTCTGTCTTTCTCTCTTTCTCTGCTCCCTCGCACCATCTCTCTCTCTCCCTTTCTTTCTCTCGGTTTTTCTTTCCCTCTTTTTTCATTCTCACTGTCTCTCTCTATCTCTATCTCTCTCTTTTTATCGTACCCTCTGTCTTTTTCTCCATCTCTCTCTCTTTATCTGTCACATACACACATTCTGAGGGAGTTATGTTGAATTACTTTAATGGGTCAATAAATCATTAGATGGTCGAACAGACACTAAACACGCTCAAAATACCATGGACAAGGACACACACACATGTTGACACACACACACACACACACATACCTGACACACTCTCATACACACAACATAATGTGGACAAGCACACACACACATTTCATCATTCACACACAGACCTGATACACACACACATTTTGGCATTCTCACACACTCTCACACACACATTCCTGACGTACACTCTCACACACATACACCATGATTTACATCGCAGCACGGCGCCAGGTAAAGTGTCCTGTCTGAGCAGTCATCATCCAGCCACACAGCGGACACAGCCTGCAGCTCAGCTCCAACCCCCTCCGCCCCACTTTCCTATCTCTTCTTCTCCTCTCCTCCTCTCCTCCTCTCTCTTCTCCCCCCCTTACCTCTCTCCTCTCTTTTCCTCCCCTCTCCCTTCATCTCTCCCTCCCCTCCTACCTTCCAAGGAGGAGAGGAGAACAAAGGAGAGAAGAGAGAGATCAGGTCAGTGAGAGAGGAGAGACAGAGATAGAGAAGAGCACGGAGAGGGGTAGAAGAGGAGGGGCAGAGGGGAGGAGAAGCTGTCACAGTGCTGGGTATTGACACACGCTGTACCTTGTCATTACAGCATTCCTACCTGAGCGGCGAGGCTCCGCAGGGAGTTTGGGCCGTCCTGGCAGACAAACTCGAGGGACTGTTTGACATGGTGGTGAACTCTATAAGGAATAGCTGCCTCCCTCTCTTTTTGTTGCTCTCCCTCCCTCTCTCTCTTTCTCTCCTTCTTTGCGTCCCTCTCTTTCTCTCTCTCTCTATCTCATTATCTCTCTTGCTCACTCCCCATTTAGTGTTATTGCGTTGTCGTTGAGTGTTTAACAGATTAGCCTTGATGTTGCCACAGGGCTCCCCTTCTCCCTTCTCCTTCTCCTTCCCCACCCTCCCACCCTCCCTCCACTTCCCTCCCTCCCTCCTCTTCCTATCCCAACTTAGCCTCCTCTCCCTCCTCCTCCCCTCCCTCCTCTCCTTCCCCACCTACCCTCCTCAGGAAAGGAAAATGTTTCTCTTGGAAAAACTGAGACCAAAACACTTCCAAAATTCCAACCCAGTAGCACTGTTGAAACGGAACCCCTTCATACGGTTGTTGACAATGAGGTTTGAGAGCAAACACACCTACTGTAAAATAAGTGTGAAAGTGAAAGAACTAAGAACATGTGTCAGACGCCAAACACCACCATCTCCTTCAGACATGTCTTGCCTCACGCTGTTTTCTAACCAGTTTAGGAGGTGACAGTGTTGCACACACAGCAGCCCTGCCAGTCGCCGAACGAACAGCGCCCGGAAGTGTGTATTGACAGTGTGGTTGCCATTTCATGCTTACCTACAATATACACAATGTACAGAGCCTGTACAGAACCCATATTCTGGTTGTGGAAGGAAGACTCAGTACTAAGTTAACAGACACAATACAAACACATTGGTCTTGGCATATATGGTTCAGCTCGCTCCGACTCTCTGCCGATAAGCCACTAGGATAGTGTCTTGACATCCGTGGCGGAGAGATGACACACATTTCTCCTTCAGGTAGAGACAGAGACAGAACCACGGGTGGGGGCCGGGGTGGTGGATGCAAGAAAAGCGATGCACATTCTGCGTTGTTACTGAAGCAATGTTGGAGTACAGGAGAGTTCATGGTCTTAAAAGAGCTACCTGCCTGTAGAGTATTAGTGTCAAGACTGCTTTATATGACGGTGGTGCTGACTGACGGAGCATAGCTCTTGGAGTCTCTTGCATGATCCAGATCCGCCCAATTCTCCAGGTTCACTTTATCGTCCAAGAGGCTCAGTGGTAGAGCATATCTAGAGCATGCATATTCAAACCCCCCATCCCCATGTACTGTCAATGCCTTGGATGAAAGCATTTGACAAATGACTGCATTACCTTTAGGAGCACTCTTTAAAGATAAGTGTTATTTTTCTGCCTTAGGAGACAAACGGCTGTTCTGAACTCTCATTAGTTAAATCAAGTCTTTCATTACAGTACTTGAAACTATCTGACTAGCATATTATAAAATGTTTCATTTCCGCTGCATTCAAACAATCCCCTCATTGAAGTTTGGCTAGCAACAGCAACACTGACTGCCCTTACTTAGTGACAGATGGGGGAGTTGTAGGGATTATTAGGCTATCTGTCTAGCTTGCTCGTAGCACAAAATACCAGGGTTTATGTTTATGTTTATTAAGGATCCCCATTAGTCTACACCGTAGTGGAGACTATTCTTCCTGGGGTCCAGCCAGGCAAAAAACATAACAATACAAATCATAAAATGTAGTAGCCCGATGTTGTCATACTCATAATGTTTTTGTGGCCGGGGTTTAGTTCGACTGTCACCCAGGCTCTAAGGCAGTACAGCATGATCAATGTTGGTGAACAAAACACAAGACTTACAGAACAACATTTACAGTAAGAAATAAAATAGCAAGCAAAAACTAAAGCAAAGAATTAAAACATAATTGTTGTCTGTCCTAAAATACCTAAAATAATAACCTAGTCTACTCCAAAATTCCTTTCTGATTATTGTTGCCTTAAGTTTGCTTTTGAAATCACATTCATTTCTTGTTAGAGTCAAATATAAGGGGAGCACATTCCAGTATGTGATAGCTCTGTACATTACAGTTTTCTTAAGAGCATTGGTTCTGGGTAGAGGAAGAGTAAAGTGACCACACATACCCCCCTTCCACCAAAGTGAACCGGGAGCTAGTTCGGAGCTGGTGCTAGAGCCAGTTTGGAGCTGGTTCAAGAACGGAGCCTTCTAAGAACCGGTTTGCATTTCCACGGGCTAGAGAGCCACCAAAGAGCCACGTCATTACGTCACTGTATACGTCTCATCTTTCCTAGCAACGCTAGCGCGGCAGCGCCAAACCAAGCCCCCACCCCTCGCCCCTTGGGTTGAAGCAACGGCCCCGGTGGATGTAGGTGGTATTGCATCTTCGACTTGACTTCCGTGTCTTCCGGTCGTTTTTAATCTATTAACTCCAGTCAACATTTACAAAACTATCTCCCCCAATAATTTTTGTTCGATACTCGAACCTGGCTCATACTACTAGCTTTTTCATAGAATAATTTTTCCAGATTTTTGCTATGTTTGAAACCAATCCGAAATAGGTAAACTAGCACCCCATTTATTTGCTTACGTCAAGAAAAGTTGCCTCGAAACGTGTTCGCGGATACTAACAGGGGACGAGCACACAAGGGAACATCAGAAAGTGCTGATTTACCTGAGCTGAATGAGAACAAGGAGCAAGGACTTGGTAATCTAAAATTGCCTGCCTTAATTGTAGCACGTTTTACAAATGCTTGCACATATACATGACGGTTGTTTGTAGAGTTTATTTCCGTTATTTTAAAGCATATTTAACCATTTTGTAGGCTAATGAACGCGATTATTCTCATTGCATGACAAAGTAGGCTAATTATAGCCTAATATAATTAGTTATAATATCGTGGCATGTTACGGCGTCATTGTAGATAACATGTTATTCTGGAGCAAAGACGAAGATGAATAAATCATGTCTGATAACGACAATATTGTTATGGTCGTTATATTGTTAGAACTTTAAGTCAGTTAACACTACAACGATGGCATTAACAATAAGCTAGTAATAGTAAGCAACACTCATCATCATTATAATAGTAACATAGGGAGGCTATAGCCTGTAGGCTTAATTTAGCTTGCTTTGCCGAGCTAGAACAACGACGGAGCCAAATATTCAAGCTTGCAGTTTCTTTAATCCAACACAATACTTAGCAGTCAAACTAAAAACACGGAGCAAAAAGAACAACGTATAGGCATTGCACGTATAATATTACAGTATTGGTTTTCGTAAGTTCACATGTATCTGCTTCTTGATCGGACTTGTACCACATTCTGACAGTTTTCTGCAATGCCTTAGCTCCAGCTCACAAGCTCGCGACTGGTTGTCGCAAAGTATGACGTGTACAGCTATTTGCAAGCGTGCACGAGTCTCGGAGCCAGCTTGGAGCTAGGAAAAAAGTGAGCCCGTTAAAAGCTATGGGCTCACTTTTTTCCTAGTTTAGACCGGAAGACACGGAAGTAGAAAGATGGCGCTGTCCGTTTCGCGCTCTAGCTTGCTTCACTGCGCCACTGAGCACTTTTCATAGAAATGAATGGGGACGCCATCTTGGAAGACGATGTTGGCTCTCTCTACTTAATATTACCTCTATGCGCCAAACACAAAGCAGAGCCCATAGACATAAGGCAGAGCCCGTCTAAATACTGTTCATCAACCTGCATTTTCTTGGCTATTGCGCAATACCCTGGCGCAACATATACACTTTTGCTGTATAGTGCTTTTGTATTACGTTTGTGTTAAATATAGGCTCATAACATTTGTGTTTGTCATTTCACTCATTTGATAGGATTATGATCAAACGCAGCAACTAGTGTCTGCACTGCACTGCGATGCCAGCTAGGTTATCGAAAAGTCGGAGCAAATTTACAAATTAGCAGTTTCATCAATAAAATAAGCAAATTTTCAGCAACTACACTGCCCACTTCTGGATACATTTTCATTCAGATGCTGATTTACAAGTACTGTTTAGCTGATTTGTTGGTTCGAAAAGTAGACCAGGTTCAAAGTGGGGCCCGTTGCGAACCACGTACGAACCACTTTTCCGATTCCCAGTCTGTCGAAAGAGAAAGAACTGGTTGGCGATTAAGCACCGGCTCCGAACCGGCACCCAAAATGCGTTGGTGGAAAGGGGTATTAATGCCTGTCTAGTATTAAAACCATGTCTCTCATTTGCATGTGACAGCTGTAGAGACAAACTGACGGGTTTCTGTGAGGAATATTATTTAAGAACAGAATAAGGCTGCATGCCAGTCTTTCATCCACCCTCACCCATGACAGCCTGGCATGCATATCTTCAGAATCAGAATCAGAAAGGGATTTATTGGCCATGAAAGTTTGCACAGTCAAGGAATTTGCTTTGGCAGGAAGGTGCATACAATAAACATATAGTATCCTTAAATTTAAATATGTGGACTGTCTATACTAAATATCTATACTATATAACTATACTATCTATACTAAAGTGGAATTATATTTAAAATAAAATATACAATAAAATATAAGTTGCCTAATTTACAATATAAAAATACAAAAAATACAAATATGACAAAAAATACAAATGTACAAGATGCAGTAGTGTAGTGCAGAATATTAGAGTCATTAAAGTAAAGTCAATAAGTCAGTGTGAACCCTTGGCCTTGTTGAAGAGGCCAACAGCAGAAGGGAAGAAACTGTTTTTGTGTCGAGAGGTGTTGGTCCTGATGGACCGCAGCCTTCTGCCGGAGGGGAGTGACTGAAACAGGGAGTGTCCAGGGTGGGAGGAGTCGGCCACAATCTTCCTCGCTCGCCTGAGGGTCCTCGAGGTGTTTAGGTCCTCGAGGGTAGGCAGATTGCAGCCAATCACCTTCTCCGCAGTGCGGATGATACGCTGCAGTCTGCTCTTGTCCTTGGCAGTGGCAGCAGCGTACCAGATGGTGATGGAGGAGGTGAGGATGGACTCAATGATGGCTGTGTAGAAGTGCACCATCATTGTCTTTGGCAGGTTGAATTTCTTCAGCTGCCGCAGGAAGTACATCCTCTGTTGTGCTTTCTTTGTGAGGGAGCTGATGTTCAGTTCCCACTTGAGGTCCTGGGAGAGGATAGTGCCCAGGAAGCGGAAGGACTCCACAGTGTTGACTGGGGAGTCACCCAGGGTGATGGGGGTGAGTGGGGCTGTATTCTTCCTGAAGTCCACAACCATCTCCACTGTCTTGAGAGCATTGAGCTCTAGGTTGTTCTGGCTGCACCATGTCACCAGGTTGGCCGCTTCCCACCTATAATCAGACTCGTCTCCACCAGAGATGAGCCCAATAAGGGTGGTGTCATCCGCAAACTTCAGGAGTTTGACGGATGGATGACTGGAGGTGCAACTGTTCGTGTACAGGGAGAAGAGCAGAGGAGAAAGGACGCAGCCCTGAGGAGATCCGGTGCTGATGGACCGGGAGTCAGAGACTTGTGTTCCCAGTTTAACGCACTGCTTCCTGTCAGACAGGAAGTCTGTGATCCACCAGCAGGTGGAATCAGGCACGTTCAGCTGGGAGAGCTTGTCCTGAAGCAGGGCGGGGATGATGGTGTTGAAGGCAGAGCTGAAGTCCACAAACAGGATCCTGGCGTAGGATGCTGGGGAGTCCAGGGGCTGTAGGGTGAAGTGGAGGGCCATGTTAACTGCATCGTCCACAGACCTGTTGGCTCTGTAGGCAAACTGCATGGGGTCCAGAAGGGGGTCTGTGATTGATTTGAGGTGTGCCAGCACTAGGCGCTCAAAAGACTTCATTACCACAGAGGTCAGGGCGACAGGTCTGTAGTCATTATGTCCAGTTGGCCTGGGCTTTTTGGGCACAGGGATGATGGTGGAGGCCTTGAGACAGGCTGGCACATGGCATGTCTCCAGGGAGGTGTTAAAGATGTAGGTGAACACCGGAGACAGCTGGTCAGCACAGTTCTTAAGGGTGGCAGGGGAGACAGCGTCCGGCCCAGCTGCTTTGCGTGGGTTCTGCCTCTTGAAAAGTCTGTTTACTTCACCTTCCTGAATGGAGAGTGACGTCACAGAGTTGGTGGGAAGGGGGGGGGAGGGAAGGGATAGTTCAGGGGATTCCAATTGTCTTTCAAAGCGACAGTAGAACTCGTTCAGGTCGTTGGCCAGGCGTGAGTCGTTAGTGGAGTGGGGGGCTCTAGGGCTTGTAGTTGGTGATCTGCCTGAGCCCTCTCCAGACAGAAGCAGAGTCGTTAGCGAGAACTGACGCTTCAGCCTCTCTGAGTACAGTCGTTTAGCCTCCCTCACAGCCTTGCTAAACCTGTTCTTCGACTCCTTGAATCTATCCTTGTCCCCACTCCTAAAAGCGTCCTCTTTGTCCAGCCTCAGCCTTCTGAGTTTAGCTGTAAACCAGGGTTTGTCGTTGTTGTAGCTCACCCTGGTGCGTGTTGGTATACAGCAGTCCTCACAGAAGCTGATGTATGACGTCACAGCCTCTGTGAGCTCATCCAAACTATTGGAGGCAGTCATGAACATATCCCAGTCAGTGCAGTCCAAGCACGCCCGCAGATCCTCCATAGCCTCA
The DNA here is from genome assembly GCA_903064625.1 of Mallotus villosus. NCBI lineage: Eukaryota > Metazoa > Chordata > Actinopteri > Osmeriformes > Salangidae > Mallotus > Mallotus villosus. The sequence goes on along the minus strand of CAEFZP010004402.1, from coordinate 73,209 downwards.
CTGGTCCACTGTTTCGATGTCCTCACAACAGGCTTACAGCGCTTTAGCTTCTGCCTGTATGCAGGAATCAGGTGGACCATGACGTGGTCTGAGTGACCCAGTGCTGCACGGGGGACCGCATGGTATGCTTTACTGATTGTAGAGTAGCAGTGATCCAAAGTGTTCCCTTCTCTGGTAGGACATTTGATGAATTGTCTGTACTTGGGGAGTTCTTGAGTGAGATTGCCTTTGTTAAAGTCGCCTAGCACAATAACCAAGGAATCCGGATTTTCATGCTCCACACACAATATCTGGCTAGCGAGCACACGTTGAGCCTCATTGGCGCTAGCCTGAGGCGGCATGTAAACGCCGACCAGTATGAATGAAGCAAACTCACGTGGCGAGTAAAAAGGTTTACAGTTTATAAAAAATGATTCCAGATCAGGAGAACAGTGCTGCAGGATCACTGTCACATCTTCACACCAGCCACTGTTAATAAAAAAACAGATACCACCGCCCTTCGTTTTGCCAGAGAGCAGGGAGTCACGATCCGCTCTCAGCAGTTTGAAACCTGCTAGCTGTAGCGCAGAGTCCGGGATCAGTTCACTCAGCCATGTCTCCGTGAAGCACAGAACGGAAGATGAATGAAAGTCTCTGTTTTTCCACCCCAGTAGCTGAAGTTCGTCCAGTTTGTTGCTCAGCGAACGCACGTTGGAGAGAAATATCCCCGGTAACGCTGTGCGTGTTCCGCGCCTGCGGAGTCGCACCAGGGCTCCGGCACGTTTACCTCTTCTACGACGCTTCGCTGCTAGCACAAAGCCGAGGGTGGCCTTGACTATAATTCCCACTAATTCTGCCGCTGGAAGCAGAAAAGTGGGAAATAAATCCGCAGGAGTTGTAGACCTAAAGTTTAGCAATGTTTCTCTTGTTAGAGAACCCCGGATATTTTGGCAGAACACTGAATTAACAGACAAAACAAGACAAAACACAGCGCACCGAACCACCACACTACTCCTGACAGAGCAGTGAAGTGCTAGTCTTGCAGCTCTGTTCTGAGCAAGCTGAAGTTTAAGTTCCTGCTTTGATGCACTAGACCAGGACAGTAGTCCAGATTTGACAGAACTAGAGATTGTATGACTATTCTAATTGTTGTGTTGGTTAGCAGATAAGCACTCCTTCTAATGGCATAGATCCCATTAATCATTCTCACCACTGTATTTTTAATCTGAGTGGACCATGACAGTGTTTTGTCAATAATGACACCCAAGAGTTTGGCTTCTTTGACCTGTTCCATAGTAGTGTAGCCGATGTGTATCGAGGAAACTCACTCCTCGGGTATGTAACAGGCCACCCGCGTCAAGGAATAGCTAGCTTTTCTTTGGCGTAGTTGGTAGTGGTGGCGCTTGGGAAGTCAGAGGTGGTAGGTTTGACTCCTGGTCGGAGTGAACAGTGCCTCTGACGGAACTTGCAAGACCACGTCTGTCACAGTAGAACCCTTTAAAGAGAGGCTTAATTTCTGATCTGTCCTGAGAGAATATTTAGAACCTTTTACCATGCATTTAGTTTTTAAAACATTCAACTTCAGCTTATTTTCCAAGATCCATTCAGAAACCAGCTTTAACTCTAGTTGAAGCACCTCATTAACATGTTCAATGCTCTCTGACGATACATACATAGACATGTCATCCGCATAAATCCCTATTCCTGCATTTTTTTAATACATATGGCATGTCATTTAAAAAAATGGAATAGAGAAGGGGGCCAAGGCAGCTTCCCTGAGGAACTCCACACTGAAGTGTCTCAATATTTGAAAAGGAGCCATTGAACATAACACATTGTTGTCACTAAATAGCTTTTCAAAAAATCAATAGCAAAATATTTGAATCCATACGCGGATAGTTTCATGAGTAGCAGCTCATGATCTATGATGTCAAAGGCTGCGCTGAAATCCAAGAGCACCACCCCAACAACTGACTTCATGTCAATCTGTTTAAACCACGCGTCAGTAAGACATGTCAGTGCAGTGCTTGTAGAGTAACCTGCTTTGTATGCATGCTGTAGATCTGAGTTAATGTTGTTTTCTGCCAGATATTGCTGGATCTGCTTACGTAAATATAATTCCCTCAAGAAGTTTACTCAAGACAGGTAAGATGCTGATAGGCCTACTGTTTGAACCTGTAAATGGCTCCCTACTGTTCTTTGACAGAGGAGTAAGCTTTGCAATTTTGCACAAATCAGGATAAGCACATTCCTTGAAACATAAATTGAAAATATGGCCTTCAGGCTTAGCAAATGATTTAGCTGATAACTGAAGCAGTCTGCCGTCAATATGATCAAACCCACAACGTTTATCACACTTAATTGTTTGAAGTATCTTAACCATAAAATCATCAGTGATTGGCTTGAAATCAAACACACAATCCTTACCACACATAATATGATTTATTATAGCTTTGGACAGCCCACCACTCACAGGCAGCATTCTTAGTGTGTTCACTTTACTGAGGAAGTAATTATTGAAGTAGTTTGCTATCTCAGATGGTTTAGTCATTAATTCCCCATTCAGTTCAATAAATGAAGGTGTTTTGGCCATTTTACTTCTACCCATAGCATCATTAAGTACTCTCCAAAGTTTTTTACTGTCTCCATGGCACTCCTCAAATTTAGAATTATAGTAATATTTTTTATTTTGTCTTTAATATATATTTCTTAGTGAGCGGTAAGCTTGCCAATCTGCTACATTACCTGATATAATGGCAGATCTTTTCTCTCAGTTTCTCAATTCCTCATCCAGCCAAGGTGCTTTAAGTGATCTAACAGTGAACTTCTTAATTGGAGCATGTTTATCACACACTGCAGAAACTAAATTCATAAAGTAGTCCAGTGCAGCATTTACATGCATCTTCTCAAGCACAGTATCCCACTCAATATTTTCTACATCAGCAATCATTTTGTAAAAAGGTTTTACATGTTCTTCTAGAAATTACTTTAGGCCCTGCTTTAGGAACCTTTGTTTTGACAGAGCGACAATATTGTGGTCACTGAAGTACCGACACAGCTTTAGAACATTTTTCAGAACAATTTGTAAAAAAGTGATCAATGCACGTTGACGTGACCATTCCGTCCCTATTGACACTAATTTGTGTGGGCACACTTATGACTTGAGATAAGTTGCATAATGTGGCTGCATTGCTCAACTTCCTTTTCAATGTACAATTACTGGACAACCAGTCTATATTCATATCACCAAGAATGTAAGTATCATTGTCATTCTCAGTTACAATCTCCAGCATCATGCATATGTTATTCAGATATTCAGCATCAGAGCATGGTGGCCTATAACAACAGCATGTCAATATAGGTTTCAGATGTGGGATATGAACTTGGAGCCATAAGGCTTCTACTCCAACCATCAGCTGATCGCTTCAAGTAAACTTTTTTTGAATGAGACATTTCCCCCTAAACAAATGTTAAGCTTATTTATGATTTTGGGGGCATATTTTCAGTTAGCAGCTGGTGCTGTTTAAATCGCGATTCCATCTGAAAAATACTACCGGTGACAACATTGTTAGAATAGCTTGTTTAAAAGGGGGTTCAGCTTGTTTCATAATAAATGGACCCATCTGCAACTGACACAAGCAAGCACACCCTACAATTTGAAATTGTACCATCTCTAGTTATTATTATTTTTGGTTGAATACGAGAAAATTAAAGATTGTCAAGTTAAGATTCGTAAAACAACGCTTAAGGCAGTGCTTCTCAATTATTTTCTGTCATGCCCCCCCTAGGAGACTGAAATTTTTTCGCGACCCCCCTAAATTGAAATACTATTGAGAACCTGCTAATATTTATTTATTTATCTGTATAAGAGTTATATATGAGTTTGGGTTAGGGTTAGGGATAGGGTTAAAAATATATATGACTTAAAAATAAACATTACTCTTTGTGTAATAATATATATATATATATATAATACACTAAATCCCCCCTGCCGCTCGCGCCCCCCCTGAGACCCCACCGCGACCCCCCAGGGGGTCGCGCCCCACCATTTGAGAAGCACTGGCTTAAGGGGAGACAACCCTCAGTCAAACTTCAGGGCCTGTTCTTCCCCTAGTTTCCTGCAATATTTCACATAGTCCTCTCTGACAGGTATGAAGACGGTGAGCAGTTATATGAAAGCATAAAGTACATGCTGCTTGTCGTTTAAAACTCACTCAATTTGCCCAAATTCAACAGATTTGTCATACTTAAACAGCTGTAGTTGTTTTTCTTACTAGACTGTCTCGCAAACAGCGTTTCACTGATCTATACTGGTTTGAAGCCACAGGTAATGATCATTTCACTAACAAATCATTTACTTGTAATCTAATGTCATAATAAACCCTACAACGAAAATGTATTTGTGAGGAATGTATATTTTAACGATTGTAAACAGATGCATCACAAAGTATGTGTTGCCCGGGCAACAGAGGCTAATGTCATGATGCTAACGCTTCAGTGAAATAGTGGACTATTGTTTCCGAAAGTAGATGTACTTCCTTAATAATATCAGCTGATATTGTAGATTACATTTCACGATTGTGTTTCATATCACAAAGTAACGTTAGTGACGTCAGTGACATCAGTGACTGTCGCTAGCAAGTTAGCCACCGTTAGTTTAACTTTTTCCACAAAAACTGAATTCAAACCTAAACCGTGCAACAGAAAGTAAATCCCAATAGAAGCAACGCAATCGTGACCAAGACAAACATTTTGACACCGATGTTGTCTATGTAGTCCAAATATTGAGGGTTCCTTAGGGGGTCAAAAATAATAATAATAACTAACATATAATTATGTGAGAGAACAATGTTCTACAGTATCTTTATTGCAACCCATTATTTTCAAATGTAAATGTCAAGTTTAGAACTGGTTACAAACTTCGCCCAAATAATTTCATCATGCACCCTTTCATTTATTAAAATGTTTAAGGATTATGCCAATAATTGTATTATATCCTTATATGTTGTACAGGGCCTGGTCAGAGATTACATAATGAAAGGTCCCAGTACACAATAAAGGTTCCAGATACTCTAAATAGCAAAACGAATATTGTCATCCTGGATAACATGTCCACGTTACAGTTTTTACCAATCGCTATGATGGTTTTTGCCATACCTTTAACACGTTTCCTAAACTCTTAACACAGTTAGCACAACATCCGTCTGTGTTGGCTATACAATTAACACATTTCTTGTTGCTTTGACACAAAATGCATAGAGTAAACACAAATTTCAAATGCTTCAACTTCTTTTACACACAAGCTCAACCAAGACCAAAACAATCGATTTTTACTGCTCAATTTACCATTGCTTTCACACTGTATGCTAATACAGTAATGCTGCACGAGGGAGAGTACGGTAAGACAAGTACCAGGACAAGGGAGAGGAGTGGGACAAGAGCAAGGGAGAGGAGTGGGGCAAGGGAGAGGGAGAGGAGTTAGAATGTGTGGTGGCCCTCAGAGAAGGGCCAGGGCTAGGGTAATACTGTAAATGGCAGCTATATCCCTGTAAGACCCCTTGTTGTAAAGTTACAATGTCATCTTTAGCTCTTTACTGTAATTGCTCATTTCTTTTTTTCGAAAGAACAGATTTATCCAATAGCATTGCAAGACAAGACAATGTGTTTTTTGGAGAGCTAAAGGTGATTTTGACATTTTACGTAGATCGGGTCTCACAGGGATATCGCATACTTACTGTATTGCAGTATTGTCCTGTTGCAAATGAAGCCTTTACTGCAGCAATTATGTTTCTGTCTTCTTTTTTTCAATACAGTAAACGTACATTCTCTAAAGCTACTCTGAGATGGGTCATTCATTTTTTGTTCAGAATTTCTGCAGCAAAGAAACGAATTGCATTTCATAACTAAACCCAACAAAACAAAAATGTAGAGAGGCTTCCAAAGAAACTGCATTGCAAACACAATCTATAGTCCATATACTGTGAGACCTGACACATATAGATGAATGCAGTTTCTGTAATTCCATCTGATGTTAGTGTTTTTTATGACATTGTGCTATGATTGACTACATATTAGTGTGAAAAGAGAACGTGTGTCAGTGTTTGCTAGACATGGTGTCATGTTTAGTGTATTTTTGTGTTATGACGATAAGTGTTTGAGTTTAGTTTATAATGAGTGATTTTGAGCATGAAATTAACAGTTTTGCCAATTGTGTGTGGTGGGTGGGTTGATGCGTTAAGAGTTTAGAAAACTTGTTAAAGGTATGGGAAAAACCGTCATAGCGATTGGTAAAAACTGTATGTCCAATTGGATTAAATTAAAAGCATTGTTGATTGAATAATAGGAGGCTAGTCTGAATAAAGGTATAATATACCAGTTGGACATAACCTGGAGGTATTTGTTTCATTTAGTATTAAATCAGACAGAATAATAAACAAATAAAGTTTAATTTGAGTCAAATTACAGTTAAAACTTTCATGCAGTCAAACTACAACAAATGGAACAGACGTTGACCAGGATTTTGGGTTCACTACGAGTTTGGTGTGTAATCACGTGTATGTCCCCATTTGAATAGGAAAGTAAGTGCACACACACACACACACACACACACACACACACACACACACACACACACACACACACACACACACACACACACTGTCTGTCTCTATCAAGATGGCAGCCATAGAGCCCTGCTGTGTGGTGACTGCCAACCCGTAGAGATGATTAAACAGAGCTCTCTCTCCGTGACAGGAAACCACTAATTTACCTCCTTCTGCCCTCGGCATGTCAGCCTGATGGATAGACCTGATGGGCAGAGTTAATTGAAAGGAAAGAAAGGAAAGGAGAGATGAAATGGAGGAGAGGAAAACAGAGGAGAGGGAGTGTGAGGGTGTTTATGATCAGAGGAGGGGCCCCACTCTGGACAGACTGAACTAATCAAGCACAGCAATGTCATCATTGTTCTCTCTCATCTCTCTTTAGTTCTGGGATTGATAAATGTTCTTGACATCTGGGTTGCTAAGCAAGGACTTAGTTAAGTGTTAAGGTCATACTAGTGGATGCAGTTTATGATAATGATCCAGATTGAACGATTCATCCTTCCGTCTGACAGCCTTCAATAACTATTGATGTTGTTGGTTTTTGCTGTTGTTGTTACAGTATTTTACAATCGCTATGACACTTTTTTCAATACCTTTAACAAGTTTCCTAAACTTTTGACACAGTTAACAAAACATCCGCCTGTGTTGGCTATACAATGAACACATTTCTTGTTGCTTTGACACAAAATGCATAGTGTAAACACAGTTTTTAAATGCTTGAACTTCTTTTACACACAAGCTCTACCAAGACCAAAACAATCGATTTTCAAGGACTAATTTACCAATGCTTTCACACCATATGTCAGAACAGAACTTATTGGCTAAAGTCAAAGTGAAAAGCTGTTCATATTGTGAATTGAAACACAAATATATCCCCTGTATTTCATTCTATTGCTACTGAGAAAAAGCTGGTTGAAGTTATGCAAATACTATAAATCACAGCTGATTCCCAACTAGGAAACACTCAGGTGTTGAGGTTCTTTCAATCGCATGACCATATGGTACATATAAAGAGGATCTCTTTGGGCTGATCTTGTGTGGAAAAATAACAATATAGAGCAACACGAAGAAAGTAAGAATACAGTAATGCTGCACGAGGGAGAGAAAGACAAGTAGGACAAGGGAGAGGAGTGGGACAAGGGCAAGGGAGAGGAGTTAGAATGTGTTGTGGCGCACAGAAGGGCCAGAGCTAGTGTAATACTGTAAATGGCAGCTATATATTGCATATTTCTTGCAGTAATGTCCTGTTGCAAATGAAGCCTTTACTGCAGCAATTATGTTTCTGTCTTCTTTTTTTCAATACAGTAACCGTACATTCTAGAAAGCTACTCTGAGATGGGTCATCAATGTTTTGTTCAGAATTTCTGCAGCAAAAGAAACAAAATGTATGCATTTACTAAACCCAACAAAACAAAAATGTAGAGAGGCTTCAAAGAAACTTCATTGCAAACACAATCTATAATCTATATACTGTGAGACCTGACAAATAAAATAATGACGTTTTTGTAATTCCATCTGATGTTAGTGTTTATAATGACATCGTGCTATGATTGACTAAATGTTCCTATTGAAAGAGAACGTGTGTTAGTGTTTTGGAGTGTATATTTGTGTTACAGTAAGACAATTAGTGTTTGAGTTTAGTTTACAATGTGTGATTTTGAGCATGAAATTAACTGTTTTGCCATTTGTGTGTCGTAGGTGTGTTTAAGAGTTTAGGAAACTTGTTAGAAGTATTGAAACAATTGTCATAACGATTGTAAAAAACTGTATTGGGTGTGCCTGCCCTTGGCGAGCGCAACCTTTGTTCTCTCACATATTATTATTATTATTATATATGTTTATTATTATTTTCCCACCCCAGGAACCCTTAATATTAGGACTACATAAAACGTCAGTGTGTAAAGGTTCGTCTTGGTCTCGATTGCGTTGCTTCTATTGGGATTTACGTTCCGCCTTGTGTCGAACTTACAACCGGGAGCTGTGCTTTGTTTTGCTCCTAAATTCAGACCTAGCCCCGGTAAATTGTAGACCTAGCTAAGTACTACAGTTCTGCTGTGTGGGAAATGCAGGAGCTAACCAATCGAAGGGTGTACAAATATGGGAGTCAGGTGGCTGAGTGGTTAGGGAATCAGGCCAGTAATCAGAAGGTTGCCAGTTTGATTCCCGGACGTGCAAAACTGATGTTGTGTCCTTGGGCAAGGCACTCCACCCTACTTCCCTGGGGGGAATGTTCCTGTACTAACTGTAAGCGTCTGCTAAATGACTATACAGGATGTTGATATTCACAGCCTGTGCAACTGACGCAAGCACACCCCACAATTTCCCCAGAAATTGTACCCTCTCTAGTTGTTGTTGTGATTGTGCTGTTGTGTTCTTGTGGTGACTGATGTTGCTATGTGTTGCTATGGTCATTGTGGTTGTTGTTTGTGTTGTTGTGTCTTGTCAGTTATTTGGGCTGCATGTCTGCTGTGCTAAGTGCATGTTGTGAAGAAGCAAAATAGGAGACAGTGTGTGTGTGTGCATATGTACATGGGTGTGGGTGTGCGTGCATGTGCATGTCTGTCTATGTTTGCATGCCTGGGTGTGTGTGTGTGTGTGGTGTGTGTGTGTGTGTGTGAATAGCAGCCATCCTGGCCCCAGTAGCAGCTCTGCTCCATGCTGGAGTGATTTAAACAGTAAATGAAGCAGTAATTAGGCTTTTAATAGCAGATCCTGTTTCAACAGGGGGAAAGAGAGAGGGGGGGGGGCGGCAACCTTCAAAGCTTCCCACTGGACAGCTTTACACTCCAACACTTAGTGTTTTATGTGGAGGTGATGGTTTAGGCACATACACAGCTCTCAAGGTCCTTAACGTGTAGCTGAACTCACCATGTATTAACCATAGGACTTCAGAGTTCAGTTACTCTCTGAAGAACAAACTCAATACCAGCAGTAGAATCAGGCTGGTTATATCAGCCAACCAGGAGTTGAGCCCTATACTAAGAAAGCAGAATTTAGGGTTAGTGGGTAACTTGAGGTTTAACTCTGGATTTTCAGTGTCACGACGGTGGTTCACTTCTTAGCAGGATAGATCACCATGGTAACTCTTGCTGCTACGTAGGAGGTTATGTTTGCGATAACAGATCAATACGTATAAAAGAGCACCGCCTACTGACCAACCAAAATCGTCTTGACAATTTGTCGAAAAATCCTGTGAATCTAATTGGATGCAAAACACTATTGTAGAGTCCGATCTACTACCTTGATGAGTGATATTGAGAAGGCCATTAACTTACGTATGCACAATGTCTGCCATTTTCTCCCAACATTCCTCTCTTTTTTGGAAGCAGCAACAGTGTTGCTTTTCACTTGAATTATGCTCTTAAACTCTTTGTATTTGTTTAAAATGTTTGCTCTTCTTGTGTGAAGTACGGCGCTCTAGCCTTGTCCATGTTTATAATTGGTCATATTTTGCGAACACGTCCCTTTTTATGTGAACAAGTTCATTGCTCAAGTGGGGAAACCTGGGTTGAGTAAGGAGTTGATAACCATTATTGTGACACTGCTTAGCATGATTGCCGTTGTTAGGCTTAGTAACGATAGCAAGATAACGAGAATTTATCCTGGGCGTGTTGAAATTGCTTCGTAGTACAGGGCCCTGGTCTCTTCACAACCTGTTCAAAATTATGACCATAAAGATTCCACACTATAGGAGGAACCACAACCTTTTAAGAAGGTCCCAGGATTCTAGGATTCCTTCTGTGTGTGTATGTGCACGTGTGTGTGTGTGAAGTGTACACACAAACCTCAGCGCTGTCTCCATGGAGACAGGTAGAGTCCACAAAGTCCTCCACCAGGGGGAGAGAGACCTCTGTCAGGGAGAGAGAGACATCCACCAGGGCGAGAGAGACCTCTGTCAGAGAGAGAGAGACCTCCACCAGGTGGAGAGAGACCTCTGTCAGGGAGAGAGAGGTCCACCAGGGCGAGAGAGACCTCTGTCAGAGAGAGAGACCTCCCTCAGAGATGGAGACATCCACCAGGGAGAGAGAGACCTCTGTCAGAGGGAGACCTCTGTCAGGGAGAGAGACCTCCACCAGGGAGAGAGAGACCTCTGTCAGAGGGAGACCTCCCTCAGAGATGGATACCTCCACCAGGGAGAGAGACCTCTGTCAGAGAGAGAGACCTCTGTCAGGGAGAGAGAGACCTCCACCAGGGAGAGAGAGACCTCTGTCAGAGAGAGAAACCTCTGTCAGAAAGAGAGACCTCTGTCAGAGAGAGAAACCTCCACCAGGGAGAGAGAGACCTCTGTCACAGATGGAGACCTCCACCAGGGAGAGAGAGACCTCTGTCAGAGAGAGAGAGAACACCAGGGAGAGAGAGACCTCTGTCAGGGAGACAGACCTCCACCAGGGAGAGAGAGACCTCTGTCAGAGAGAGAGAGAACTCCACCAGGGAGAGAGAGACCTCTGTCAGAGAGAGTAACCTCCACCAGGGAGAGAGAGACCTCTGTCAGACAAATAGACCTCTGTCAGGGAGAGAGAGACCTCCACCAGGGAGAGAGAGACCTCTGTCAGGGAGAGAGAGACATCCACCAGGGCGAGAGAGACCTCTGTCAGAGAGAGAGAGACCTCCACCAGGGGGAGAGAGACCTATGTCAGGGAGAGAGAGACGTCCACCAGGGCGAGAGAGACCTCTGTCAGAGAGAGAGACCTCCCTCAGAGATGGATACCTCCACCAGGGAGAGAGAGACCTCTGTCAGAGAGAGAGACCTCTGTCAGGGAGAGAGAGACCTCCACCAGGGAGAGAGAGACCTCTGTCAGAGAGAGAAACCTCTGTCAGAAAGAGAGACCTCTGTCAGAGAGAGAAACCTCCACCAGGGAGAGAGAGACCTCTGTCACAGATGGAGACCTCCACCAGGGAGAGAGAGACCTCTGTCAGAGAGAGAGAGAACACCAGGGAGAGAGAGACCTCTGTCAGGGAGACAGACCTCGACCAGGGAGAGAGAGACCTCTGTCAGAGAGAGAGAGAACTCCACCAGGGAGAGAGAGACCTCTGTCAGAGAGAGAAACCTCCACCAGGGAGAGAGAGACCTCTGTCAGAGAGAGAAACCTCTGTCAGAAAGAGAGACCTCTGTCAGAGTGAGAGAGACCTCCACCAGGGAGAGAGAGACCTCTGTCAGAGAGAGAAACCTCTGTCAGAAAGAGAGACCTCTGTCAGAGTGAGAGAGACCTCCACCAGGGAGAGAGAGACCTCTGGTCTGGTAATAAATCTCTGAATCTTTAACGCGTCCAGTGTAGCCGGCTAAATAAAAGATCCGCTCTGTGAAAGTTCTATTTTCCGCACGTGAACATTTCTGTGCTTTGTGTAGCCGTAGCGTTAGAGAGATAGACCTCCATTAGAGTGAGAGACATTTGTCAGAGAGAGAGAGACCGCCGTCATCGAGAGGTCGTCAGAGAGACATATTGTGTGTGTGCGTGTGTATATATATAAATATAAGGCTGTGATTTATATGGATAATAAATATTTCCTCCACCATTGCTTTGGCAATATTAACATGTATTCTTTCATACCAATAAAGTCAATTGAATTGAAATGAGAGAGACCTCTGTCAGGGAGAGAGACCTCTGTCAGGGAGAGAGAGACCACAGCTGTGATTAAAAAGGCCTTGTCTCTGGCTGCAATCAGACCTTGCTGTAACTCTGTTTATAGGAGAATATCACTGTAAACTCTGTTTGTTCAGTAGGAAAGTCATCACACTACAAAGCTTAAACAATAATGATGGTGTGATTGATGTAGCACTTCTATGGGCTCTAATCAACTATGTCTGACATGAAACAGATGAATGGTTACTGCTTGAATACTGGCTGCTGGTGGAAAAGCCCTCATCATCATCATCATCATTACTCTGTTTCACGTAATGTCCATCTAAATACTCCTTCCACAGCAAGACAAGCAGTGTGTGTGTGTGTGTGTGTGTGTGTTGGGGAGCAGCATAGTGTATAAGATAACACTTTGTTATCTTTGGGTCTTACAGCAGCAGAGAGACAGTCTAGATAGAGACAATAAAATACGAGTGTTAGGTAACAGTTCCCTCTAGTGGCTGTGAGAATGACACACACACACACACCCACACACACACACACACACACACACACACACACTGGTATCCAGTGGCAACCACACAGCAGTGACGCTTTCTAACAAAACCAAGGGGATGAGGAGGGGTGAGGAAGGATGTGGAAGGGTGAGGAGGAAAGTGGAGTGAGTTTGAGGGGCGAGGTAGAATGTGGAAGGGTCTGGAGGAGGGGTGAAGGCAGACTGCTCCCTACTCCTTTAACACCAGGGGGCAGTCTTGTGCCTCACGTGTGTGTCTCTAACCAGGTAAACCATCATTCTATCATGAGGAAGACATGACAAGACAGACAAGCAGGGAGTCCCAGTTATCTCTATATCGTTACTGCATAGTGCATACACACACACACAAACACATTGCAACCTGCAAACACACACAAAGGTATTACTGTAATCATTGAGCCAAATCCAGTCTACTGAGGGAATTGGCTGGCTTGTGGACTCTCTGGTTGGCTGGCTGGTTCACTGACTGACTGACTGATGGGCTGGCTGGCTGATTGACAGACTAACTGGCTAACTGGCTGGCTGGTTGACTGACGGTTGACTGAATGACTGAATGGCAGAATGGCAGAATGCTTCACAGCCTGTTCACTGACTGACCGTTTGGATGACTGACTCTGACTGACTGACTGGCTGGGTGGCTAACTCTCTGACTGACTGACTGACTGACTGACTGATTGACTGACTGGCCAGCTAGCTGCTATGTGCCACGTGCTATGTGCCACGTGCTATGTTCCTTTATGTTCCTCTGTTGTCAACTGAAGGTAAATCTCCCATACAACATTAACTATGTGATCAACATCACAGCTGTTGCTAAAAGGACCTCATAGTCGGAGGATAGGTAAACCGTTTCTATGGCAACAGGGAGCAGGTCTTGAATACGGTTGGCATGCAATGTGGTGTAAGACTGACTGACTGACAGAGGTTAAAAGGCGAGGGAAGGTTTGAGGGAGAGAGACAGACCGATAAGTAGGACAATTAAAATGTCATATTTGATTAAGAGCACGGATATCTGACAGGCAGAGTGCAAGAGAGGAGAGGAGGGGAGAACAGAACAGAACAGAGGAGAGGAGAAGAGATAAAAGGAGAGCAGAGAAAAAGAGAATAGAGGAGAATAGAGAGGAGAAAAAAGAGGAGAAGAAAGGAGAGGAGAGAGAAGAGGAGAACAACAAAACTCCCTCAGATTATCCTTCAGGCGTTAGTCACACTGCTAAACCAGCCTTCCCTCTCAACCACACACATATAAACACACACAGCAGACACACAGACTCACACATCACACCACATACACACACACAAACACGCACATCCCTTCTAGCCTGATGTCAGCAAGAGAGACAAAGTGGGATAAAGAGAGAGAACATCCTGACATGGGTAAGCAGGGTGAGAGAGCGAGGGGGAGGGTGAGAGAGGGAGAGATAGACATATACAGGAATGGTGAGAGAGACAAAGAGAGACTTTAATATGACCTAGCAGGGTGAGAGAGAGAGAGAGGGAGAGAGAGGGAGAGGGTGAGAGAGAGAGGAAGGGAGAGGTAGAGAGACAAAGTTACAGATAGAGACAAGGTGAGAGAGAGAGAGAGAGAGAGAGAGAGAGAGAGAGAGAGAGAGAGAGAGAGAGTGGCTGGGAGCCAGTCAGACAGGGTAAAAACACTTGACATCCAGACAGTCAGACGGAGACGAGAACAAGCTACACAGCCGGCTGCATAAGTGGCGATGGGCAGCATGCCTGGGTGGAGCCTCCCCCGCCTTTCTTCAATGTTTATTTACCCAGTCAGGATGCCTTCCGGCCTTTTTTCTCACAATGGGTTGGAGGACAGCTCTTTTTATTCACTCGGTATTGGTTGGCAAAAAAAATCAAGTGCACCCACTCCTCTTGAGCCCCAGTAGAACTCCTGTCAATAACAGGACACTACGTGAGTGTGTGTGTTTGTGTGTGAGTGTGTGTGTTAGCCTGTACTTTTTTGACAACACAATTGAAAGCTGCTTCAGGGGAATGTTTCCATGGAAACAGCAATGACATGGATTTAGTTTGTTTGTTTGTTTGTTTGTTTGTTTGTTGGCCCCTTCACTCAATACAGAATACGTTACCTTGGTCTGCTGAACGGAAAACTGCGCTCATGATTCCATGAAGAGAAATGAAAAGAATTGGTTGAGCAGAGATAAGGAAGATCGTGTAAAGAGAGCAGAGTATCACGCACGTACACACGCACACACTTTCACGGCAGACATACAGCACAGACACACAGAGTAACTAAAAACATGCATATTTGATTGGTTTATTGTCACAAGTTATCAAGTCACTTTAGATTTAGGAGAGTCTAGAAGCAGGAGGGTCTGGAGGCATGGGAGGCAGGAGAGGCAGGAGAGGCAGGAGAGGCGGGAGAGTCTGGAGGCATGGGAGGCAGGAGAGTCTGGAGGCATGGGAGGCAGGAGAGTCTGGAGGCAGGAGAAAGCAGGAGAGTCTGGAGGCATGGGAGGCAGGAGAGGCAGGAGAGCGTGGAGGCAGGAGAGGCAGGAGAGCCTGGAGGCAGGAGAAGCAGGAGAGTCTGGAGGCAGGAGAAGCAGGAGAGCCTGGAGGCATGGGAGGCAGGAGAGGCAGGAGAGTCTGGAGGCATGGGAGGCAGGAGAGTCTGGAGGCATGGGAGGCAGGAGAGTCTGGAAGCATGGGAGGCAGGAGAGTCTGGAGGCAGAAGAGGCAGGAGAGTCTGGAGGCAGGAGAGTCTGGAGGCATGGGAGGCAAGAAAGTCTGGAGACAGGAGTTGCAGGAGAGTCTGGAGGCATGGGAGGCAGGAGAGTCTGGAGGCATGGGAGGCAGGAGAGTCTGGAGGCATGGGAGGCAGGAGAGTCTGGAAGCATGGGAGGCAGGAGAGTCTGGAGGCAGAAGAGGCAGGAGAGTCTGGAGGCAGGAGAGTCTGGAGGTATGGGAGGCAAGAAAGTCTGGAGACAGGAGTTGCAGGAGAGTCTGGAGGCATGGGAGGCAGGAGAGTCTGGAGGCATGGGAGGCAGGAGAGGCAGGAGAGGCAGGAGAGGCGGGAGAGTCTGGAGGCATGGGAGGCAGGAGAGTCTGGAGGCAGGAGAGGCAGGAGAGTCTGAATGCAGGAGAATTTTGAGGCAGTAGAGTCTGGAGAGTCTGGAGGCAGGAGAGTCTGGAGGCAGGAGAGTGTGGAGGCAGGAGAGTCTGGAGGCAGGAGAGTCTGGAGGCAGGAGAGTGTGCAGGCAGGAGAGTCTGCAGGCAGGAGAGTCTGGAGGCAGGAGAGTGTGGAGGCAGTTCTTCATCCAAGGTCTCAAATCCTTCAGATGTCCTTTTCTCAGCGGGAGGGATTTTACAGTAAATCGTATTCATTTCTTTTTCTGTTTTCTCTCTCTCTCTTTCTCTCTCCTCCTCCCTCCATCATAATCTCTTCCTTAATCTCTCTTCCAGCTATTTTCTCCTCTTAGTCATTCTGTCTCTCCTTTCTTTCAGCTCTCTCCATCTCTCTTTTCTCACTCCTTCCATCTCTTCCTCCTCTCTCTCACTTTCATTTGCTCTGCTCCATCACAGGCAAGATGATGTGGTGTATGGGTGTGAGTGTGTGTGTTTGCGTGTGTGTGTGTTTGTGTGGGTGTGTGTGTGTGAACAGTGTGTTTGTGCATGTGTGTGAATGTGTATGTGCATGTGTGAGTGTGTGCGTGTCTCGATTTAAATGAATTTCCGGGATGAACAATATATGAAAAGCCAGCCTTTCTCTGGCTTCTAATTGGAGAAGAGATCAAAGTCCTGTCCATCCAATCCTGTGGCAGTTTGAACAGATGTCTATCCAAACAAATACAAGTCATCATCACAGAGTTAATGAGTCTTATTAAACTACCATCTTCAGAAATAGCAGAGGAAGGGAGAGGAGAAGCGGCAACAAAGGGAAATTTGGAGAGGAGAGGAGTGGTGGAGAGGAGATTAGACAGGGGAGAGGGGAGAGAAGGATTGGAGAAAAGAGGAGAGGGGAAGAGAGCAAAGGAGTAGAGATCAGTGTCAGTAACACATAACACCAGTGATGGGTCTTTTGGCAGCCATTTGTAATAACATGCTGCTGTGAATTAAAGCTAGAGTTTTGCCACGACCAGCTCCTCAGTCAGCCAACGAGGGACACAGCTGATGTGGGCGGCACTGTCCAAGGGAGAGAGGACAGGGGAGAGAGGACAGGGGAGAGAGGACAGGGGAGAGAGACAGGGGAGAGAGGACAGGGGAGAGAGGACAGGGGAGAGAGGACAGGGGAGAGAGGACAGGGGAGAGAGGACAGGGGAGAGAGGACAGGGGAGAGAGGACAGGGGAGAGAGGACAGGGGAGAGAGGACAGGGGAGAGAGGACAGGGGAGAGAGGACAAGGGGAGAGAGGACAGGGGAGAGAGGACAGGGGAGAGAGGACAGTGGGAGAGAGGACAGGGGAGAGAGGACAGGGGAGAGAGACAGGGGAGAGAGGACAGGGGAGAGGTAACCCCATATCAGCGAGCCTGAGCCACTGTCTGAAACCGCGGTATTTTTTGTTTTCAGACCTAGAGCCGGAGTGCCGAGGAAGCCCTCATCGGAGGGCCGTTTTTGACAGCAGTTCTTGTGCGCCGTAAGGGTTTTGGTGAAATAAATGCCGTTTCACGGGCTTACCATGGCCCTGGTTGTGTTTCCCTGTGCAGTGTGAGGTCAAACCCCACGGGCCGCTCCTTGGTTGCCACTTATTATTGATCTGCCTCACAAGTATATAGAGGAATATTTTTTGCTTTCTTTTCCCCTCTCTCTCTCTCCCTCTAATCCCCTAATGACAGCAGAATGATAGACGTAATGAAATGAAAGGATGTGCATTTCATTGAAGGTGCCCCATAACATACTTTATCTCCCTCCTCTCTCTCTTTCTCCCTTTCTCCCCGTCTCTCTCCCTCCCTCTCTTTTCTTTCTCTCTCATCTTCTTGCTCTTTCATTTTCCCCTCTCTTCTCCCTCTCGGCCCCTCCCCTTTTTTCTCTCTCTCGCTCTCTCTGTTCCCCCACAGCTCCTCAGCTCCTCCTGCCCCTCTCTTCCACTCGGGTCTCCTGACAGTGCCTTACGATTGTGTGTATGTGTTGTGTGAATGTGTCTGTTTGTGTCAGTGTATTTCTATACTAATGCCACACAGGCATTTTGGGATGACAGTTTTGAATGCAGAAATGTCCACAAGTCTCTCTTTCATCCTATGTGTGGGAGAGGGGGGGGGGTGAAGGAGAGATGAGAGGACATTATGGAGGATTAAGAAGATAAGGAGAGAGGGTAAGAGAGGGGGAGTGATGGTGTGGGAGGAAGGGAGACAGGAAGGAAGGAAGGAAGGGAGGGACTGTGAGGTCTGTCAACTTTCCCTGTCTCCCCTCTTTCCCCCCTCTCCCCCAATTCTCCCACACCCTCTCTCCTATCCCCCTCCTCTCTCCGTTTTGAAGAAATTAATTTTTCTTCTGCTCATTATGTGGAGAATAAAGACCTGAGATGTCAAAAACATTCTCCTGCTATGCTGATTGAATGTGTGTGTGGGGGGGAGTAGGTATGAGTGTGTGTTTGTGTGTGCTTGTGTGTGTGTGTGTGTGTGTGTGTGCTGCTTCATCTCAGTGGGAGTCCAGTCTCTCTAGTTCAGACAAGCTTTTATTATTTCAATGAAGGGCACTTTAGAGCGTGTGGTGCAGTATCCAGCCAGTGTTCTTGGTTTGTGTTTAGAATTTTAATATATGGAAACGATTTTCTTCAGCCAGCCAGCAAGTTACTCTGAAGCCAGGAGAGGGATGGTGTTGTTGGGTAGAGAGGCAGAGGAGAAGAGAGAAGAAGAGAAAAGAGTAGAGGAGCGTAGAAGAGTAAAGGAGGAGGACAGGAAAGGAGGAGAACTGGCTCCAGGTTGGGGACATTGTTGGGACGAGAGGCGAAGGAGAAAGGAGGAGAGAAAGAGAGGCGAAGGAGAAAAGGGCAGAAGTGGCGCGGGGCCTCTGACTACTTGACAGCTAATAAATAACTGCCTCAGGGGACGACATCACTTCCCTTAACCCTTGTGTGCTGTTCGGGTCTGTGGGACCCGCTTTCACTTTTTATCAAAAGAAAAATGATACCATAAATTATTTTTTCAAACTCAGACTCATTGGCCTTGGCTCATTTTGTGTGAAGAACATATATCAGAACAAATTTTCAATGACCACACAACGTACACCCCCCCCTACACATTTGTATTACATACAGGATGTTCGGGTCCACTGGACCCAGGGCTATAAAGAGTTAAAAAATATTAAGTCCTGTGTACCTTCACTCTTCACATTCTGGAAGAGAGAGAGCTTTTGATGATGATGTAGAGTCAAAAAAAAATCAGAGTCTTACAGTGACTTTGAGGAAGAGGATGAGATTGAGCATAAGCTAATAGCAAAATGAAGACGAGCCCCAAGATAACAAAAAATTAGTAGCACTGCAATTCCTAAATGTGATCTAACAAACGTAAAGGGCAACTGTTAACAATATATTCTGTTTATATTGCTTGGAAACAGGATGAAGTAAACATCTGTTGAGTATTTTAACTTAAAATAGTTTGATTATGTTGAATTAAACCCCCCAAAATGCAGCGGGTCCACCAGACCCGCGAACACTGGCTGAGTAACTAAAATATGAACAGCACACAAGGGTTAAGGAGCGTGGCAAATCATAATGCTGTATACCTCGTGCTAGGTGCGCTAGCTGTGTTAGCACTGATGCTAATGCAGAACTAGCATGATCCTCACAGTTCCACCCATGTAGCCTCTGTAGAGGATGCATAAGAAAGATAATACGACACACACACACACACAGAGGACAAGCTGGTTTTGGTGTCACGACAAATCTTCTGCTTGATGGAGCAGACCGGTCATGCTAGGAGGAAGAAGGTGGAAAAGAAAGAGAGATGTGTGTGGACGGGAAGGAAAGAGAGAGAATGAGAGAGAGAGAGAAGGTAAAGTGAGAGATGTAAAGCGAGAGAGAGAGAGACATAGAGAGAAAATATACTGTATTTCTTCTTTTAAACGCCGCCCTCAAATAAACGCTGCACCAACAACGAACATTGTGTAATAAACGCCGCTCTTGATTAAACGCTGCACCTAAAAAAATCTGAAAAAGGTTCTTTAATTGGTTAAATTAAAACACAGTGGGCCTAGCCTATTTATTCCACAAGTAAATCACAAGTGTATAATTCCCTCGAAGCACTGGCAGACACAAGTGGCTTTCTGGCTACAGGTTTGACGCATCTTCTCCAAATCCACCATGAAAACTAAACCCACAGTATAACGAGAAAATAAAGACCACATAAGCTTGATATGAACATACAATGACATGCGCAGCATGTAAATAACGTTCACCAAAGTAAAATACAGACACAAAACAACATACCTCGTTGGCTGCATGCTGTACACATGGGAAGAGAATTTCCTTGGATCGCTAACATGTCTCACTCATGAGCGTTCCAAAAGGCATTAAAAGTAAAGGCACTGTAGGCCTACTCTTACCAAATAAAGTTAGTTAATAATATTGAATGCAATAATATCATTCTAAATTATTATACAATCCACATTATAATAATGTAATTGCGATAATTACATGTAGCCTACAATATAGCGAGGTAGCTGACTTCACCGCTGGCGAATTCGCCTTTCATCAACCCCAAGTTGGCGTGCTTACAGATATGTTGCTGCTGGTGAGTGCTTTCTGCACAGCTTTCTGTTTGAAAGTTGGAAGCGTTAAGAACGTTTCGGCATGCTCTCTTACTGATTAAACACCGCCCTCAAATAAACGCCGCCCTCGAATAAACGCTGCACCAAAAATTATCATTGTGTAATAAACGCCGCAGAGTTTATTCGAAGAAATACGGTATGTACAGGCCTATATAAATGTTCTGTTGATGTTCTCCTGCTTTAATCTATGAAATGTATTTAAGGTGATTGATTGAAATTTGGTGCTTTGGCAACCTTATTGTGACATTCATACCAATAAAGCAAATTAGAATTAGAATTAGAATTTGACAGATTACAGTCTTACACAGTGTAATGTGTAGTGGAGCACTGTGCTGTACTGATGCCCAGCCTAGAGGAAGAAGGAAGGGGGGAGGAAAAAGGAGAGAGAAGATGAGAGAGAAGGAGAAAGGAAGAGAGAGAAATTTCCAGCCATTATTTTTAATTTTCCAATTAATTTGAGCCAATGAGAACAGAGGAATGTAATTCATCTGTGCGTGTGTATGTAGTATGATTGTGTGCGTGTAGTGTGTGTTTGTGTGTGTGTATGTATGTATGTGTGTGTCTATGCATGTGTATATGAGGTCCAGTTGTGAATGTTAATTCATCCCCCTTCACATTCCTCCAAACTCTCTTCTCATCTCCTGTCAGCATTTAATATGCAAGAGATGGAGGGACGGAGTGGTGGAGGGGAGATGGAGGGACGGAGTGGTGGAGGGGAGGGACGATGGAGGGAGATGGGGGACGGAGTGGTGGAGGGGAGATGGAGGGACGAGTGGTGGAGGGAGATGGAGGGACGGAGTGGTGGAGGGGAGATGGAGGGACAGAGTGGTGGAGGGGAGATGGAGGGACGGAGTGGTGGAGGGGAGATGGAGGGACGGAGTGGTGGAGGGGAGATGGAGGGACGGAGTGGTGGAGGGGAGATGGAGGGACGGAGTGGTGGAGGGGAGATGGAGGGACGGAGTGGTGGAGGGGAGATGGAGGGACGGAGTGGTGGAGGGGAGATGGAGGGACGGAGTGGTGGAGGGGACGATGGAGGGAGAGGGGGACGGAGTGGTGGAGGGGAGATGGAGGGACGGAGTGGTGGAGGGGAGATGGGGGAGGAGTGGTGGAGGGAGATGGAGGGACAGAGTGGTGGAGGGGAGGGGAGGATGGAGGGGAGAGGAGGGAGTGGTGGAGGGGAGTGAGGGAGATGGGGAGGAGATGTGCAGCTTAATGAAGGACCAATTACACGGTTATCAGAGAGAGAACGGGGAGAGTAGAGAGATGCAGAGATATCAGACTGACCTTCTGTATGTGTGTGTGTGTGTGTGTGTGTGTGTGTGTGTGTGTGTGTGTAATGTTTGCGTGTATCTGCCCCGTGTCTTTTCCTCACCTATCAACACTTGACACAAATTTGCCAGACACACACCTCCACACATCCCAGACAAACACACACTAGAACACACACGTGCCAGACACGCTTCAAACACATACATGCACCCCACATATACACCTCACATACACCTCCACACAAACAGGCCACTCATTCCTTCGCTCACATGCCAGACACACACACTGACACTACATACACACATACGCACACCCACACGCACACACACACACACACACACACACACAAACACTACACACACACCAGACATACTTAAATGCTCTGCCAGACATTGTATCTAAATTATTAAGATATTGTGATGTGAATACTGCATGATTCTGATCTCGGAATCAACACACATTCTACTGAGCCAGAGGAAATGGTCCAGTGCACACAGACACATACACATAGATATATAGGGAGGGATAGAGAGACAGAGGGAAGAAAAGAAGGAGAGAGAGGAAAGGAGAGAGAGCCATTCAGACCATTTGTCCTCTCATGACCTTGTTAGTTTAATGTCTCCCCAGATGGTAGCAAGCCCCCAACCCCCTTCTCTCCTCCACCCTACATCCCTCGCTCCCAATACAGCAGGGCGTCCAGTGGAGAGGGGAGGGGTCTGGCCATCTGTGTGTGTTTGTGTGTGTGTACATGTGCTCCATACCCCTACAGTGTGTGTGTGAGTGTTCCATATTTACCTGTGTGTGTGTGTGTGTGTGTGTGTGTGTGTGTGTGTGTGTGTGTGGTGTGTGTGTGTGTGGTGTGTGTGTGTGTGAGTGCTCGACATTTCCATGTGTATGTGTGTGTTTGACCTACACAAGGCTCTTTTCTTCTTGTATCCAGAAGGAACAAGCCGCCTCCCCTCCACATTCTGCTGCCTCTTCTCCATACACTGCAACTTTGGAATTTTAAAATGAATGTGACTTTAATTAGTACAACTTTCCAAGCTTAGAAGATGTGCGTGTGTGTGTGTGTATGTGTGTATGTGTATCCACTAGAGAGGAGAGGGGAGCTCTTAGAAGTAAAAGATGAGAGACACTAAAGGATTGAAGGATGGGGAGATGAAGAGAAAAAATGTAAAGTCCCTCCCTCTCTCTCTCCTTCCTGACCCCCCTTTCCTTCCCCCCTCCTCCCTTTCTCTCTCCTCCCTGCTGCCCTACAGACTTCGACCAGCAGTCTGACATTCAGAGACATAGAGAGACTAGAACTGCTAATTACACAAACAAACAGGCAGGCAGGCAGACATGTCGACTGACAGACAGCAGACAGACAGGCCAGTAGACAGACATATAGGTAGACAGAATAACAGACACGGTACTCTTTATTTACAGATCACAAGGGTGATTGTTTGATTTTATTTTCATTTCAAACTTAAGAGAGTGGAGGAGTAGAGTAGAGGTGAGAAGATGAGAGGAGAGAAGAGGAAGGGAGGAAAGAGGAGGAGAGATAAGTGAAGGAGTAGGGGAGGGGAGAGGAGTGAGGATGAAAGGAGCGGAGAGGGTACACGTTGTTACATATCAACTAACACCATTACAATATCTGGAAAAAAGCGTTTACAACAACAAATAAATCACCGTAGGAGAACTGAGGTGAAGAGGGACTTGGGGGGAGTTGATGTCACACACACACATCTGAGAACATGTTACAAACTGGAGTCCCAATCAGACCCTCTCAACATGAACTAGTGGGTCTCTGTACAGCACGGAGAAATTTGATTTTTTCTATCAGGTTCTGATGGCAAAACTGACAGCAGATTATCA
The DNA here is from genome assembly GCA_903064625.1 of Mallotus villosus. Taxonomy (NCBI): domain Eukaryota; kingdom Metazoa; phylum Chordata; class Actinopteri; order Osmeriformes; family Salangidae; genus Mallotus; species Mallotus villosus. The sequence continues at coordinate 49,667 of CAEFZP010004402.1, read as the reverse complement.
GAGACAAAGAATAGAGACAGGAGCTGAGGAGGGATCACACCTATGTTCAGTGATGTGTGTGTGTGTGTCTGTACATCTGCTGAGCGTGTGTGCAACTATATGTGTGTGTATGAACCTTGGTGTGTGTCTGTACACCTATAGATGTGCGTGCTGTGCACACCTACTGTACATGTTTATGTGTGTGCATGTATGTACTTATATATGTGTGTGTATGTGCGTGTGTAAACCTATGTGTCCGTATACACCAACTGAAAGTGTGTGTGTACATCAACTGTATGTATGAATGTTTGTACAATTTGTGTGTGTGTGTACACCTACGTATGTGTGTGCGCGTGTGTGTGTACACGTGTGCATGTGTGTGTGTACACCTATGTGTGTGTGCATGTACACCTACATGTGTGTGTGTGTCTCCCCGGGCGGGCTCAGTGGGCAGGGTCAGTACCCGGGGGTTTGGGGTTGGCACCGGAGGGCATCCAGGGTGGCAGGGCATGGGAGGAAGAGGAGGAGGAGGAAGAGGAGTGCTTGTTCATGCTGTAATGGCTGATGACTGTGTAGAAGCGACCTCTGGAGTTAGCATCCTGGGCATTGTAGTAGGCTTCCAAAGAGGCTGGGATACACCGCTTGTGCTGCACACACACGCACACACACACACACACACACACACACACACCACACACAGGCATGCACACACGTACAGAGAGAGAGGAGGGGACATTCTTTAGTTCATTTTATATTGGATGTTTAAAGAAAATGTGTATTAGTGAAGGTACCAGACATGCAGAGTGAGGGGTAAGGGTCGTGGGTAAAGGGTCACCTTGTAGATGAATCCGTCAGGGCAGCTGTGGTCGTAGGTGAAAGCCTTGTACACCACCAGGAAGACAATACAGGCTAGGAACGCTAGAGCCCAGTACGATCAGGATTGTCACCTGGAGGGCACACACACACACACACATTCATGCTGCTGACCTCCAGAGTATCTTTCAGACACACATCACATGTGTCATGGCGTCGCTTGTCATTATCACATCCTCCTTTCCTTTCTCACTCCGGGTCAAGCAATGCAATGACCACCTCTAATGAACACAGTTTCATCCAGCCCCGCCATTAAAAAGCTAGCTATTAGATGGCATGGGAGGGGGATATTTATACTGAAGAGTGAGATGAACAAAAACTCGGTGATACACAAAAGACTCACACACACATGCTGGCAAATCATTCTTACGTTGAGGTCTGTGTGTGTGTTTGTGTGCATAGGGACATGTTATGTGTGTGTGGTATTATGTAAAGGTGCTCGTGTGGGGAGAGCAGAGAGACGTGGACGCAGAGAGACCCCGCAAGGTACATTGTCGACACATGATCACACGCGCTGCAGGTTGACTACTCACCTCTATCACGTTACGCCAGCAGAGGCATGCCTTTTGAGAGAGACGAATTCCGAGAGACGACCACCCAGAAGCTGTTCGCTCGAGCACAGTCAAGAGAACGATGAGAGAAAGCGGAGCAGAGGAGTGACCTCGCGACTGTCCTTAGCAGAGAGCAGAGCCAGACGTGTCCGCGCCATCGAATCGTAGAGCACTGTGCGCGACCGATCGGATGAGAGAAGCGGAGACGAGGCTGAGACGGAGAGATCGAGGAGAGAGAGACGAGACAGGGAGAGAACGCCGTAGGAAGAGCAAGAGACGAGGGGAGCGAGGAGAACAGGACGTAGTGAGGGACTAGGAATGAGACGACTTTACGAGATAGAGAAGGTTCCTCAGCAGGGAGGACCAGGAAAAAGGAAGCGGAAGGAAGGAGACGAGTAGCATCCGAGAAAGACGAGCAGGAGGAGAAGAAAGGCAAGAGTAAAGAAGGGAGAGAGCGAGGAAGACGGGGAGACAAGCGAAGGAATCCGGTAGGGGTATGGGCGGTCAAAGAGATTTGTAAGGGAAGGAAGGACAGTACTAGATAAGGAGATTGAGTTCGTACAGTAGGCTGAAGGCGGTAAGGAAGGAAGGAAGGAGAGAGGTAAAGGAGAACGATGAGAGACGAGACAGACGGAGAGGAGATGGTCTGACGGGACAAAAGAGCGAGCGAAAGAAAGAAAAGACAGAGAACGAAGGTGATGGACGACTCTCTGCCAGGTTACGCGAATGGGAGGACGCTAGAAACAACAGACGACGACGAAGGCCGAACGCGAGGAGACGGAGAGAAGGCGCGCCGGGACCACCGGCGCGCCGAAGCCCACGCGGGGACGAGCGAGAAGAAGCAGCGCGAGAGAGAAAACGAGCAGGAGAGAGAGGCACGCCGCGCGAAGAGAAGAAGGAGCAAGAGCCAGGAGGGGACGAGGGAGAGGAGGACAGAAGAAGAGAGACAGGTAAGACATAGGAGCAAACGGCAGGAGAGGGGACGCACTGGAGAGCCTGACAGAAGAAGAGAGAGAAGAAGAGGGCAGAAAAAAGAGGGGAGCGAGGGAGAGAAGGAGAAGAAGAAGGCACGCAAAAGAGGAGGGGAATGAGAGAGAATGTAGCAGAAGAAGAAGAGAAGAAGAAGGAAGGAACGAAAGAGAGCAGACGGGAGAGAGCACAGGCGAAGAGAAGAAAAAGAGAAGAGAGAGTAGAGCAAGAAGAAGACGTAGCCCTACAGCACAGCCAAGAGCTATAAAAACAGCAGCGCAAGGAGGCGGGAGAAGGCAGCAGAAGAGACGGAAGAAGAGAGAAGAAAAGACGCGGCCAAAAAGATGGGGAAGGGGAGAGCGGAAGAAGACCTCTGTTCAGAGACGAAAAGAGGGGCAGAGCGAGAAGAAGAGAAGCAGCGCACGCGAAGACCAGAAGAACACAAAGGCGAAGACAACGTCTGGCGACGAGCGAGGGAAGAAGCTGAGCCGAGCACCTCGCTCCTAGCGCGAGAAGAAGCGCCTATCCGCAGAGACGGAGGCACGCGCACCGCCGCTCCTTCCTCGGTCGAGACTACGACGCATCCGAGAATACCCACGCGGGGCCTAGGTTGGCAGAGCTGAAACAGAAGAGACGACGCGAGGAGAAGAGAAGGGAGGAGAAGCGGAGATCAGATACAGAAGCGAAGACCTCCTCAGACTCCGCGCGACTCTTTTCTTTGCTCATCACGTCCTGTCGAATCCTCCGGTCCTCCTCCTCTTCCTTTCCTCCCTCTCCACCTCGTTCTCTCCTCCACCTCTCATCTCCATGTATGCCTCTGCATGTGTCAGTTAGTGCCAGGCCACACCCCTTCATTAAGCACTAACAGGATATGCTTCTCCTGCTTCCTGTCTCATCGCTGATTGGCTGTGGTTGAATGGCCGCTAAATTAGAATTATGCAAATGAGTGTGAAAGAGAGCTGAGAGACAAGTGTTAAAATGGTGTTGTCAGCTTACGACTTCAGAGAGAAGAAAAGAGAGTGAGAGAGAATGTGTGTGTATGTGTGTAGCTGTTTCAGCATACACTGTAACCCAGATTCAACCCAGCCAGTGCAGAATGATTCAAAGTCTAGCAGTACGTACCCTTTCCCCTCCCCTCCCCTATTTTCCCCCTCTCACTCCTCTCCTCTCTTTCTCTTTCCTTCTCTCCTCTCTTCAGTATAATGGAGATTGTCAGACGGATGGAGGCAGACTGAATGATGTTGAACGAGGCCCTAACAACAGACTTGGTGACAGATTTCTCCTTAGCTGTCCGTTCACACGCACACACTCACACACACACACACACACACACTCACACACTCACACACACACACTCACACACACACACACACACACACACACTCACACACACACACACACACACACACACCACACACACACCACACACACACACACACACACACACACACACACACACACACACACACACACACACACAGCCACTAGAAGCACCAAAAGAAGAGCACATTAGCAAGGCTTAACGTTAATACGACATGTAATCAACCTCTGACCCCAGATAAGAGTAGAAGAGCTCCCACTGAGAATCTGCCATAGCAGACCTGACACACCCTTCTCTCCCCTCCACTCCCCCTCCAAACCCCTCCTCACCACCCCCTCGCCCCTCCTCACCCTTCCTCCCACTCCTCACCCCTCCTCACCCCCTCTTCACCCCTCCACACCCTCTACTCACCCCCTCATTACCCCTTTATTACCTCCTCCTCACCCATCCTCCCCCACTCCACTAACATGCTGCTACCTCCTCACCCATCAGCTGCTGTCACACACACACATACACACACACACACACACACTGTCCTAACACTGAACACATGATATGTGTAATGAAAGTTCACAAGATGACCGTGCTATATTTATCATTCCTTTAATCTCCATGATGCCTGACCAATCAGTCCTCGCTTTGACATCAACGTTTCCACCAATCCCCTATCTGTGCAGGCTCCAGAATGATCCACACAGTTTGTGTAAGAACTCGTAATAGTAATGAATGATCAATAAAAGTCAAGGTTATTAAAGAAGCAGCTGTAGACTCTAAACTCCCCCCCCCTCCCCATACTGTAGTAGGGTTATCCTGAGCCACAGGCTTCGTCTGGCGTCCACAGATTAAAGACCACCCGTTGCCAGGTTTGTGCTGACAGGTTGCCAGGTTTGTAATCAGCTTGGGCTGTAGGTTAGCAGAGAGCATACTGGGAAGTTGACACAGTTCTGCACCCTCACACTGGTCCCAAGGACGGAAACAAATATCCACAGTTTACTGCAGAACCCTTCATCTTGTGGACCTTGACAACAACATGGACATAAGTCTCTAACGTCCTCTGACCACACAGAACTCCTGGCTCCTATCTGACCATCCAAATGACCCCCCCCGTTGGGGTTCTGCTGATCCTGTACATCCCAGCCCTGTAGCTGACCACTGTTCAAACACCAACGCAGAGCACTGCAAATGCTGATTCAGAACTCTGAATATTTGTGTTTCACCATCCATTTACAGTTTTTTTCAGTCGCTGACAAGCATTTGTCCAAATCAGTAGTCACATTTTCCAAACTCTAACTACAATTAGCACAGCATCAGTCTTTTTTGGCCATACAATTCACATATTTCATGTCTTTTTCACACAATATGCAGTCAGTGAACACATTTCTACAATGCTTACATTTTCTTAAGAGACAAGCTATACCTCCCAACAAAATGTAAGATTTTGTGTGTAGTATTTACGAATGTTAACACACAACATCCCACAATAGCAAAAACAATTATCCAAACCTTAGATACAGTATAAAAACATCTGCTTCTGCAATGATATTAGTTCAAAAACAACATATCTCAGCTGAAAAATAAAATAAAAAGAGAGCTGATTTATGTTGGGTAAAGTGGGCCAACCACAGCTGATTCCAGTCTGGCTTAGACTCAGTGGCAGGGGTTATTTCCTTCAATTACTATAAAAGAAGGACTTTGAGGAGTAATGTTTTTGGAAAAATTCAAACACTGTAATGTCTGGACCAGGAAGAGGAAGAGCAAGGGGCCCAGGGAGAAGAGCAGGCCCAGTGAGAGATGGAGGGAGAGGTGCAGAATCAGTGAGAGATGCAGAAGGAGGTGCAGGTGCAGTGAGAGGAGCAGTGAGAGGAGCAGGGATGGGGAGAAGAGCAGGCCTAAGGAGAGGGCAAAGTAGAGGTGTAAGAATGTGTGGTGGTGGCATTCCAAGGGCTGCAAAAACAGTAGTCAGTGATGAAATTCGTGAGTTTCTGTTTTTTTTTACGGAATGTGTTTCATGGATATTTTGTTCACTGTAAGCATTACTGTAAAACGTTTTCTGTTCTATTACTGTATATTGTGTTTCTACTGTATTTCCTTTAGTAAACAGTAAGGAAAAACACTGAAATGGGTTTGAATTTGAACATTATTATACATGTGGACATACAGTTCCCAACCATGACATTTAGTGTAAAAGGTGGATTGCATGTTTTGCATGCAAGTACCTGAAACATAAGTCTCTGCAGTTTTTATAATGTCAACAATAGCCAGTATTTTAAAACCTGGTGTACTTTGATTGACTGCATGTACCTTGTGAAGTGAAAACAAGTGTTATTATATGACAGAATAATTTCATTTTGAGTCATATTTCCAGTGTTTTGGTAAAGTCAGTGTGTGCAGAGAAATGGAGAGTTAGTATATATTTAACAAAATGTGTTTTTGAGAAGAAAATTATCCATTTGGCCAATCGTGTTTTGTAGGTGTCAGTCTGCGTTAAGAGTTTAGAAAAAGCATCTGAAGTATAGGTAAGCGCTTGTTAGCGGCTGTAAAAAACTGTAAGTGCAAATGTTCACTTTAATGTCTATTCTTACTGCATGACAGTTTACAGCATGTGGTCTGCACCGCTCTGTCTCACAGACCGTCTCTGGAACAGGGGATCCCTCTCTGGATTGCTCCTCCCAAGGTTTCTTCTATTTTTTCTCAATGAGTTTTCCTGGGGGTCTTCCTTTTTTAGGTTGGTGTAGGTGCAGTTCAATTGACGTCTGTGAAGCCGTCTGTGACATTTGTTGTAAAAAGGGCAATACAAATACATTTGATATGATTTTACTTAGTAACCAGTCTGGTGTCTACTAATTTACTGCTACAGTTTATGAATCTGCTGAATGTGTGTGTACATCTAACGTGTGTGTGTACACCTAATAGATGTGTGTGTGTGTGTGTGTGTGTTCACCTACTGTTGATTACTGAGCTGAGCTGTTTACAAACCGGGCAACTGCTCAGGAAAAATCTGGCAACTGCTCAGTCTTCCAGCTGCCATGTTCTTGTGTTCAGTTAATCTGTCGTCCTCTCTACTTCCTATCTGCTCAAACAGGGCTTGTCGTTCTTTACTGGAAACTAGGAAGAAGGGATCAAACACTGCTTTTTTCACTTGCTGAAGGGGAGGGAGGGGGCAGGGAGAGGGGGGACCAGGGAAATGGGGTGGGCGGGGTTGTCTTATCCAGTCAGACTGACAGCAGTCATCTGACGTTTAATTATGCATCTGTTGTGTTGGTCATTTGAATTTCCTTCCTTTTGAGGCCTTTGTCACCACACACAACATCAATTTAAGTTGAACATTTTCACTGTAGGCTTGTTCTATAATATCTTGCAAGAAGAGAATATGACCATAAACATCAGGATTGTGTTCTGGCTGGAATCAGGCCCCTCACTCTGACTGCAGTTGGTCATGGAGTTGAAGACAAGACACAAAGGAAAAACATCTGCTGGGATTTAATGGTTTTTCTTTCTGTTTGCCCTTACATGCCGTGCAACCCATCTTTTCCTGCCTCTGACTCTAGATTGTGTACGTCAAAGCCCTCAGACTCTGTGGTTGTCACAGTGTTTACATAAAATATGTATGTGGTGTGTGTGTACCTGTGTATGTTTGGTAGTGTACATGTTGTGTGTGTGTGTGTGTGTGTGTGTGTCTGTGTGTGTGTGTGTGTGTGTGTGTGTGAGTGTGTGAGAGAGATCTGTCAATGAGGTCAGACTGCGCCCCAAACCAACATGGCGCTACAGAGGCTCTTTGCCATCTGCCCTTCCTCCCATGGTGCACCTGGGTGTTGTGACTGTTCCTTGCCTGTTGTGGTTGCTGTTTGTGTTGTTGGGGATGTGTTGTTTTGATAGGTTTTGTTTTGGTGTTGTTATTGTGGTGGTGGTGGTATTGACGTCAGTTTTAATCCCTCCAGTAGGTAGAGGAGGGATTATTATCTGACTGGGATTAATGATGCAGCTTCCTACAGTACAGGACCAGAACCACAACCTGAAATAGAACACATTACAGCTCTCTAAAAACCAGAACCAGAACCAGACCACACTACAGCTCTCTAAAGATCAGAACCAAAACAAACTACAGCTCTCTAAAAACCAGAACCAAAACCAGAACACACTACAGCTCTCTAAGAACCAGAACCAGAACACACTACAGCTCTCTAAGAACCAGAACCAGAACACAATACAGCTCTCTAAGAACCAGAACCAGAACACATTACAGCTCTCTAAGACAAGAACCAGAACACATACAGCTCTCTAAGAACCAGAACCAGAACAAATACAGCTCTCTAAGAACCAGAACCAGAACACATTACAGCTCTCTAAGAACAAGAACCAGAACACAATACAGCTCTCTAAGAACCAGAACCAGAACACATTACAGCTCTCTAGGAACCAGAACCAGAACACACTACAGCTCTCTAAGAACCAGAACCAGAACACACTACAGCTCTCTAAAGATGAGAACCAGAACCAGATCAAGACTAAGGGAGAGGAGAGGAGGAGACGAGGAGGGGATTAGAGTAGAGGTTGGTATTGAGAAGTGGAACACATTTAGATGCATTAGAGTAGACGTGTTCTCCAGGATCTCATTTATCATCATGCTAATGGTGCAGTCTCCATGGAGACAGCACAGCGTGTGTGCATGTCAGTGTGATTGTGTGTGGGAGCGCATGTCTGTGTGTGCGTGTTTGAGAGTGTGCATGTATGCGTGTATGCCTGTTTGTGTGAATGTAAACACACTGTTAGATCTAATGAAGACCCTCTCTTGACTGAGACAGATGAACTCCACATATCCACGGGGAACACCTCTTACACACCCACATGCACACACACATGCACGCACGCACACACACACACTGACACACACACACAAAGAGAGACATCAACTAAAGCACACAAATACACGTTCACAAACACATAGACAGACATCCCACAAACACACACAGACATACACACAAATGCACATTCACAGGAGAGGGGAGGCGAGGAGAGGTGAGTACAGAGGAGAGGAGTGAGGGGAGGAGAGGTGAGGAAGGGAACAAAAGTGTTTCTCTGGGAAAAGGGCTCTGACATCATGGTGCCATGGAGACCCACCCACTGGAAAGAGAGAGAGAGAATGAGGGAGACAGAGAGGGCTGGAGAGAGAAAACAAGACGCAAATTCACTAGTGAGATTTATTTCAGCAGTGAGAGAAGCCCTTCAAAATCAACATATCTCTGCACATCTCATCCCTTTTCACCCACCCCCCAACCCCCCATGTATGACATGGATGTCTGAGTGAATTACCCAATCAATATCTGGCGTTTACCCAGGTGGTCTCTGATTGGCTGTCAGGAGCTCTTGGCATAGCTCCATGGCTACGGGCCAGGTAGGTGGCCACTCACACACATGCACACACACTGACACACACACAATCACATACACGCATATATATATAAACACTCACACACACAGTCACATCATTTGATACACCACGCTCCCTCGAAAGGAAATGAAAGGATGGAGAAAGTACAGATGTAGAAATGTGTGTGTTTGTGTGTGAGAGAGTGTGTTTGTGTGTGTGTGTGTGTGTGTGGGTGTGTGTGTGTGTGTGTGTGTGTGTAAGGCATGGGCAGTCAAGCCTTTCAGCTTTGCTTCAGCACACAGACAGGCACAGACAATCTGCCTCTCAATCACTCACAATCCTGCTCACATAGGCACGTGTGTGTGTGTGTGTGTGTGTGTCAGCCTGGCTTCACAGTCTGCGTCTGTGTAGAATATGTACATATCTCTCTGCTTGTCAGCTTCCTCAAATAACGTTCACAAGCTGGCTCCTCTCCTCTCCTCTATACCTCCTCTCTGCTCTGCTCACCATCTCCATTTTCTCCTTACGTCTCCTCCTCTCCTCCTTTCTTTACCTCTACCCTCTCTTCTCCCATTCTACCTCTTCTCTCCTCTTCTCTCCTCGCTTCTCCTCCTCTCCTCTCACATGCTGATTTCACACTGAACCCTGATCCTAATGCCGATCACGTTGAACATGGCCAACAGGCAAACCTTCTGCTAGTGTTACTTTAGGCAGATCACACACACATGCACACACACTTGTGCACACACACATACACACAGGCATACACACGCACACCGTCATCCTCTATGTATATCTCTCTCTCCCTTGTCCTGTTCGCCTCCATGACCGCGTCTGACAACAGTCTGATCACAAACGCACACACGCATACACACACACACACACACCCTCTCTCAGTTATTAGGACACTCAAGTGTGTTTATGCATGAGGCCCTGCTGCCATGGCAACCTGTGTTTGGTAGAGAAGGTGCCACAGGAGGATCTGAGACTTGAATGAATTACACGAGTTCTGACGTCTGTGTGTGTGTGCTGTGTCTTGGCCAGGCCAAACAAGGCCAGGCCAGGCAAGGCAGCACGGTGGCGCAGTGGTTAGCACTGTCGCCTCACAGCAAGAAGGTCCCTGGTTCGAACCCCGGTCGCTCCAGGTCCTTTCTGTGTGGAGTTTACATGTTCTCCCTGTGCCTGCGTGGGTTTCCTCCGGGTACTCCGGTTTCCCCCACCATCATAAAGACATGCGTATGAATGCGTATGAATGTTGAATGAATGTTGGTGGTCAGAGGGGCCGTATGGCGCTGAATGGCAGCCTCGCTTCTGCACCACCGGTATGACTGGGTCTGAATGAATACTTGACTCTGTAAAGCGACTTTGAGTGTCTTAAAAAGCGCTATATAAATAAAATGCATTATTATTATTATTATTAAGACCAAATGTCTTTTGAAGTTTAGGAGCAGTTTATCATCCACCAACGTGAAGCTGTCACAGCCCATCAGACTAAAGACTGGATGTGTGAGAAAACGTGTGTGTGTGTGTGTGTGCGTGCGCGCATATGAGAGAGAGCGTGCGTGCTTCAGCGCGCGGGTGTTTGTACCTACCTTCAGTCTCTCGGAGACCCCGTCCGTGAAGCTGATGGTGAACTCCTCCACCTTGGGAACCTTCAGCCTCTTCTTCTCTGTCTGGAACTCAGTCCTGGTCTTCACCACCACCTGGATAGAAGAAGAGGAGGGGGAGGGAAAGAGGGATAGGGAGAAGGATGGAGAGAGGATGAGGAGGGTGGAGAGGGAGGGAGGGATAAAGTGAGCAAGAGACAGAGAGGGATGAATAGAGAGGGGGTGTGTAGGGAAAGGGAGGGTAGAAAGAGGAGGGAAAGTGGGATGACGAGGAGGAGGGAGAGAGTGATAGAGGGAGGGAGGAAGAAACGCAAAGAGAGAGGGAGAAAGAGATAGAAAGATATATGCAAGTTATTTAGTATTTTCGGAAATTCATAGTGTGCATTGCAAAAATCATCAAGTCAGACAAACAAACAGACAACTACGATAGCAACAAAAACAACAACAGCACCAACAACGAACAACAACAGACCAATACAAAACATCTTACCAATGTACTCAGAGTACATTGATCTTTTATCCCTGTCCTGTATACCAGCCCAGGGAGTTGGGCCAAGTGTTTGTCACTGTACAGACTACACTGTCTGTGTACACTGTCTGTGTAGTCTCTATTCACCTCTGTGCCAACACAAAGACAGTGGCAGATGTATGACATAGTGGCTAAACATTGCAGACTTCAATAGTTGTTCCATTAAACACCCACTGCCAAACTTTTACAATTTTGTCAACTGGCCCACAAGAGGGGGGGGGGACAAGAGGGGGGGGGGACACCTGATATGTGCTATGGAAACCCCATTTCTAGGGGGAAAAGAAAGAGAGAGGGAGAAGAGGGAGAAGGAGAGGGAGGGTGGAAGGATAGATAGATAGATTAATTAGAGTATTTCCAGAATCATGACACCCTCCCATCTCCTTACACCACTTCCTTCTCACGTCCCCATGACAACAAGAAGCCACTTGTCATGTGAAGCACAATCCCGCCCCTCATCCAATCACCTTGACAGTTCATTTTCTTCCTGAATTACTCTGCTGTCTCCAGGTGGCTTTCTTGTGTGATCTGAAGAAGCCTATGATCATGATGATTGGCTGGTTCATTTCTCATTCTGGAGGAGATACACTGCAGTCTGAGAGTATAGCTGTGTGTGTATGTGTATATATGTGTGTGTATGTGTGGATATTTGTGTTTGTGTGTGTGAGTGTATGTGTGTTGTATGTAGATGTGTGCAAGCTATAGTTTAACAGTACTCCAAATACACTATGACTATATCTTAGCTACACCTTAAGTATTCTTCAATTGTAGTACAACTACACTTTAACTACAGGTGCTTGTCATATAATTAGAATATTCTCAATTTATAACGCAGATTTCAATTTCCAACAGGACTTGGCACCTGCACACAGTGCCAACCTGGTTTAAGGATCATGGTATCCCTGTTCTTAATTGGCCAGCAAACTCACCTCTGACCTTAAAACCATTGAAAATCTATGGGGTATTGTGAAGAGGAAGATGGGGGGCGATGGGATTTTCCTCAGTTGTCAGTTATAATCATCAACATTTAAAAAAAAGAAACATTTGAAAATATATCAGTCTGTGTGTAATGAATGAATATAATATACACTTTTCACTTTTTGAATGGAATTAGTGAAATAAATCAACTTTTTGATGATATTCTAATAATATGACAAGCACCTGTATATTCCCATCTCTCCCTCTCTCTTCCTCTCTTTCTGTCCCTCCCTCCTTCTCTCTGTCTCCCTCTCTTTCCCTCCCTCCCTCTCTCTGTCTCTCTCTCCCCTGTCTCTATCTTCCTCTCGTTAAGTTCCTCTCTCTCCCTTCCGCTGTCTCTCTAACTTTCTCTTTCTTTTCCTCTCTCTGTCCCTCCCTCTCTCCTTTTCTCTCGATCCTTCTCTCCCTCTCCCTCCCTCTTCCTCTCTCTCCCTCCCTCTCTCTTCCTGCCCCTCCCCCTATATATCCTTCTCTACCTAATATCCCTGGTTAGGGATAAACACTCTACTCCTCCTCAAAGGTTACAGGCACCCACACACACATACCACACACACTCAAACACAGACACACAGATCACACACACATACCACACACACTCAAACACAGACACACAGATCACCCACACACACATACCACACACACTCAAACACAGACACACAGATCACCCACACACACATACCACACACACTCAAACACAGACACACAGATCACACACACACTCTCTTTCTAACACAACCACACAGGGGGAAATCTATGAGCATGGCAACTCTAATCACTAGTAATTACTGCCTCCATAGAATGGCTAAGTAGAGCAGACAGTGTTATGATGCCCTGGTTCTCTGCCTAACCGTCTGGCACTCTGATCACCTGGTTCTCTGACAGTTTACCACCTGGTTCTCTGACTGCCTGGTTCTCTGCCTACTGCCCGCCTGGTTCCCTACCTTCTCTGACTGCTGACACATGCAGAAGCGCACACACACACACACACACACACACAAATATATACAAAAACAGACACACACACACATGCACACACACACACACAAACACACACACACACACACACACACACACAGATACACGCAGGCACATTGCCACTAGTCCTAGACTAACAATGATTTCCAGTGGTGGATAATCCAGCCTGGGATTAGGCTTAATCCTGCCTGTGAGTGTTGTGAGAGAAAGAGGAAGGGCTGCTTGGGGTAGTCTCAGCACATCCTCACTGTCACACACCAGAGAACACACTGCCACATCCTCTGCCATATCAACACACTGTGGCTGAGTTGTTGTTGTTGAACTGCAGTAAAATAGGCTTCTATTTTTATGGGTAGCTGAGATGTGGTATGTGTGCAAGCTATTAACTATAGTCTAACAGTACTCCAAATATATGACTATATATTAGCTACACTTAACTATTGCAGTACAACTACCTATAGTCAAGAACAGGAGACTGTTCATTGACAAAGTAAAATGTAACAATCTTCACTCCTTACTGTAGAGTTTAAAGAACAGATACTGTGTTCAGATACTGTGTTTTGTGTGCACATACTCTAGATAGAACATGGGGGTAGAATAGAAGAACGGTGTTGGTGACGTTTAAAGGACAAGAAAATGTATTCCTTTTTTTCGAATGAGATGCAATTAACAGTTGCAGACAAAAAGATATAAGAAAACCTCATGATTCCGGAACTATTTATTGTTTTGTGGCACTTTCTAATAGAGCGTGGGTCTTTAAGTGTAAATTGCAATAACAACGTTAGGCTATACGTTTTCCTTTGCCACTTGTTTTTTAACAAAGCTCCATCAATACCACGGAAGGTCCAATAACACACACTTCAGATCACGGCAGCCATGCGACTGGTACGAAAAAGACTCAAATGGCATCTTCCCCCTCCCCCTCCCTGGCCCCCCCCTCTGCGCTCCAAATCTGCTCTAATCTGCGCTGTGAGACAAAGGCCGCGGGGGACCGGGAGAGGAAAGGAGGGATGCTTTTGTTTGTTGTTTTTTACGTAACGATGCTCGGGGAAGGACACCGGTGAAGGTTGCCATGACTGCCGTCGGAAAGACAGAACGAGAGAGAGAGAGAGAGAGAGACCGAGCCGTCCACCGATTACCGTACCTTATCAGGTGCTTGGCAGTGCAGGTTACCGACGTCCAGCGGCGTGATCAGGGGAACGTTCTGGAAGCCGTCCTCTATGCTTACAGCTTTGGCGCCCTTATCTTGTAGGTTACTCCCCAATTTAACCATCTTCAGCGTCTGAAATGCAACTAACACCTTTCCCGAGAAAAATCCTGTGGAAATAAATCATGTGAGGCTGTTAAGACGAGTTATAACCAAATAGATCTATTTCTATACGCATAGTTACTAAAACAAATATGCATATGTGACTAATAGGCTACAAAGGTGGCTTCACAGCTACATGCGTAGTTTTAGGAAAATAGAACACTTGACATTTTGTTGCCAGGTACACTGGAATGAAAATGGAACGTAACCAAGCAAACAGCAGAAAAACAAAAACATATTTACATATCTGTGTTTAACTAAGAGTTTATAATGCGACCTTCCAGGAGCGTTTTTGATTCTCATCATGCAGGCAAAAAAAAGCTAAAATGTCTATTATCGTATTGCACCGCGCCCGGGAACGGCATCCAGACACCGAATCCTGTGCTTTTGGCTCCCAGCAGAAAGCTACATCTCATCTGCTCCGTTCATCCTCTAAGCTTGCACATGAACACCCTTTAAACAAACAAACGGCTACTTACGTCTTCAACTGTTCCCTCTTGAAGTTTCCTTGATTTTGTCTGTGTATGATAACACAACGACAAGATAAGAGAAGCGCAGAGCAGAGTGCGGAGGGTCGGGTAGAGACGCGGTGTCGGTCGCGGAGTCTATAGCCAGTGGTGCTGATGAGAGCGCGGAGGACGGACTGGCTGGCTTGCTGGCTTGCGTCTCCCTAGGTAACCCAGCCTCCTAGCCAACCACAGTTTTCCCTTGCTGTCTGCTGTTGACGATGGTTCCGCTAGGGGGCTTTTCTATTTTTACCTGTCTTTAGGGCACGTTCGTCCAGAGGTCTTTATCTGAATATTTACCGCCCTCTACAGACAATGACTTGCAAACGCGAGCGCTGTCAGTTCCTCCATACGGATTACAGCAGCGCAAAGCCAGTAGCACACATTCTTTATAGATATTTACAACATATTTTAACATTTAAATGATTCAACGGACGCCTTTTTCCAAAGTAGAAAGTCAAGAATCTGAAATGTTTACTTCTGACATAACTCTGTCATAAGGTCAAAGTCAAGGAACGGTCGTACATACCATGCACAGACAGTATAACTCACATAGTTACCAGGCCCAGTGCAAAGAAAACCCATTTCAGCTTCTGGGCACAGTGCAACAATAACAGTATTGTCAACAAGACCACAAGGGGGCGTAAATACACAGCTTCCAGAACGACAGAAATCCAAACACAAAACACTGTAGTTCAAGTTCAGGTTTATTGTCAATTACACATAATAGTTATTTGCGATGAAACCATGTGAGTTTAAGACTTTTTCAACAGTGAAGACTTATGGAAAGCAGACGTGAGAATGCTAGATATATGTACTGAATGAAGCTTTGCTCTGATTCAGTACTGAGTCTTAGGTCTGAATGAGGTCTTACTCTGCTTCAGTCTCACACATTTTACCAACTCATATTTCTTATACACATCTCTGTGTGTGAGAATGTGTGTTGTGGCTTTGTTTAAGAAGCTTTGTGGAGACTTATACTGAGATCCGATTTATCTTCTAGGGAAATGTCCTTGGTCCCCAACATTTTAGTAGCAATTTCTAGAGAGTAAAAGTGGGTTCAGATGGCTGAGCGGTTAGAGAATCGAGTATTAATCAGAAGGCTGACGGTTTGATTCCCTGACCGTGAAAAATTACGTTGCGTCCTTGGGCAAGGCACTTCACCCTACTTGCCTTGGGGGGGGGGATGTCCCTGTACTTACTGTAAGTCGCTCTTGATAAGAGTGTCTAACTAAATGACTAAATGTTTAGTGTTAGAATTACATCAAGGATTGGGGTTAGGAGATATAAATTGTTTTATCGTTAAGAGCTAGGGTTAGGATTTAGGTTAGGTTTTTGGATTATAGTTAGGGTTAGGATAAGGGTTCGGGAAAATCTGAATTTGAATGGGACTGGTAGGATAGCTGTACACAATATGCTCGTGTGTCTGAGCCCGTGGATGGCAGCCAGCTCTCAAGGCTTCAGAGCAGACTGGATCTGCTTAGCAGGCCTTTCGTGGTGTGGATATTTGTGCATGTCGTTGTGTGGTGTGTGTTTGTGCAGGCCTTTGTGTGGTGTTTGTGCATGTCGCTGTGTGGTGTTTGTGCATGTCGTTGTGTGGTGTTTGTGCATGTCGTTGTGTGGTGTTTGTGCATGTCGTTGTGTGGTGTGTATGTTTGTGCAGTGTTTGTGCATGTCGTTGTGTGGTGTGTATGTTTGTGCAGTGTTTGTGCATGTCGCTGTGTGGTGTGTCATGATGTCACCACCGGCCCCAGCCTCGCCATGTCAACACTTCCTGTTAAGACAGCTACTGTAAAAACTGTCACCCTAGGGGTAGGCAACCCTGGTCCTCGAGAGCCGCTGTCCTGCATGTTTTAGATGTTTCCCTGCTCCAGCACACCTGATTCAAATGAATGGTCGTTACCCCGGCTTCCACAGAGCTTGATAACAACCCATTGCCTACCCCCGCCTACACCATCAAGGCTCTGGGAGTCTGGGTTGTTGAGGATGGGGGGATTGCATACTGCATGCACCAGTTTGTACTTTGTAAGGGCAACAGCAGTAACAATTTAAGTTAAAACAAGAATGAGATTCAGGATCCAGCAGTTGTGAGTGAACTACAGACTGATGGCTTCTCTTGCCAAGTCTCTAAGTACATTATCACTGCCTACATACGCATGGAAATCTATGATCCACAATCAATGAGTTCAAACACTATCAATGCTTTATAAGTAGACATTCAGAATAATAATAACAACACACAGTCACAGTTAAGTTTTTATTTCATTCAACATTTCACATTACAAATATTTAAAAATTATGCATACTGTTATAAATAGTTGGCTGCAAACAATTAAATAACATTAGATTTTTCTTTTTCATTTCACTAGTACTTCAACAGACCAACTCCTAAAAATGTGGACATTTCATATTACATAACTTAATAAGAAAAGAAAATACAAAAATAGGAACTTATAAAGTGAAATGATAATAAAAATGAAGGTGGTATCTAGGTAGAAAATGCTAAGAATAAATACAACAACCTTCCCATACACAGTTAAAAACTATTGAAATTTCGCCATTAAGTGACATCATTAACAGACAAATATTTAAATATTTATTTTCCTTCAGAAAATGAGAACCATATATTGTGGAGCACAATATAGCAATTAGTAAAAACTAGTCACTTTAACATATTAAAAGCTTCACCTTAAAAATATAACATAAATCTGATCAAAATTATAAAAAGTAATTATACATTCCAATTAAAAATATACCAATGAACAGCTAAATACATTATTGACCTAATAATTACAATGCAATCAATCACAGTAGCTTGAAATAAACAAAATAAGCAAATGAGCACAAAACCTTTAAATGTTTTAAAAATAACTTCAATTATTTATATTAGTACAAATAGTTTGATTTCTTTTTTTCTTTTTTACAAACACCAGCATGAAAAGGATTACGATAACAGTAGAAAATGACTGTGAAAAACATATCAACATCTTCTTTAAATGTCTGCAATTAAAAATGGCATTAAAGAATTACATTGCAAAGAGTCTTTATCTGGAAAAAGGTTCAAAAGAAGTATTGCACATAACAACTCCGAGTTAACTTGCAACATTTACCACATTCAAGTTTTAAAGTTCCCCTTCTCTCAACATGGCAGAGGCTTTCCCGAGCACTGGGGTGAGTGATCGAGTCTGTTCAACAGTGTCCTATAGGATGCTAGTCCTACCCAGTTCATGTCTTAGTTTATTTTTTATCTTTATTGTCTTTGTTTTCTGTGCATCATCCTGCTGAGTGTTAAGTATGGGGGTGGGTTGAGGCGAGTGGGTTGTTAGAGGATGGGGGGGTAGTACAGGGGAGGGGTGGGGGGGGTTGCCCTTAACAAATTATAGTTGAGAAACATTTGGTGCACAACCACAACAATCAATTTTCAATAGCTAATTCACGTATCATTGGTCTTTTTCATGCATGCTAAGGATTACAATAGGAGCTAGTTGGCAAGTTCAAGAATATATATTTTCAAATGTTAAAATACCTAAACACCAAACATCCATTCTTGTGATACGAGGCCCAACCTATACATAGACCTGTGTTGAATTTGCATTCTCCTTCTAATAGTATGTTCCGGTGACGGAGTGGGTACTTCGAGATCCCGATAAGCCGGCATCCTGCCACCAGGACGGCCATGTCTACAGACAACAACACTAATGTGAGAGGACAGCTGGTCCTGGCCATGCTGTACCACTTCTAGAATCTTCTAGAGGGCGACCGAGGCCGGGTGAGACCGGTTGAGGCCTGGTGAGACCCACTTTCCAGTCTCTCCCCTCTCTGCAGGGTAGACATCGCAACAACCCAAGTGCGCACTTTTAATTGTAAAGATCCCTCAGCACTGAAATGTATAAAAAGCATAATTGAAAATAATATATATCGAAATCACTAAACATTTCTCTTTTAAATGAAAACGTCCATATATGCAGATCTCTCAGTAACAAAAGTACAAAAGCTACCTTTCACAATGTGAAAAATTGAGGTATTGCAAAAAGGAGTTTTCCCATTTTGTGAAAAATGTGCCTAAAATGACTGTCTGAAAGAAAAGAGATTTAGAAAAGTAGTGCATAATAAATGTTTTTATGTGCATGACAAAATAATTTAGCTAGAAAACACTGCACCAAAATCAGCAGGCCATGTATAAAATAATCTTATATTCTTTTTCTTCCTCTTTAACATCAAATTCATCAAAAAAGTGTTTTTGTCTTCTAAAATGTTCACCCGTCACGCTAACTAGTTCCTGGAAGAGGTGCAACAGGCCCAGACTGTCTACAGAGTGTAGATGGGTGCAACAGGCCCAGACTGTCTACAGAGTGTAGATGGACTTCAGTCCACAGACACTCTAGAGAGTAGATAGACTATAAACGTCTCAGAGTATCAGAGCTACAGACGTCTAGTGAGAGTAGATAGACTACAGACTGTCTAGTGAGGGTAGATAGACTATAGACCCCAGACATTGCAGATAGACTACAGACTGTCTAGTGAGGGTAGATAGACTATAGACTGTCTAGTGAGGGTAGATGACTACAGACGTCTAGTGAGGGTAGATAGACTATAGACCCCAGACATTGCAGATAGACTACAGACTGTCTAGTGAGGGTAGATAGACTATAGACTGTCTAGTGAGGGTAGATAGACTATAGACCCCACTCTAGAGTGCAGATAAGACTGCAGGTCTTGCAGACTGTCTCAAGTGAGTGACTGTACTGTCTCGAGTGTCTATATATCAGAGCCCAGGTTGTTCACAATGGGCCAGTAGGAAGGAGGACCTGGGTTTGAGGGCTAGCAGGACACGCAGAAGAGCGACCAGACCAGCAGGAGCCCAGTCAGACGTCTTCTACTGGGCTGAGAGCTTCTGGCCGGCCTCACACTTCTCCTGTCTCACTGCCAGGCAGAAGGACCCATCCACTGCATGCCTGCTTGCCTGTGTCTGCCTGCCTGCGTGTGTCTGTCTGTAAGTCTGTCTGTCTGGTAAACAGGATCCAGGGCCAGTCTTTGGTGTACAGGAGCCCACCTGGCCATAGTGAAGGACATGGGTGGAGCCAAACGAGAGAAATAAACCATAGAAAGAAAAAAACAATCAAAAAAATCCACAGATAGGAAGTGATGTACGGTATGACTGGTTGCTGCAGCACAGCAGCCATCATAGGTCTCCAGGATCCTGCTCTATTCTGCCACCTGGCGGAGACACTCTGAACTGCACGGGGCCACATGTGTCAGGGCCCTTGGTGATGAAGTCATATTACACCAGTCCTACCCCTACTGATAATGATGACAACAATAATATTGAGAATCTTCATTTATGCTTAGAAACACTGGCTGAGTTGGCTGGGTGGGGACAGAAGGGGAAACAGGTCCCCTCCTCTAAGGGATAAGTGTTGATGACTAAACCAGACGTCAGCATCCTCCTCTCCTCTCCTGCAGGATTGGAACAAGGGCCAGAGAAGACACTGATCTGCTTTAGGAGGTGTCAAATAGGAAAGTGGGCTCAATTGCAAGACTGCATAAAAAAAAAGAATCAGGGCGTTTTCCTCTATTGGTGAGAACAAGCTGGCCCTTTAGCCTAAGATACCTGGGTCTAGAACCCAGAACCCTCGAACAGGATCTAGAACCCAGAACCCTCTAACAGGGTCTAGAACCCAGAACCCTCGAACAAGGTATAAAACATGTTGGTTGGTTGCAAGTTTAATGTCTCTATACTGGCCGGTTCTGTGGGTGTTAAAGTCCTCCAGCATCATACATTCCCCTGGTCAGACACTGCTTTACTTTGATTCTACTGTACTGTACTGTACTGTACTCTAGTCTACTCTACTCTACTCTACTCTTCTTTTCCACAACTTTACTGTTTACTCAACTCCACCACCATCCTGGTTGGATTACAAAAATAAGGAAGTGACGAAGCAATGTCTGAAACGGTGCCTGTGCTGGCCCCGCCCCCCTACAGTTATGATCCAATGGGAGAAAGAGCCCAGCTGTCCGTCTCTGTCTGACCAATCAGCACGCTAGCAGCTAAGCTTGAGGTATTAGTTTTTGCATGTCAAAATGGAGATTAAACCCAAACTCTTGTTTGTTTGTTTTTTAAACGATCGTCAAGTAACATTAAATATTAGCATGGTCTCTTATATAGGTTTATATTTATATCTAGAATAAAAAAGAAAACAGAACAAAAAGGCTTCAAGGATTGAAGCGATTGCGGGAGAACCCGCTCTTTCCATGTCGTTCTTCTAACGGGTTGAGACTGAGCTGTGGTTCTGGCCCGTCCCGAGTCCACACACACACAAACACACACACACACACACACACTCTCTACAGAAAGGGAGAGCTCTAATCACAGCTACAACCTTCCCTGCCCTGGTCAACGCCGCGGGGTCACTGCAGCTACATCCCAACGCAAGCCTCCCCCCAACTCACCTCCCTCTGCATCAGGGAGGTATTGGAAAAAGGCCAATCTTGTGCACTAATAAAATATATAAAATCAAACTGCATAAAATAAAGGTAAAATTATATCTTTAAAATATATATATGTATATATTACCTCCAAAATTAAAATCTTTCCAAATTAGGTCTAAAAAGGAACCAGCAACAGAAAAGTGCATTTATTTTGTACAATGATTCTGCGACTCCTAACTTCTCCCCACTCCTCTTCTCTCTCTCTCTCTCTCTCTCTCCCCCTCCCTCCCTCTGCCTCTCTCCGTCTCCCCTCTCCTCCTCCTCAGTTCCAGCGGAAGGAGATGTGCCGGGGTCTGTCTCCCCCCCTCCTTCACCAGGGGCTTGTGGAACTCGCGGCCGGCTCGGGAGTGGATGGCGGCCCAGCAGTACTCACAGTAGTACTGTAGGCAGGTGACGTTGGCGCAGAAGAACGGGGCAAACTTGCCCCCGCAGCGCGTGCCCTGGCACTCGTCACACAGCTGGTCGTCCAGGACGTATGGCTTCACTTCCACCTGGGGGGGATGCATACACACACACAGAGACACATACAAACACGCAGACACACACAAAAGAGAAATGTATCAGGTCACAGTGCCAACCCAGTTCAACACTGAGCGTTTGGTGAGGACTGTGTCCCCGAGATAACCGGCGGAGGCCATCTTGTTCTGCTGATTGAAGGAGAAGATAAACGCAGCTTATCTCTGTCCACTGCTGCTCTGTGTAGCACACTGTCCCAGACAGGGTGGAGGAGCAGGGAGGGAGAGGGGGAGAGAGAGAAGGAGGGAGAGGGAGAGTAGAGAGAGAGAGAGAGAGAGAGAGAGAGAGAGTAGAGAGAGAGAGAGAGCGAGAGAGAGAGGTGGGGATAGAGCTAGAGAGATCGAGTGAGCGATCTCGCGACGAGCTAGGGGTCGTCGTCTCGCTTTGTGCTAGCGCTCTCGAGTCTGTTTCGACTCTCGCGCTCGAGATCGAGCGCACAAAACATGGGAGGACAATGAAAGTTTTGACAGCAGCAGACATGGACAGAAACCAGGAGAGAGACAGAAAAAGATGGAAAGGAAAAGAGGAAAAACAGACGAGACAAAATGAGAGACAAACAGAAACAGAAAGAGCGATAGAAGGAGAGGGGGGGTGAGGAGGGAGTGGCAACCACTTACCCGTTTATCTATCTCTCCATGTTGCAGCTGGACGAATCGGGCGCTGATAGCGGCGATGTAGCTCTGCTGATTGGAGAAGGCAACACGCCCCGCCCCCTTAGGGTACTTGAGCTCTGGGTCGGTGTCGATGCCGGCATAACACACCCCTCCATACAGACGGTCCATGATCATAGCTAGCTCCACTGCACGCACACACACACACACACACACACACAAGGATGGATGCACACGCATATACATACACGTGCGCACGCACATATAACACACAATACAGACACAAACAACCGAAAACAATGTTGCGATAATATAAAGATTGGCGAGTGCGTATCTATAGCAGGTTACCTGCACGAAGAGGGCGTGGCACCCCCCCCACAAAGATGGTCTTGCGAGGGTCAAGGGGCTGAGAGCCGTCCATCACAAAGTCACTGTCATTCAGGTTCCAGGGCCGGATCTGAACCTGGTGGGGGGGGCATTGTAGCATTTACTACATTATACTTCAGAGAGAGAGAGAAGGGGAGAGGAGGACAAGCAGAGAGAGACGGAGAGAGAAAGGGAGAGAAGAGGTAGGAGTAGAGAGGTAGAGCCAGAGAGGTAGAGAGGTACAGTGAGGTAGAGAGTGAGGTCGAGTGGCAGAGACAGAGAGGTAGAGACAGAGAGGTAGAGACAGAGAGGTAGAGAGGTAGACAGTGAGGTAGCGAGTGAGGTCGAGTGGTAGAGACAGAGAGGTAGAGACAGAGAGGTAGAGAGAGGTAGAGAGAGAGAGAGGTAGAGAGGTACAGTAGAGGAGAGAGAGTGAGGTAGAGAGGTAGAGACAGAGAGGTAGAGAGGTACAGTGTGGTAGAGAGTGAGGTAGAGAGGTACAGTGAGGTCGAGAGTGAGGTCGAGTGGTAGAGACAGAGGTAGAGAGGTAGAGACGTAGAGACAGAGAGGTAGAGAGTAAGGTCGAGTGGCAGAGACAGAGAGGTAGAGACAGAGAGGTAGAGACAGAGAGGTAGAGAGAGAGAGGTAGAGAGGTACAGTGAGGAAGAGAGTGAGGTAGAGAGGTAGAGACGTAGACACAGAGAGGTACAGTGAGGTAGAGACAGAGAGGTAGAGACAGAGAGGTAGAGGCAGAGTGTACTAACAGGTTTGTCCTTGATAGTGGGGCTGGAGACACAGAGGTACAGCTTGCCGTCCTCCTCGATGCAGGCGTCTATCAGGGCCTGCACTGAGCTCTCCTCCTGGAACAGCAGGAAGGCATAGCCTGCGCACACACACACACACACACACACTCAATGACACGCTATGCATGTCAAACAGCTGGAGGGGCCCTGTAGGGGTTGTGGTTGGGTGGGGCTTGGTGAGGTAGTGGTTAAGGCTGTGGTTGTGGTTAAGGTTGTGGTTGTTGTGTATGTGGTTAGGATTGAGGGTTAAGGGTTCACACTCACCTTTAGGGGGAAAGTAGGACTTGCTCTCGGCCTTGTGAGGCCAGTCCACAAACAGATGTCCAAAACGACGGAAACTGGCGGTGATCTCATCTGAGAGAGGGGACAGAAGGACTGGTCAGTCTGGTTGCCCCTAGCAACCACCAGGTCATCCCGGCAACCACCAGGTGTCCCAGAGACAGGATTTGAGTGCTCCAAATATGTGTGCCACACACCAATAGGCTACTGTCTTACACATCTATACAACTTTTTGAATTTGTATAATATTTTTTTTTAATGTCAGTGACCGTTTGGAAGTCCAACGCACTGGTACATAGGAATTGCACTGAAACGCACAGTCACTAAAAACACGCTGTAGTTATACCGTGCTGTGATCACCACCAGCTCAGTTGATCATGACCCTCTACAGTGGACCTCAGAAGCAGCCATGTTGGATCATGTTCCTCTACAGTGGACCTCAGGAGCGGCCATGTTGGATCATGTTCCTCTACAGTGGACCTCAGGAGCGGCCATGTTGGATCATGTCCCTCTACAGTGGACCTCAGAAGCAGCCATGTTGGATCATGTTCTTTTACAGTGGACCTCAGGAGCGGCCATGTTGGATCATTTCCCTCTACAGTGGACCTCAGAAGCAGCCATGTTGGATCATGTCCCTCTACAGTGGACGTCAGGAGCGGCCATGTTGGATCATGTCTCTCTACAGTGGACCTCAGGAGCGGCCATGTTGGATCATGTTCCTCTACAGTGGACCTCAGAAGCAGCCATGTTGGATCATGTTCCTCTACAGTGGACCTCAGGAGCAGCCATGTTGGATCATGTTCCTCTACAGTGGACCTCAGAAGCAGCCATGTTGGATCATGTTCCCCTACAGTGGACCTCAGAAGCAGCCATGTTGGATCATGTTCCTCTACATTAGACCTTCGACCCTGTGCTGGGGTCTTCCATTCAACATATTCATCTTTCACTAATCAATATTTATAGAAATGCAATCCCTTTAAAGATACACACACACACGCACCTTCGTCAATATCGGGGGGTAGTCCGCCAACGAAGACCTTGCGTGAGTAGCGTTCCACGCGTTCTCCGTTCTGGTGGGGGAAACAGCCCCCACCCAGCCCCCCCAGCCCTTGCTCGCCACGGTCGTCGTCAGGGAAACCATCCTCCATGGGGAACAGGGAGGAGTGGCCTAGGGAGGGAGGGGGCGGGGTTAGAGGTGACATTGTGAGCGATGGAGATTAAAGGGAACATACATCTCTCGCCCCATCCTTACCTCTACATCCCTCCATCCATGCCTCACTCTTTCCATCCCTCCATCCATCTCTCGCTTCATCCCCCCCTCTATCCATATTTCCATCCCTCCCTCCACATCATATCAGCCACAGCTAGCGAGGCCAAAACACACACACAGACACTTCCTGTGGCCGTAGGTGAAGCTGAGCTGAGTTGGAGGTTGAACCATTGCCTTCCCAACACACACATCTCTGAGCTGCTTTATGTAAGAGAGTTAGCTCTCGCACAGTGTGCTGTGTGATCTCTTAGTGTGTGTGTGAGGGATATACTGGATATGCATATGAACACACCACTAGACAAACACAACGTCTGCATGCAAACACGCACTCCTCACAGGTCACTCTGCGGAGGGATATATGGGAATATGATGAGGCCTGTATGAGCCTGATCACTGCCACAACTTTACCTCGTCTCCTTCCATAGTTCCTGGCTGCATGTGGAGCAGAGAAGGGGTCAGAGGAAATAAAAAAACACAGAAATATAACCTGTCTGTCTGCTTGTCTGTCTGCTGTCTGTCTGCCTGTCTGTCTGCCTGTCTGTCCATCCCATCTGTCATCTGCAGTATCAGTGTGTGAATCGTGTTCTCATCCACACACATATTAATATTAGTGTCTGGTGTGGCAGGAGAGAGTGGGAAAGGAGACTGAGGGAGAGAGAGAAAAGAGAGGGAGAGAGAGAGAGAGTAGAGAGGAAGAGACAGAAAGAGAGACAGGAGAGGGAGACGAGGAGAGAGGGAGAGAAAGTGCATTTGAGGATCTAAAGAGTCATCAGCTTGTGACCATCCGCTTTGAATCCTCTGTGTGTGTGTGTGTGTGTGTGTGTGTTTGTGTGCCTGTGTGTGTGTGTAACCTCTGAATCCCACTTATGCTGGTGCACCATCTGCTCATCTCCATGGCAGCGTTATCTGTACCATGTGACAAGGGAAGTAGAGCACTGCTTAGTGTGTGTGTGTGTGTGTGTGTGCACACTTAGGCAGGTTGAAATAAAGGCCATGCAGGATAACATGGAGTGTGACACACAGGCTCTAGATGGAGTGTGTGTGTGTGTGTGTGTGTGTGTGTGTGTGTGTGTGTGTGTGTGTGTGTGTGTGTGTGTGTGTGTGTGTGTGTGTGTGTGTGCGTGCGTGTCCTCTTAACACGTCAGGCTGCAGTGTGTTGGAGAGATCCTCCTTCATCTCATCGTTCCTGGGAAACAACCTGCTACTAATCTTTCCAGATCAACATATGGCTTCCTCCCTCCCTCACTCCCTCCCTCCCTCCCTCCCTGCCTTGCATCCTCCCTCCCAACAGCTCTGCCCACCTTCATCTATAACACGCTCCATCCCCCCTATTCTCACCATCCCTTCATCCCCACTACCTTCATCTATCCCACCATCTCCATACCTCTTTCCATGCCTTCACCCTCACCTTCATTCATCCCACCCTCTATCCCCCTCCCTCTCTCCATTTGTGAAGTGGTCTTAGTCTTGAGAGGAGAAACGTACCATTGATGGGCAGAGGGTTGTCCCCACCCGGGTGTGGAAATCCCAGACGACCTGCAGAGGAGAAACAAGCAGGACAGTTAGCCAGCTGGCTGCATTAACATAATCTCTGTGTGGTGGAAAACCAGGGCACATTACCCAGCTAGCTGCATTAGCATCATTTCTAGGTGCAGGAAATCCAGAGCACATTAGCCTGCTGGCTGCATTAGCATCATCAGAGCTTTTAGCTGCAGTTTCCATCCGGGCCGTTGCCTTTAATGTCATACATTTTGCATGGAGCCATTTGCCAGCCTACACACACAGAGCCAGGACAGGCAGCCTTGCCAGGGGGACAGCCCCAGTACGGACAGCAGGCTGGGGAGGATAATGAGAGGGGACGACCAGGGATAGTGAGGCCATTGTGAGAGGACATGCAACACCCTGAGACTGGGCACATTCCTCTGGGTCACACTGAGTTCCATGGGAGGCCCCCCTGTCTCAACCCAACACCCACCAACCAGTCTATCCCAGACATGTAGCTGTCTGGACAGGCTGGATTGGGCCTGGGCCTTGGCCTGGGGCTTAGGCTGGGCTTGGGGGATGGGCTAGCAAGTTAGAAGAAGTGGGCTAGGGGATGGGCCAGCTAACTTGCAATAGTGGACTTGGGGAAGGGCCAACTAGCTAGCTAGCTAGCATGAGTGGGCTAAAGGAAGGACCGGCTAGCTATGAGCTAGCATAAGGTGGGCTAGGGGAAAGACTAGCTAGCTAGCAGGGTGGGCTAGGGGAAGTGTTACAGTAGATGAAGGGCTACAGTAGCTAGCATGACTGGGTTAGGGGAAGGGCTACAGTAGCTAGCAGTGGTGCTGCAGTAGGCCAACACACCATGTTGTTATTGATTCAGAGAACAGAGAGATCTTTTCACTCACAGAGGACAATGCTGGTAGCCATTTAAAGGCACTTCTTGCTACTGTAGCCAGATCTGTTTTCACTCTCTGTCTCTCCACCCCATTTAATATGTTCTGCGGGGTCTCTCTCTGTGTGTGTGTGTGTGTGTGTGTGTGTGTGTGTACGTGTGTGTGTGCGCACGAAGTGGTAGTAGGGCTGCAAAGAGTTGATATTTCCTGTCAAATTAAAAGAGGAAATTTGCAGACAAACCAGCATCTATCTTCCTTCTGAACCTTGTGGGAGACGCCAACTGTACTGTACATTACCTGAAGGTTTGCTAATGAGATTTCCACTAACCTCCATTTTGAATACTCAGAATGCTCTCCCACCCCCTCTCCTTAGCATTGACATGAGCATGTGGTAGAGTGTACGTATGCTAACTAGTGTGCATGTGGTAGTGTGTTCAGCCCTGAAGCCTGCATGTGTGTGTGTGTGTGTGTGTGTGTGTGTGCGCGCGCGTGCGTGCAAGGACAGGCCACACACACACACACTACTAGGCTATACACCACAAGCAGCAGAACATCAGCGAACATGATTAGTAATGAGGGAACGACCGCAGCAGAGTGGAGGATGACAGAATGAGAGGGACCAGAAAAAGAAAGAAGAGGAGGTCATCAATAAGCCAACACCCTTCTTTACCAATCAGTATCAGCGTTCTATTCAGCCTACACCCTTTCTAACCAATCAACATCATCGTTCTATCCAACCTACACCCTTTCAGACCAATCAGCATCATCGTTCTCTTCAGCCTACACCCTTTCTGACCAATCAGCATCATCGTTCTATCCAGCGCCTACATGCTTTGCTCGCATGTACAGTAGAGGACTGATAAGAATTGATTTGGATGCAGACATAGTATTCAGCAGTAGCTCTCTCCCAGCCCAGTCATGCTAGCATAGGAAAGGCTAACCAGCAGCTACACTGCAGCTCCAAACCAGGCCAGCTGGTGCTGAGATAAGCCCCCCTGGCTACAGTGAGCAAGCTAGCAAGCTACAGCAGCAGACGCATTGGCATGACCGGCTCTGGTTTTCAGCTGAGTCACTGTAAGTCAAAGCTACACTGGTAGAGGAGGTTGGTTAAAGGTTAGTTTCCAATGGTCTAAGTGTGTGTGTTTGTGTTAAGGCTGTGCAGGAGTTGTGTAGAGGTTAACCTATAGCCCAGATGTGTGTGTGTGTATAGAGGTTGAGTAGGGGTTAATAGCCTATAGCTCAGATGTGTGTGTGTATAGAGGTCGAGTATGGGTTGTATAGGGGCTTATATCCTATGGCCTTAAAGTGTGTGTGTGTTGTGCAGAGGTCATGTAGCTTCCTCACCTTTCAGAGTGTCCTGCTCAGCCCTCATGATGTCGATCAGAGAGTTCTCCAGAGAGTGCATGTTGAAGCCATCAAAAGACCTGGTCCGCTCCTGGAGGGAGGAGGAGGGGGAGACTTCCTTAAACACAAATACAGTACTACATAACAGTTAAAGTAAGACGTAAACCATAAATACACATTTATGAAAGTCGGCCAAAGAAGAATCCCCCAAACAACTAGAAAAAAAACACTTTTATGGAGTTTCTCCATTAAAAGGCTCATTCATGAGTTTTGACCCATATTCCTAAACCTAGATATCCTTCCGCCATTACAGACCAGTGGTGTAGTAGCCTACTGGGATTAAGCGGAAACCGACCTCGGAAGAGACGACTGACCGTACACCCCTACAAATCATGAGAAATACTTGTCAGGGTCCATCGATCTAATGAGAGCCAAGGCCCAGCCAATGACATCTTGATATACATTGTGTGTACATGACTTTGACATGACAATGAGTGAAATGACGTTCGTCCAATCATAAAACATTTAATAAGCGCACACTATCCCGTTTTCTTTCCTGCGTGCTCTACGGTAGCTACCCTTCATGTATGGGCGTAGTGGTGTGTATGCGTGTGGGCACATGTTCTTGCATTCGGATCAAAGCATGTGGTTATGTGGTGGGGATCTAGACATTCACAGTATACCCACCTACCCAAACACCCCTACACCAGGGTTACAGACCTAACACTACCCCATGAGTGTAAATAGATATCCCTACACTAAAAAAAGTAGGCCAGTCTCGATCTTGCGTCTGCCAAGCTGCCAAACATCGTACAGACTATCTGGACGTTCGCCTGAACTTATGAAGATGAGTATCGCTCAGTGGACAGCAGATTGACAGCAGATCAAACGACTGTACGTTGATTAGGATACATTTTTTTTCTAATCGAAGAACAGGCAGAACCTCTACAACGAGAGTAAAAGACTTGCATATGCAACCAAATTTCACGCTAGGCGACTAAAAATGATTTAATTAGCCAATGGATAGTAAATAGTTTGATTTCACTCGCCTGTGGCTGTGATTGAGTTAGAGGCGAATAATAAGTTTGGCTCAGACTCAATGACGCACCGTCACTTGACTGCAACATGATTGGCTGCTATGACAGAAGACTCACAGTTAGTTATTTTGCTCAACAACGAAGACGGAGATTGCCAAAGTAACGGAAAGTCGCTACACTGCCTCTGTCGCTTTCTCTCACCAAAAAATCGACTTGCTTTCTACGGCACTCGTCTCGCACTAAGAGATGGATGCAGAACAAAGAGATGGATGCATAAAAGCTACACTTCCTGTCGGAGCAGAAAACGCTTATTCATTTTTTCCTTGCTCAGATTATTCTTGCTCTGCTAATCATCTCTGCCAACTGCGAAAGAGCCTTCACTGCCCATAAGAGAATCAAATCAGACGTCCGCAGCAGTCTCACATCCTCACGCCTTTCAGACCTGATCCTTATTTCAACAGAAGGCCCAGACCTTCAGCAGTAGGCCTATGACTCATCATCACTGGAGAGGTGGCTGAAGGCAGGTGGCAAGAGAAATCCATTTGCTAAGAAATTAAACCCATATGCAACCTTAAATAATAATTTAAAGCCATTTTTTCAGCATTCCATATAAAAAGTCTGATGAGTAAAATAGAAAATGTACTAGCCAATGGCGACTCGAGCTTCATGGTGTCCGTAGAGTCCCCAGCTCAGGGCTGCATTTCCAGTTTGTCCTGCTGCTCCATACCCTAACGGCCTAACCTAACCCACACACACACACACACACACACACACACACCTGCTTACCCTAACACACACAGGCCTGGTTAACCTAACCCACACACACACACACACCTGCTTACCCTAACACACACAGGCCTGGTTAACCTAACCCACACACACACACACACACACACACACACCTGCTTACCCTAACACACACAGGCCTGGTTAACCTAACACACACACACACACAAGCCTGCTTAACCTAACACACACAGGCCTGGTTAACCTAACACACACACACACACACACACCTGCTTACCCTAACACACACAGGCCTGGTTAACCTAACACACACACACACACACACACACACACCTGCTTACCCTAACACACACAGGCCTGGTTAACCTAACACACACACACACACACACAAGCCTGCTTAACCTAACACACACAGGCCTGGTTAACCTAACACACACACACACACACACGCCTGCTTACCCTAACACACACAGGCCTGGTTAACCTAACACACACAGGCCTGGTTAACCTAACACACACACACACACACAAGCCTGCTTAACCTAACACACATACACACATGCCTGCTTAACTTAACGTAAGACACACAGGCCTGCTATGAGCATGACTAGCAGATCCCATGCAGCGTGTCAATACTGCAGCTGTAAGCAGATTGAACTTCTATAACCCCTTTACACACGCACTTATCTAAACACACACGCAGCTAAAAGCACAAGTACCAACACACAGCTAAATAAGAGCAAATACATACACCAATCACACATAGCTCAATACACATGTACTTTAGTACACATGCACACACACAGCTAAATACACACACACACCCACAACCTCATGCACACACAGGCACGTACTTTAGTACACAAGGGCACTCACATACCAAACACACCTGGCAGCCACAACACACACACGCAGTCTTGCACAAACTCAACATTGTACACGTACACACACACACACACACACACACACACACACACACACACACACACAGCACACACACACACACTGGCTTAGCCCTAGGCTCCAGTCTGCAGACTGACCTGCCTCATATCTCCAGCTTTGCACAAGACCTGGGAATCATTCACAATACACCAGACCAGACCCTGGGCGTGTGTGCACATGCACACACACACACACACACACACATCCCAGGCCAGAGTCCAAGCAAACCAAACAAGAAGAGAACACATCCTAGTTCACTGTTTACTTCAGGTGAAAAAGAAAATATCTGGAATGAGGCCTGTGCGATGCTAAAAGGTTTGTGTGCTGATGTGTCCGTGTGGGTGTACTGTGTGTGTGTGCGTGTGTGCGTGTGTGTGTGTGTGTGCGTTCTTCCGACTTCGGTGTGATCATGAGCTTTAAAGTTATGATGTGGAAACAACACAGACAGTACAAATAAGATGTGCATGTTATTGTTTTGACCGTTTGAACAACATGTTGATCTGCTTTTCCTCACAAATATTGCTATGCCTGACTTGTTATCAGGGTTAATGCTGATGAATAACTTTTCTAAATAATCTAGATCACTCTACGTCTACGTGGACAGCAACTGACAATGACAATCATATGGCCAAACACCCTACGGCTCCCCTTACAAATGACGTGCTAGCAATACAAATGTAGACCTAATACGTAAATTAATCAAGCGTTTATCCTTTGACCAAACATTTACTTTTGTCCGCCATGTTTCTGCATATATGACGCCACAAGTCGGCAAGTCGTGTACCAACATTTTGGACGCCTTTCCAAGTGGTTGTTCCGACTGAGTTTTTCCTTATACAAATACATGTTGATTTGATTTGACTTGAGGGGGTGTTCATGTGAATCTCCAAGGCCAACCCAGCTTGATATTGCAAAGTTAGCATAGCAAGGCTTTTTTAGCCTAACTAAGTCCAAGCCCTCACAGCCTAGCACAGCTTTACTTAACCATACCTAGCCTAGCCAAGTCACCCCATCCTCTTCCCCTTCAATCCCTCTCAGGCCAGATCAATAAAGCTGATGAGTCTCCATCCATCAAGCTCTCTCTCCCTTCCATCTCTCTCTCCCCCTCCTCCATCTCTCTCTCCCCCTCCTCCATCTCTCTCTCCCCCTCCTCCATCTCTCTCTCCCCCCTCCTCCATCAAGCTCTCTCTCCACCTCCTCCATCTCTCTCCCCCTCCTCCATCAAGCTCTCTCTCCCTTCCATCTCTCTCTCCCCCTCCATCAAGCTCTCTCATCCTCTCTCCCCTTCCATCTCTCTCCCCCTCCTCCATCAAGCTCTCTCTCCCTTCCATCTCTCTCTCCCCCTCCTCCATCAAGCTCTCTCTCCCTTCCATCTCTCTCTCCCCCCTCCTCCATCACTCTCTCCCCCTCCTCCATCAGCTCTCTCCCTCCTCCTCTCCATCCTCAAGCTCTCTCCCTCCTCCTTCCCTCTCTCCCCCTCTTCCTTCCTTCCCTCTCTCCCCCCCCTCCATCCCTCTCTCCCCCTCCTCCATCCCTCTCTCCCCCTCCTCCATCCTTCTCTCCTCCCCCTCCTCCTTCCCTCTCTCCCCCTCTTCCATCCCTCTCTCCCCCTCTTCATCACTCCTTTCAGCGTATCCTCTGTAGCTGAAGTCGAGTCATGTACAAGTACGTCATGTACGAGTTCCATATAAAAGGGCATAATAAATGACATGGCATTATAAATGAGATGGCATTATAAAGACGTGTACGTGTGTGTGTTTAACAGTAACAAGGTAATGTCCCGAGTTATTAATAACCCCCGTAATACAGGAAATCACTCTGCATCATGCAGACTCACTAACGCACACATGCTGTGCTCTTTTCTCTAGATGCCGGGTGGGAGATGGTGAAACATACTTGTCATGTAGACACACCCACACACACCTCTCTCTCTCTCCAGCTGTAGGGTGGGAGATGGTGAGGCATGCTCATCCTGTACACACAGACACATACACACACACTATCTCTCTGTCCAGCTGTAGGGTGGGAGATGGTGAGGCTGCTGCCTGGATATGTTCCTCTAATCATACGAATAATGAGCTGCATACGTGGATCCCTTCCTTTCTCTGGGGTACGTGGCACACGCACACGCATGCACACACACACGCATGCACACGTACAGACACGCAGGCAGGCAGGCATACACACGCATGGATACGCGCACAGGGACACAGACATTACACACACACGTAAGGACACGCAGGCACGCACACGCAGGCACGCACATACACACCACACACACTGTGTCAGACCAAGCCCTCTAACAGGAATAGACAGGCTAGCCAACATCGTGTGAATGACTGTTTCTTTTAGCTGAAAAATAGAAGATGTGTAATTAAGACTGGATGACCCTATCGTGTGCGTTTGCTTCATAGAGTGCAGCACCACCTCAAGTCCTGTATTCACCACTATTGGTAAGAACATTCGGGAGTTATTCACCAACGGTAATCAAGAGTCACAACAAGCCAGAAACCAGTAACTTACAGTGAAGCAGCACTGGACTTTGTTATCCGGTTAACTTAGTTAAGTTATTATTATTGTTATTTGTGCCTGGTAGCTGAGGTGTGGTTATTTTGCATTGTGTCTGGTGTACAGACCATTCCCTGACTCTCACCACCTGTTAGAACTATGAAGTTCTGATCCTTGATTATCTGCTGTATTTTTTATACCACTGTTTGTATGTCGCTTGGATAAAAGCAAATGCTAAATGGGCAACAGGTAAATGTAATGATAACAAATGTCCAGGCAGGCCCACCGCATTGCAGCACCTAGATGGATATTAGACCCAGCAGGATGTTGTGGACTAGGGCTACAGGGTTCTGGAACTAACCCAGGCAGTATGAATAGGGGATAAGGAGAAGTTCCAGCGGTGGGTAGGGGTTTAGAACTGACCCAGAATGTTATGAATGGAACAATGGGGCAGGATTCTAGAACTTCTCTAGAATGTTCTGTAGTGACGGAACTGGGTTGGGGTCCTAGAAGTGCTCTAAAATGTTCTGTAGAGAATAAACTGGGTTAGAACCGCTCTAAAATGTTCAGTAGGGAGTAAACTGGGTTACGGTTCTAGAACCGCTCTAAAATGTTCAGTAGGGAGTAAACTGGGTTACGGTTCTAGAACCGCTCTAAAATGTTCTGTGGGGAGTCAACGAGGCAGGGTTCTGGCACTGACCTGGAAGGGGAAGATGTTGTCGCTGCGGCCCACACTGTCATCCATCCAGGACTTGAAGCCGGGGCTGGTCCGGGAGTACTTCTGGGATACCACGTGGTTGTTGGGGAAGGTCTTCTTCAGGGGGGAGATGGAGTTGAGGGGGGTCATGCCCCCATTCATCCCCCGCCGGTACTCCCTCCCCTGGGAGCCCCCCCCAGCCCCCGTAGCCCCCCCCAGGGCTCCAAGAGGTGGAGGAGGGGGAGGGCGAGGGGCTCTGGTAGCTGCCCCAGGGGGAGGGGGGCTTGTTCAGGTTGTTGGACAGGTGGGGCAGCTGGCTGAAGGGGGCGTTCCTGTGGGGGAAGGGGGGCGGGTGGGGACTAGCAGGGGAGCGCCGGTGCTGTTGGTGCTGGGGGTGGGGGTGCTGAAAGTGGGGGTGGGGCGGGGGGTGGTGCTGGGAGAGTGCCGGCCCAATCTGGGGGGAGAAGTTACCCCCGAAGCCAGGACTGACGTGGTGAGAAAAGTTCTGGAACAGCAGCTGGCCGTTGCTGGCAGAGGCAGCCGGGTTGAAGAAGCTCACGTCCTCGTTGATGATGGTGGACGGAGCCGGGGGGATGGCAGCCGACCAGTTGTTGAACCCCGCCAGCGAGGAGGAGGTGCTGGACGGGGCGGGGGGCCCCAGGCCGGACGCGTCCTGATAGTCAAAAGGCGTCAGCACAGGAGACTCCAGGCGCAGCTTCTCCTTCCCACAGCCGCTGTCCGAGGGGCTACCGTCGACCTTGCCCTCCTCCCCCACCCCCACCCCTCTCGCCTTCTCCAGCTCCGAGATCAGACCCGTCTCCTGGTGGCTCCCCGGGGACTGTTGCTTTTCCTCCTGCATCTCCTGCGGCTGACCTTTCACCTTCTCCGGGCCCAGCAACTCATCCTGCATGCTGCTGTGGCCGCTGGTGGCGGGGAACAGCCAGGGCGAGCCGCCTCCGCTTGTGCCATTCCCCGCGGTGGTCGTGCTGTTTATGTAGGCGGGGCTCTGGGACGCATTCTGGTGGTGGTGCGGGGCCTGCAGGTGCGGGTGGATTCGGACCGGGAAAGCCGACTTGCCGGTGTTATTTTGTACTAGGACTCCGAACCCGTAATCCCCCATTTGTCAGCCCCGCACACAAATATGCTATCCCGTGATCGGTACGTCTACAGAGACGGACAGAGACAAGAGAGTGGGACAGAGTGGAAACACCGTAAATTCGCTGTCCCTTCAATAATCATTCAGACAGAGGGAGATTTTCGGATGTGGATACAACTACACTCGAACACAGGCACGAATGTTAGATCATGAGACGGCTCCGACTGGAAAGATAACATACTGTCGATGCTCACCGAGGCTCAGCGAACCCTAGAGAAGACAGCTCGCTCATCTTTGACCAGCAATCTAATTATAACCCCGTGACGTTGCAGTATAGCCCAGCAGGCGAGCAAGCAGTGTGCTATCATGGAAGCTAGCTAGCCACCTAGCTCACAAATCTGCCACGGCTAAGGTTGGACGACAGAGACACTGCAGCAGTGTAGCTTCAAGCCCTCTAGCTAGCTAGCAAGCGAAGGATCAAATGCGTGGTTACCAGTCACGATGGATAGATCCCATTGAATACAATTAAATGTGACCAACAAGCTAGATCAGATGGTTAAAGGGGAAAAAATGGCACGTTTTTAGCGACCTTGCCTGACAGCTGTCAAAGTATGTCCCCTTAAGCTTAGGGCTGTGGACCCGACCCTTTAAGTGTAAAAAAAATAATTATGACGACGTTTTCTCGTATGACTGAGGTGAAGTTTGACGCCAATCCTCTTCAATCGTATACTCATTTACAACAGTAACCTCAACTAAGCTTGTGTAAGATAACTACATTCATTACAAATTTAAATAACCTAGCAAGGGAGATTGCAAAATATGTCAGCCAACGCGTTCCTAATACTAGCTT
Organism: Mallotus villosus; assembly: GCA_903064625.1. Lineage (NCBI taxonomy): Eukaryota > Metazoa > Chordata > Actinopteri > Osmeriformes > Salangidae > Mallotus > Mallotus villosus. The sequence goes on along the minus strand of CAEFZP010004402.1, from coordinate 12,775 downwards.
ACTACGACACTAGCTAGCCGTCTCTTTAATTGATTAGCTGGAGAATAAAACCATTTTCACCTTCTCGCTGTTATCCTCGATCCAGGCGGTGAGTCAGTCGAGATCCGTCTTGTGGTTGCTTGCGATACTTGGGAAAAAAACGGTGACAGGCTATCTTATGAGGCGATATGAGTTCTACTTATATGGCTTTCGGCTAATAGAGTTAGCTAGCTTTTCTCTCCTCTCCTGACGTGTCCTGCTTGCTCAATGACACAACCCTCTCTCGAGCGAACGAGCCGCTAACCTTGATTGTATCAAATAGATTTGCTACGTCATTAAATTCATGAAACGAAATCCAACCCAAACTGCTAATAGAGCCTTAATCAGTCGGTTACATGGTCTTGACAATTTCTATCTTTTTGTCCCCCCACTACAGCCAGCTGATTCGTTCTTGCGTTTCTTGGCTGCCTTACTCTCCTCAAAACCGACGGTGGCCAAGTGACAGCTCGATCAGCCGCGAGACACTTCCGGTTGGAGCTCTGCCCCCTCCTAAGCCCGCCCTTTGCCACCCACTCCTCGTGAGATATCGGCGTATTATTGGTCGTCGGAGCAATAACCTCGCCCATTTCTTCCTTATTAGCCAGATACTCACAAAGATGTTTCCGCCCAGTAAGGTCAGAATTATGATGAATCTCCGCCCAGTGAGGTCACGTTGCCGGTAGCTCCTGCTGAAGCATCTCAGTCGTGAGAAAACGATACCCAACCCCCCACTAGAGAAGGTGATGGAGGTGATGGATTTCTCTAGATTCAGATCATGTTTCTCCATAATTCTCGAGTAATATTATTACTCGACTATTGTGGTGATAGTACGGTAGACAGGAGAATGCACATGCTAAGTACAGAGGCAAAACAGTTGAACAAAGTAAAGTAGACCAGGGTCCATTGGATAATTGACAGAATAGACTGCAGTACCGTCCCGTGTATGACATGAATGTTAACCCTGTTAAGTGGCTGAAGCACACATCCTGAAAGCATCTCTGGAGTGGATAAACATCGCAGGGGTAATAGCATACATCTCCATGACACACAGAGCGGCATCATTGCTAGGCTACATGGGTTAGCTCCCCCACATGGGAGGCAGTCTGTTGGCTGGAGAGAGAGGAGAAGAGAAGAGGGGAGAGGGAAAGAAAGGAGAGGGGGAAGGAGGAAGAAGGGACAGAGGATTCAAATCCATGCAGCTTCCTGTTGCTGGCATTGTAGTGTGTGTGTGGTGGGGGAGGGGTCTGTGTGCATGGGTTTGAAAGACTGGTTTTGCAGTAGTAAGTAGCTATTTGCCTGTCTACGGTTACCTGTCAGGGGTTGGGGTGGGGGGGAGGGGGTGTATGGTGGAGGGTGGGGTTATAAGTGAGGCACCTGCCTGGTAGGGGAGAGAGAGGGGAGGCACCTGCTTGATCTGTGCTCCTTCTCTGTTTGAAGGATCAATCTCATTATCAGTGAGGCTGGGAAATGATGGCCCAAGGAGAACAGAGGGAGGAGGGGTGGTGTAGAGAGAGTATATGAGAGAGAGAGGGATGGAGAGATGGAGAGAGAGCAGCTGTGCCTATAGACAGAGATGTGATTAGCACCAGCCTGCTGCCTCGTGTCCTCTCATCCATCCTTTCACCCTTTCATTTATCCTTTTATTCTTTCACCATCTCATCTACCCTGTCATCCTCACACTATCTCACCTTCTCTTACCCTCTCACTCTTAGTCATCTTCTCACCCTCTCACTCTCTCATCCTGTCACCCTCTCACTCTCTCATCCTCTCACCCTCTCACTCTCTCATCCTGTCACCCTCTCACTCTCTCATCCTGTCACCCTCTCACTCTCTCATCCTGTCACCCTCTCACTCTCTCATCCTCTCACCCTCACACTATCTTGTCTTCTCAACCTCTCACTCTCTCATCCTGTCACCCTCTCACTCTTAGTCATCTTCTCATGCTCTCACTCTCTCATCCTGTCACCCTCTCACTCTCTCATCCTGTCACCCTCTCACTCTCTCATCCTGTCACCCTCTCACTCTCTCATCCTGTCACCCTCTCACTCTCTCATCCTGTCACCCTCTCACTCTCTCATCCTGTCACCCTCTCACTCTCTCATCCTGTCACCCTCTCACTCTCTCATCCTCTCACCATCTTGTCTTCTCAACCTCTCACTCTCTCACCCTCTGATCCTCTTAGGCCGAATCCCAATTCTCTGTCATGCCCCTACCCCTTAGTTATGCGCGTTCACGTGAGAGTAAGGGCTATCACAATACTCGTTTTGATCGAGGGTACATACCCCATAAAACCAAGTGTTTTCGGGAGCTTACTTGAAACCAAGGGGTATGTTAATACTGTGCAACCGGCAACAATGGCAGCCAGATCCCATGCCGGTCCCATGTCTCTGATTAGCCTTGAATGGACTCCATCCATGTCTACAGTTTTAACTAAACTCCATTTGCAGCATATTTAGTTTGATATCAGTGCATAAGACTACTTGCTTTGGAGACATCGATACGAGCTAGATGACGTAACCATAACCAAGTGGCGTCTCATTTATAACCCGTAACACTCAGTTTTAAGGGCTAGGGGTAAACTAAGGGGTAGGGGTAAGACAGAGGATTGTGACTCGGCCTTACTCTCATCCTCTCTCACCCTTTTATCCTTTCACCCTCTCACCCTCATTCTTTAAGCCCCCACTCCATGATCCTCTAACCCTCTCACTTGTTCACCTTCTCACTGTGTCATCCTGCAGCAGAGAAGGAACACCAAAGCTGTGTTCTGTTATCAGCAGATTGCATTAGGTTACATTATACAACACAGACATGTATAAGCTCACATGTTGTGTACGAGCATCATGGAACAGTACACACAGATGATTCATATGTGCAAAATACATGGTTTCATTCATTAAAATATGAGAATTTGAGCCCTACCTCATGTAATTCCTCTGTGTTCTCTCTCTCTGTCTCTCTTTTTTTGTCGTCTCTGTCCAACTCTTCCACATAGAGATATGGTGGAGGTGTGTGTTTGTCAACCATGTTGTGTGGCCAGTAGTTCAATCCACCACATTCCTGTATGTTTCGTTTTCCGCTTAGTTTCTTTCGTGTGTGTGTGTGCATGTGTGTGTGTGTTTGTGTCCATGTGTATCTCACCATGGTTGGTGAAGGTTTTGAATAAAACATTGAATCCATTAAAAAATTAATCACCCCCCACCTAAGGCACAATGATGGTGCTACTCCTTCTAGAGCCAGTGAGAGACAAAACAAAGGAGAACAAGGGGGAGAGAAAGTGAAGCAGGGAGACAGTGAAAAGGGGGAGAGAGGGAGGAAGAGAGAGCGAGCGAGGGAGCGACAGAGCAAGGAAGGGTGAGAGAAAGCAAGGGGTAGAGAAGAGAAGAGAAAAAGCCACAGCATACTGTGGCAAAAACAACAATTGTTTTAGTGCCACATGAAGTATTCAGAGAGTTTGCATGCCATGTTTATACCTAACAACATAAAGCCTAGCCAGGGCCTCTGTCCTCCATGGCTTCTGTTTACATTCTGTATCTAGTACAAACACTTGTGCATGCACACACACGTGTGTACACACACACGCTCTCTGCTACCTGTGTTTGAGAATGACTCCTTATCCTTGAGGGACGCAGCACAGGGCTTATCATGCTAGTTTGTATAAGAGGACATGGGTGTCGTTATAGGGTATAAACCTTCTTGGTGATTATGTCACCAGCTGAACTTTCCTGTATTTAGCGCTAATGCTAGCACTAGCCCTGGCCCTAGCACTAGCCCTACAACGTCATAAAAACGTTAAATAAGATGTTTGCATATATTTTTCACATTATTTATACAGTTTTTAAATTTAAAAAAATCCTTTTACCTCCTTCCAAACATAACCTGTATCCTACCAGAGTCCTAAACTTAACCACAGAAAACAAGATATAAGGTCTTCTTATTCACTCAATCAATCAGTCAACCTAACCTACCCCATACCCACGCCTAGACTAATCTACCCCTACCTAACTTACCCCTACTCCTACTCCTACTCCTACCCCTACTCCTACTCCTACCCCTACCCCTACCCCTACCCCTACCCCTACCCCTACCCCTACCCCTACCCCTACTCCTACTCCTACCCCTACTCCTACTCCTACCCCTACCCCTACTCCTACTCCTACTCCTACCCCCTACCCCTACCCCTACCCCTACCCCTACTCCTACTCCTACCCCTAACCCTACCCCTACCCCTACTCCTACCCCTACTCCTACCCCTAACCCTACCCCTACTCCTACCCCTACTCCTACCCCTAACCCTACCCCTACCCCTAACCCCTAACCCTACCCCTAACCCTAACCCTACCCCTACCCCTACCCCTACCCCTACCCCTACCCCTACCCCTACCCCTACCCCTACTCCTACCCCTACTCCTACCCCTAACCCCTAACCCTACCCCTAACCCTACCCCTACTCCTACCCCTACTCCTACCCCTAACCCTACCCCTACTCCTACCCCTACTCCTACCCCTACTCTTACCCCTACCCCTACCCCTACCCCTACCCTACCCCTACCCCTACCCCTACCCCTACCCTACCCCTACCCCTACCCCTACCCCTACTCCTACTCCTACCCCTACCCCTACCCCTACCCCTACCCCTAACCCTACCTAACGTACCCCTACCTTTACCTTCCTGTGCCCTTTGGGTTTCTAAAGCCATTCTGGAGAGTTTCTCATGTTCACAATGGCTGCTCTAGTATAAAGATGTCACGATGGACTACAGGCCAGCTGCTCATCTGGACAGCAGCCTTGTGCTGTGTGTGTGTGTGTATGTGCGTGCCTGTGTGTGTATGTGTATGTGTATGTGCGTGCGTGCCTGTGTGTGTGTTTGATCTCTGGGGACAGCAAAGTAATCAGGGCATAGAGGTGCCCAGGGCAGGCCCACAGTTATCTCTGACTGAGAGGGTTGGAGTGTGTGTCCTTGTGTGTGTGTGTGACTGTGTGCGTGACTGTGTGTGTGTGTGTGTGTGTGACTGTGTGTGTGTGTGGGGGTGGGGCAGGAATATGGACCGAGATCGTCAGAGAAGGCAGCCTGATTTGATGGTTCCTCTGGGTCCTCTAAGAGAGAACATTACTATGAAACAGCTGGGGGTCTCTGTGTGTGCGCGTATGTGTGTGTGTCTTTGTGTATATGTTATTCTGTGTGCTTCTGTGTGTTTGTGTGTATGTGTGTCTGTATGCATGTGTCTGTGTATGTGTGTTTGTGTATTGGTGTCTGTGTATAGAATGTGTGTGTTAAATTAATTGAGATGCCATTCTTCTTCCTCCTGTAGTTCATGTGTGAACAGTTTGTGACAGTGACACTATAGAGAAGGATCAAAATGTCTGCCCACCTCGGCAGACGCTAGCTGTGACAGCGTTCTTGTCTGTCCAACCCATCTCACAATTTCTTCACCTCTCATTCCTTCTTCGTTCTTGTCTCTCTTTCTCTCTCTCTCTCTCCCCCTCTCTCAAACGCTCTCCCTATATTACTTTATCTGCTCCTTTCCCCCTCCCCCTCTCTTCTTCTCTCCCCCCCTTCCACCCTCTCTCCTCTTCCCTCCCCCATTCCCTCCCTTCTCCCCTCCCCTCCGCCTGACAGAGTGCTGACAGTGGTGCTGCAGGAATTGCTGAGTCAGACAGACCTGGCCTATTCTCCTCCCCCCCGTACAAACACACAGTGGCCTTATCAATAATGTAAAATACTAAGCCAAGCTTGACTGTATTTGTGTGTGTGTGTGTGTGTGTGTGTGTGTGTGTGTGTATGTGTGTGTGTGTGTGTGTGTGTATGTGTGTGTGAAATGTAGTGTCAGGCTCTGAATCGTGGGCTGCATTTCAAGAAAGTAAAGGTGGAGTTTTCATGTTTCCATTGTGTAAGTGGGTCAGTAAGCACCCCTCTCCACACACACACAGTCCTCATGGAAGGCAGTTCTCTGAAACTTCAAACCCTGAAGGGGAGCATGTCGCTGGGGGGCCAGGTGGACATCCTGATGACAGAGTGAGGTTGTCTCCCAGATGTCCCCTCAGACTTCTTGCATCACTACTCAGCCAGACAGAAGATGAAGGAGTCTTGACCACCGAAATGTCCTCCTCCTTCCTACACTACAGTAACTCCCTCCTTCCTTACCTACTGTAACTCCTTCTTCCTAACCTACAGTAACTCCTTCCTACACTACAGTAACTCCCTCCTTCCTAACCTACTGTAACTCCTTCTTCCTACCCTCCAGTACTCAGTCCTTGCTGGCCTCCTGGCATGTGTCTGCAGATCATCCAGAAAGCATCTGCCCACCTAATCTTCAAACTCCCGAGGTACTCAAGCACAGATCCACACCAGGGTCAGGCACAAGTTCTGACTTTAGTGTCCCCAAAGCACACACACACACACAGAAAAGTATACTACGAGCAGTTCATTTAAAACATACTGCCCAACCGTTCATCATATCTAACATTCCCACTGTGTTTACTCCCCGCCTGAAAGTTATAACTATGGCAGCTCCCTCCCCTCTGACCTTTCCATACTAGGGGTGACGTCCACTGCACACTTTTTCAATATGTGGGAATATGTATGTTCCCCTTGGTCACCCCGAGATGCAGCAAACCAGTGGAGGACTGACTCCTCTCTCCCTGTTACAGCTTTGGGGATCGGCTGTCAATCACCCGGGGACAGCTAGTAGAGACAGCGGAGAACAACTTTTAGGACATTCGACTCTCGGCTCTCACCAACATCAAAAGTATTTGAACCAAACTTCCCTTGTCAAGCGGTCGTGTACGGTCTGCTTCCTCTCGGTGTTCACTTCCTCCACCCTTACCAACCCTTCTCCTCTCCGTGGCCGCATTCCCACGGTGCTGAGGGTCAATTAATGCCAGGACCAGCAGCCGCACCTATACATTAATTACTGCCACACCCCCGAACCCCAAACAGTCCTTTCATGCCAGTCTATCCATACTGTGTTACATTATACAAATACAGTGTGCTGGGAGTTTGTCTATAGCAGACGGGTTGATGAAGTGATGGATGGCAGCTGTGTCGGGTTGGCAGGTAAGATGGAAGACGGACTGGAATACTGGAGCCTGGATCCACACAGACGGGAGAGACTGGCACAGACTAGGCTGAAGCGGAAGGCGTGACAGTAGAACTATGCACTTCTGATACTTGATTTTCTGATGTACTTTCTATTGTACTTTGTTTGTCGCGTTGGATAGATGTGTCTGCTGAATGAATCAAATGAAGACCTGATACATCTGCATTTGGGGACCTAGCACACGAGGTGTTGAAGTGTTGGGGAGGTGATGAGGGGGCAGTTGTGATGTATGTAAACGGAGGTTGTAACGCTCATTTTATCTGGGAATCCAATCAGACGCTCAGGAAGGGAGGTGGGGGGGAACATGAAACGATGATCCCCGACGATGGTTGAAATGGATGAAGGGGCATCGATCTGTGCGTTGGAGTTCAAAGTTGAATGATCTGTTTCAATGTCGATTCTCAGAAAGAGATGTTTGTCAATGCTGCTTTTTCTGACGTGAGGCTGGGGCTCCAGGAAGGCTGGGGTCTAAAACCTGCTGTTTTCATAGCTTGGTCAGTTAGTCCCATTGACCCAACCATGATGCGTAGATAATCTATCTGTTTAAATAGTTCTGGTTGGTATTGTGGTTGGGGGACCTCTCCAGGAGGTTTCTGCATGTGTACTGGCTGGGATCAAGACCTCATCACCCACATGTCGAGCCCAAACGTCCAGCCATTAGAACAAGAAAACAGTGGAAGGTGAACTCCCACCCACCGTGAGACGGTGAACCTCAAACACTCTTCCCTCCCCCTCTACACACACACACCTCTTCCCCTCCAACACACACACTCACCCCGCCATTCATAATCAATACCTGGCTGAATGTGTAAGGAGACGTTTAACATATCTTTGATCATCAGTAATTTAGCCCTCTAAATAACCTTCCTGTTAGTCACAGCAGGAGCAACAAACACGCTGTTCTTCTCTTTTTCTGTCTTTGCATCCTTTTCTCTCTCTCTCACACACGCACACACTTTCTTCCTCTCTCTCACTCTGTCCTTTTTTATTTCTTTCCCTCTCTCTCTCTCCTGTCCTCCCTCGTAGGACGCAGGGCCTGGTTGGGGACAGATGGCATGATGCAGCAAATCAGCTCAGCGATCTGACACATCACACACACACACAAGACTGGTACAGACTATCTCCAAGGCAACACACATATACTGTACACACACACACCAGACTGGTCTAGAGTGCCTCCAAGGCCACACACACCAGGGATGCTTGCCAGGGATGGTTGTCTCTCCTGAAAGCCTTCCATCAGGCTGAGGGTACATGATGATGGGTGACACATAGGATCCCCCTATGGACCCTATAGAGAGGTGTGGGAAGAGGAGGATGTGGAGGAGGGGACACATGGGGGAGGAGGGAGAGGAGGAGGAGGGGAGGAGCAGTGGGGTTGTGTGAACTGTCTGCTGAACTGGGCGAGGTCACTGTACACTTTCTAAGCCTGTTAGGTAAAGACGCAGCTGTGAGACTGTGTGTATGTATGCAGTGTGTGTGTAATATGTGTCTGTATAATGTGTGGGTGTGCGTAATGTGCACGTGTGTATGTAGTGTGTGTGTCTAATATGTAGGTTAGTGTGTAATGTAGGGTGTGTACTCCATCTTCTGTCGTTGGAGCTCGTGACGACGGCAGCCTTGAGCCACCAGTGCATCTCAAGCAGCGCGTGGGCGACGAGCAGCATGCCGCCAGCTAGAGGAGCAGGGGAGGCGAAGGGAGGAGGAGAGGAGGGGAGGAGGAGAGGAGGGGAGGGGAGGAGGAGAGGAGGAGAGGAGGAGAGTAGGGGAAGAGGAGAGGAGGGGGGAGGGGAGGAGAAGTGTAGGGGAAGAGGAAAAGAGGAGGAGAGTAGGGGAAGAGGGGAAGGCAGAAGGGAGGGGAGGAGGAGAAAGAAAAAAGGGGAGGAGGGGAGGAAGGGATGGAGAGGAGGAGGGGAGGAGGAAGGGGTGGAGAGGAGGAGGACAGTCACATCTCTGTCTCCTTAAGGCCATCCGTGGGAGCAAGGCTGAGTTTCTCCCCTAAGCTAGCAGAGTGAGCTTAGCAACGAGAGCTAGCATAGGATACTGCACGTGTGTATGTCACTACTTCATTCGGAGCTACTATAGCATACAGAGATAGCACATAAAATAGATCTAGCATAATATATACAACTAGCTCATCATATAGACCTTCCTCATCAAGTTCAATACTGCCCAAATCACATTTACTCATGTGTTATTTGAACATATGCTAGCATTACTAGCATACCACTCAATGGAAGATTAGTATAGCTAGCTTACCATTTACTGCTTACAAGGAGATTAGTATAGCTAGCATACCATGTATTGCTCAATGAAAGATTAATAGGCTATAGCTAGCATACCATCTACTGCTCAGTGGAAGTTTAGCATAATGTGCTTCAGATCAATCCCAAACCTAGCAGAGTCTAGATGGATGAGCTTCTGTTTCTATACCAACGACAAAAACACTGGTTGCCAAGCCAACCATGCCCCTCTCAATGACATAAACCATTCCCTTTTTATTCTCTATCCTCTACCTTCTTCCCTCTCCCCCTTTACCCCCGTCCCTCTCTCCCTTCCGGTGTGCTTGTATGGAGCTGAGCTGTGAGGTTAGCATGTTATCTGGGTCAGAGCATTAGCATTGTCCGCTACATTGTGTTGGGTGAGCACTGAGCAGGGCTGGGATACTAACCTCTTCAGTGGTGAAGAAGATCCTGTTACACCTCAGAGTTGGCCAACCTCTGATCTGTTGACAACACATGCTCACACACAAATATGTATATGCAGATATACACACACCTCAGAGTTGGCCAACCTCTGATCTGTTGACAACACATGCTCACATATACACACACACACACACACAAATATGTATATGCAGATATACACACACCTCAGAGTAGGCCAGCCTCTGTTCTTCTAGAGAACACACACAGAAGTGCACATCTGTATACAAGCATATGCACACATAAATACACAGATGAACAAATCACAAGATGTCCTTGCTACCTTTCTTGCCGCCTTGCTTGCTGCCATGTTAACCATGCTAGATACCACGCTAACAGCATTGCTAGCCTCCATATTAGCCACCTTAACCACCATGCTACCTGCCATGTTAGCCACCATGCTAGCCACCATAGTACACACCAAATGGGTGTGTGGGGCTAAATGGGGGTATTTAGAAAAACGTGTCAATCGGTGTGGAGGGGCCAGTGAGGTAGCAGCGGTGGAGTGTGCCTGATTCTACAGTTATCAGAGCCCACAGGACGCACAGGACCGTCGCTATGGCAGCACAAGCAGATTGGTCCAGTGGACGACGGCCGAGCGTTCCTGACGGAGGGTAATTAGTGCAAATCCCCTCTCGTCACCAACCAGCAGACAGTCAACTCACACAAACTCACACATATGCACACACAGTGGCCAGAGTGGTTTGGTGACAATGACCTTAATCAAATGAGAAGACATCCTAAGACGCCCCCCCCCTGTCACCACCACCCCCAGCCCTCTATTCCTCTCTTCTCTCCCCTTCTCACACACACACTCCCAGCAGCCATTTATTGACCACTGCTGAGCCAGGGGGGCTCAGTTTCAGGGAGGAGCCTTGGAGACTGCAGAGCATAGCGGAATAACCAAAGTCATCCTCAATAAGGGAGACATTTTGTGTCAGGTGCTGAGGCCTGAGGTGTAGACTGTCTGTCAAGAGAGTGGCTGGCTGGCTGGCTGGATGACTGATTAGCTGACTAGCTGGCTGACTGACACACTGATTGATTGGCTGGCTACACTCATCTCTCTCCGTCTTTCATCTGTTAGAGCATCAGACAGGAAATTGACTTTCCAAGGCAGGCTGAGAGCCCAACCTCATTCAGAGCGGAGAACCACAGCAGCTAGCTGTCCGCAAACACGCTCTTATTCAGGTAGAAGCCTTTCTTTGAACAAATGTTCAACAAGGAACCATAAAAAGGTTATCCCAGTTTTCCCCCAGAGGGGGGAGAGTGTGTGTGTGTGGTATGTTTTTAACTACTAAAATCTTCGTCTTCCATCCCAGAATCCTTTCTGGCGCATCCCCCTGTCATGTCGTGTCACTCCAAAAATGCATTACGTTTCGGCGTTACTATGGCAACGCCATTGAGCAACGTAGCATGCCTGGTCACCACGGTGACTCATCGTCATACAATAATCGCCCATCAGCAGAGGTCGCACGAGCGTGCACGTGTGCACAAGCATGGGTGTGCACATTTACATGAGTGTGCACAATACTCATTTACCCATAGTCTCCTTCGCCATGGCAACCAGGTTGGGAGGTTTCCACAGCGACCTTTGTGAAGTACAGGAGAGAACAGAGGAGTGAGAGAAGAAAAGGAGTGAAAGTAGAGAAGACTGAGAGAAGACCGGAGGAGAGAAATGAGAGAGGAGTGAGAGAAGAGAGAAGGAGAGACGAGGAAAGGGGAGTGAGGAGTGAGAGAAGAGAGGAGGAGAGAGGAGAGAAGATGACAGCGGAGTGTTAGAAGAGATATGGAGACAAGAGACTAGAGGAGAGGGGGAGAGGAGAGAAGTGAAATGGACAGAATAAGTGGAATAAAGAGGGGGATGAGAGAAGAGAGGAGCAGAGAGGGAAGGAAGTGGACAGGAAGGAGATAGAAGGAGGATTAGCCGAGAGAGATTAAAGGACTTGTTTTCAGGTCATTCTGGCTCCAGATCTGTAGCTTCTCTTCCCTGTTACACCAGACCACAACAGGACCTTGCACTGGCCAGGCCACCGTGTGTGTGTTGGGGGGAGGGGGGGTTGTGTCCCGGATCCTGTCATAGAGATGGCACCGCTGGTGATGGGAGCTGGGTGAGACAGATGGTACATGTGATAGGTTACATCTGGAGAGGAGAGCTGGAGAGGAGACGTGATGGTTGTGTTCTCATGACTGGATTAGAAACAATGAGGTCCTTTACAGAGATCAGCACACACACATATACATCAAAACACACATACACACACACACACACACACATACATACACACACCAGGGCTTTCATATCACACCACGCCACGCATAACATCTCTGGTAATAACATATTTGGTTATCTCTTGTTATAACATCTGGTTATAACATTTCTGGTTATGAAATCTCTGGTTATGGCATCTGGTAATAACATCTAGTAACACAAATCTAGTTATGTAATAACACAAACATACATGATGTATGAAATAACACTTCTGGTTATAACATCTGTGGTACTAAAAATCTCTTGCTATAACTGGTCATAATGACCCCTGTGTTGTGTGGTGCTCTGAGTGTGTCGATGCAATGTAAGTCTGTCTCTCTGAACCTTTGTGTGTGACAGGTTGGTATCTCTGGTTACCGTCACCGTGGAGATTAGGGGATCTGAGAGCTATATTTCCAGTTTGTGCACCTTGTGTGTCTCTGTGTGTGTGTGTGTGGTGGAGGTGGTGGTGTTATGTGTGTCATTTTCTTTATTGAGTGTAGTGTACTGAGGACAGCTGGTCAATCTCTGTCGCTGTTTCTCTCTCTCTCTTACTCTCTCTCTGTTTCTCTCTCTTCTCTCTCTGTTTCTCTCTCACTCTCGCTGTTTCTCTTTGTTTCTCTCTCTCTCTTACTCTCTCTGTTGCTCTCTCTCAGTCCATCTCTCTCCCAATCCCTATTTCTTGCTTTCAATCTCCCTTTCTCACA
>CAEFZP010004398.1:72500-79120 GCA_903064625.1 Mallotus villosus | reverse complement strand
TTGAAAACTCCTCAAAGCAGTGTTGGTATACAAAGATCAATCTCTCTCCTTGTCTTCAAAGACACAAACCATGGGACCATCTTGTGTGAGATTATCTCCCCCTCCACTGTCTAAGATTATATGTAGTGACAAGTGATACAATTGCGTCAGGCAGCTATTTATGGACCTTTCCTCGCGAAGAGAGTGATAAAGATCCATGGATCGGCTTGGGAGTTATACACCCTCTCTTTGATGTGAGCCTCGCGAGAGTTCAGAGCCGGAGAGGAGTCCCTGTCCTGTTCATTCTCAGGCCTTGTGCCCATAAAGAAGCAAACCTCCATTTCACAGCTTCTTTAAAGGAAAATCTAAAATGTCCACGCTCTCGAACGACGCTTGTCCATAACGTTTCGTAAATGTAACGGGAGCGAAACGAGCGATGCCAATTAACGATTTTTTGAAAAGGGTCTGCCTTTTCAAAAACGAAATCCGTGTTTGTTTTTTCGACACGGGATGTTTTTTCTTAACTTAGGACGGAACAAACTGTTTCCAAAGATTGTTTTTATGTCATAATTCAGATCGACCTCACATTATCTTCTCATAATTGTGCTTAGATGTTACCCAATCAACACTCGGTGCCCCTAATTACCAACCAATCAGAGTCCTCACTTTGGCTGATGTGCGAAACTATCCTCGGCTGTATCTAGCAACAAGGGACAACCTCCTCCCTGTGATTGGTGTTGACGCTGTGGTGATCGGGAAACCGGCCGTGCTGCGTCAGTATCATCCTGTCCTAACCAGGTCTCCTATAGCGACGCTGAACCGAAACGAGACCACAGGGAAAGCAATATGGCAGCTCCATAGGTGGAGATCCTACTGTGTCGTCATGGAGATGATAGGTGAAGATCCTACGTGTGTCGTCATGGAGATGATGGTGGAGATCCTAATGTGTCGTCATGGAGATAGAGTTATCTGGACCACGGCTCTCTGAGTGCCTATCTCCCAGACTGGGGCCAATCCAATACTATAATCATATGATTGATCGATGGATCGAGGTGTGTTGTCACCGTGAATACACACTGTTCTCAGCACGGCCCGTCAGCCAATCACACGGTCCCAGTGTCTGTCTGTGACCTTGGTCTAGTCAAGAGGAGCTGATGTCAATTATATTTTTCATTTTGTTTTCGTCCTGATGTAATTCATTTCCAGCGGACAGCGGTTTTATGTGTTACGTATTATAGCGGTGGATTACACGTGATTATATTGAGGGACGTGGTGGTAACCAGATTGGGAGTGACCCTAACCTCATGTCTCTCAGAGACAGTACGATCTCAGCGACGTAGTGACTCTACACGCGCTCATGCGTAGCTGACGCTACACTCTCTCGGGCGCGCGCGCGCGCGCGTCGCACGCGCGCAGAGAGTAAACGTGCGCGATGTCTCGACGCAGCGCGGCGCTCTACACTAAGGCGTGGGCTGTGGAAGAGCGAGAGGCGCGCTGCTCTCTCGCTGTCGCGCGCGCGTGAGCGCTGCGCGCTCGAGCGCAAACGCGACGCGTCGGTCATCTGCGCAGAGCGAGCTAGACTCTCGCGTCTCTCTCCCACCTCTCATCCGCTCGATGCTCTCTCTCTCGCTCACCACTCGCGCGCGCTATCTTGCTCTCTCTACTCTCCACGATCCCCAGTGAATGTATAAAACCCTGCTGAATCCTCCATTTTTATTGTTATTTATGAGCCCGGGTTTATAATTAAATACTAATTAATACCTTCGGAGCTCCTGGTCCAGCGGTCCCCTGCACAGCCGACACATGATTAATGTTCTCCATTTATTAAGTTACCTAACGAGCCCAGGCAGCCAGCCACCAGAAGGATTAAGAGATCATTTCACGGGACTTATGACATCACAAAGGGAGAGAAGGGGTGGGTGGGCGGTGGGGGAGGGGGGAGGGGGGGGTACTGTATTAAAGTTACCCCTGGTGGTGGATAATGCAGTGGGCTCTCTCTCCAGTAACCTGAACACTCCTTGGTATGGATTCCCTGCTAGATTTATGGCAGATGAAGAGGAATTGAGGGTTATAATACATTGATAAGTTCATTTAAAGCCCTTTGTTGAAACAGGGGCATTTAACCAGAGGGGGTCCATACCTTTCATTGTATTAAAAGTAGAGATAACTAATGGGTCTGACCAGGCTGGAAACCACACCGTCTCTGACAAAGACCCGGTGATTAAAGATATAAGTTACGTTCTGGGGTTAGTTTTCTCCTCAGTTTAATGGCGGCAGGACGTTAATTGGCTGTTTGGAGAGAGAGAGAGAGACCTCGTGGTAGAAGAGAGAAGTCTCCTTGAGAACGAGGTGTAAACAAGGACGTGACCCGGCGCTCGGATCTGCCCTCGCCCAAGGTCAGTCACGGGAAAACGCAGTGTGCCCGCCGTCCAGAGACGAGCTCTGTGTCCTCAGGAGAGGATGCAGTCCAGGACTCCCACACCAAACACTTTGAGTGGTTGAGATACTTCCTGTGTTACATTCAGACTGCAGTCTTTTACTGTGTCCTGACCTGGAGTTTTCATCCAACATGGAACAAAGCGGTTGTGGTGCTTTGATGATGGTATGTTCATATGTTGGGATCTTCTCCCACTATCAGCCCTCGGCTTCTCCCCCAGCCCCAGCCCCAGCCCCAGCCCCAGCCCCAGCCCCAGCTCCCAGCCCCAGGCCCCAGCCCCAGCCCCCAACCTCAGCCACCTCAGGACAGTTCGGCCCCTGATAGCTGCTCAACTCTCCGTTACTAGTTAATAAAACACAGCAGTTCACTGGGGTCCATCAGGAAGACATTTCTGGAGAGGGGGGAGAAAGATACTACACCAATATTACATGAGGAGCGATTACGAGCGATTCGTGTTGTCTGAGATTCATTAAAACTGCACCTGAAGGGGTGTGGGAGATGCAAGCAGAGAGGAGGCGTCCGAAGGAACCTTACAAACACACTTTTCCCTCACGTACACACACATACACACACACAACACACACACACACATCACACAAAACATACACACACACAGTACACACACACAACAACAGACAACACACACACACCCACACCAACACCACGTCTAGCCTGTCCTTTCCCTGAAAGCCGACCTTCTGTCTTCACTGTATTACTCTGAATTACACCTGACCCCAGCCTTAAGACCTGCTCCATATCCAGCAGGGACAGGTAATATAACACAACACCAACACGACCACACAACCGACACAACACCACCACACCGCACACACACCGACACACACACACCGACACACCACACCGACACACACGCCGACACACAACGACACACCATTCTCTCTGAACAAAAGGGTGGACAGGGACCCACTTGGGTCCAGCGATGTGAATGTCACAGTAAGCAAACACGCGCGGAGAGATGGAGGTGGAGTTGTGTGTGTGGATGTGTGTAAGGGGGTGATACGGAGGTAGGATTGAAAGAATACATTGTCGGGGTGAAGATAAGATTGAAAGAAAGGAGTGAAGGAGCGGGAGAGAGCGCCATGCTGGGGGTAGAGACGCATGCCGGAAGAGGGGACGAGTGCAGGAGGAGAGAAGAGAAGAGAGGAGAGGAAGGGAGAGAGGAGAGGAGAAAGAGGGAGAGCGACGAGGAGACGGAGGGAGAGGAGGATGAGAGACGTGCGCGAGGAGGAGGACTACCGAGGAGAGGAGAGGACGAGGAGAGGAGAGGAGGAGGAGAGGAGAGGATGCGCCGAGGAGAGGACAGGACGGAGGATGGAGAGGAGAGGAGAGGACACGAGGAGAGGAGATGGGAGAGGAGAGGAGCAGGAGAGGACGAGGAGAGGAGAGGATGAGGAGAGGAGAGGTAGAGGAGAGGAGCGGAGAGAGGAGAGGAGGAAAGAACTAGAAGCAACTGATGGTGTGTAGAGAAAAGTGACAGAAAGAGGGGGTGGATATAGATAGGATTCTGTATGAGAGAGGACAGGGAGGAAGGAGATAGAGAGGAGAGAGAGCGAGAGGACATTTTGAGGTGAAGAATGAGGACAAAGACGAAAAAGAATGAGAAAGAAAAAAGAGACAGAGGGAGGGATGAGTGGAAGGTGGATGGATGATAAGGAGCTGTAGAAAGAGAAGGCAAGTGCATGGTATGAAGAAGATCACAATGAGGCGTACTGAGAGAGGCATATGAGGTAGCATAGGAGCGGTATGGCAGAGATACTATATGTAAAGTATATATGTCTGCCATATACGCTAACTCTGTATATAGACTCTTGTATTCTATAGTATAATTTATCCTCTGTCTCTCTCTATGTCTCTTTATCTCCTCCTCTTGCACATCCCTACTGATCCATCTTCCTTCATTTGACTCTCCTTCTGACATGTGAGCAATGATTGAAAAGAAAACTCACACACCTCAGACTCACACACACACACACACTTCAGGAATCAAATTAGACCATATCCGTATACAGTTGCTATGGAGATCCAGACACAATGCTGATAAGTAGAAGGAATCTTTTTTCTACCCCCATCCCCCCTCCACACACACACACACACACACCAATCCCGCTCAACCCCTCCTCCCTATTTCTGACATTTGGCTTTGCGAGAGCCAGGGAGGAGAGAAGGCTATCGCCAGCTCACCACAGTAGAAGCAATATCTCCTCTGTATGCTGGGAACTCATTGAAACACATTGTGCTTTCTTTTCTGTATATTCAGCACCAACGTAATCCAACTGACCTTCCTTGGTGTGTCTTTACCAGTACCTGCCTACCTCGTCGCTCCCTCCTATCCTCTCTCTCTATCACACACACACACACGCTCACACACACTCACTCTCACACACAGCCTTACCTACAGCTTACAGTCTGAGCTCTTTGTCAGAAAAGGTCCAGTTCTCCTTCATCAGCTGTTCTCTCTTCTTTTCCTGGCTCTACCGCTCAAAGTCACTCACGCAGCCCCCCCCCACAGCCCCCGCCGCAGCAGCCCCCCCCCAGCCATGTCATTTAGAATATTATACACACATTGACCACAGATCGCTTTCTTTCATCTCCAGGAAAATGGTTGCCGCAAGACACAGGACACCGAGTGTGTGTGTCAGGGTGTGTGTGTGTGTGTGTCAGGGTGTGTGTGTGTGTGTGTGTATTTTCTGGGGTATATGAGTGTGTGCTGTGTGTGTATACACACGTCTGTGTGTGTGTATGCGTGTGTGTGTGTGTGTGTGTGTGTACACATGTCTGTGTGTGTGTGTGTGTGTGTGTGTGTGTATTTTCTGGGTATATGTGTGTGTGCTGTGTGTGTATACACACGTCTCTGTGTGTGTGTATGCATATGTGTGTGTGTATGCATGTGTGTGGTGTGTGTGTGTGTGTACACATGTCTGTGTGTGTGTGTGTGTGTGTGTGGACGTGGTAGTGGCCACTGCTCAACAACACATTCCTGCAGAATCCAATTTGCGAAACCAATGAGGGGTGTGGACACATAATGTATACTAATTTCACATGAGGCTCACGCCCAGCAGCAGGCCTCACACATCCCTCATGTATGTTCCATGCATATGTAAACGCCCTCAACTAGATACCGCTAACGAAATTCACACAGCTGCTTTTCCATCCTTAACAATGGCGGGGTCCTGTCAGCCGAACGACCAACCAGCCGGCCCGGCTACGAGCAGCCAGCCAATCGGCTAGCCAGTTGGTCAGCCAGACATACAGCCAGAGTAAACATGTGCATGTTTATTTGTGTACTGTATATTGATATGTGTGCTGTCTGTGTGTGTGTCTGTGTGTGTGCGGGCGTGTGTGTGCTTGGTGTGTGTGTGTGTTGTGGTGGTGTGTGTGGTGTGTGCTGTCTGTGTGTGTGTGTGTGTGTTGTGTGCTGGTGACTACATGTAGCGATGCTAAATGAGTGTAATTATTTCTGGTGCTGCAGGCAGCTCATGCATGTTTTATTCCACATCTGGGCACTGTGACTGTACACAATAATAATGATGGAAAATGACTTGATTTCTTTTTCTCCGAATTCTCCCTCTCTCGATCTTCTCTAGCTCTCGCTATACTCACTCTCATCATCTAGCTCTCTATCTGCTCTACCACTCTCTCTCTCTCTCTCTCTCTCGCCTCTCTCTCTCTCCTCTCTCTATCTCCTCTCTCCCTCTCTCCTCCTCTCTCCCATTGTTCCACCAGCCTTGGAGTCGTTCACATCTATCTCTTACTTGCAAACACGCGCGCACACACCTCCGAAGCTCCGCCCCCTCTCCTCCCCCATGTGCCCCTGTCACGTCTGTAAGCTACTGATCTGTAAACTGACAAATGAATTTTCTAGGGAGGGAGGGGGGAGGAGGAAGGGGGGGTGAGAGGGAGGGAGGGATGGAGGGAGAGAGGGAGGGACAGGGGGAGGAAGGGATGGACAGGCTTTCCTTTGTCCTGTCCTGCTCTCCTCTCCTCCTCTTCTCTCCTCCCCTCCCCTTCTTCTCTCCTCTCCCCTGCTTGTTAGCAGTCAGTCATCTGTCTACATGATGAGCCAGATTGCATTGGGATAACCAATGCTCTGCTGCTATTGTAATGACCCTGGTGAATGCGTGTGGGTGTGTGTGTGTGTGGGTGGGGGTGGGTGGGGGTAACATGTTAGCGTGTGTATGTGTGT
>CAEFZP010004398.1:32500-70000 GCA_903064625.1 Mallotus villosus | reverse complement strand
GCTTCATGAAATGCGTGAGACCCTTTAAAAACTGTTTATATCACAGTTATAACTACACAAGCTCCAGTGCCTCACCAACACATAATACGGTTTCAGACGATCGATAGAGAACCAACCCATTGATATTATCTGTCATGAGAACTGTAATACAGCCTGATCAACCGCTTGTAGTATTGACTAAATGATAAGTCGCCATTCCAGCCCTGTCATTCTTACGTCCCTAAAAAAAATCTATTTCCCTAAACAAGCTTAAGGCCTTGCTGTCGCTGTGACGTTCTGAACGGACGCCATTTTCCCTTAAATGTCACAGTGATAGCGGACGGGAAAAAGGTGAAAACACACACACACATACACATAAATACACTCGCACACACACAGACATACTCTCGCACACATACAAACACACATACACGCACTCACAAGCACTCACGCACATAAACATGCACACACACACATACACACAGACATACCCTCGCACATAAACACACACACACACACACAGACATACTCTCGCACATAAACACGCGCACACACACAAACAGTCACACACACACACACACACAAACAGTCACACATAAACAGTCGCACACAAACACACACTGTATTATAAATGTATGAGATTGCTCCTGTGCCGGCTTTGTCCAAGTGGCCTTTCGCGAGCGTCCTCCGAGACATGGCATTGACAAACCTACAAACAGTAATTGGGCCATTATGACTCCCTGGCTTGGTATCGATTCCTTTGTTTTAGGCCCCTGCGAATAATAGATGTCTAGACGTACGAGTTCATATTGCAGTCGGCACCTGGAGCAGTGTTGCTGTGCAGGCACAGACGGATCTGGTTTAGGACCGAAGAGAGAGCGCTTTGGAGCACCTGAAGCCCGTCTGTTCCTCCTGCTCTCCCCCCTCGTCCCTCTTCCCCCTCGTTCCTCGTCCCCCCTCGTCCCTCTCCCCCCTCGTCCCTCTTCCCCCTCGTCCCTCGTCCCCCTCGTCCCTCGTCCCCCTCGTCCCTCTTCCCCCTCGTCCTCTCCCCCCTCGTCCCTCTTCCCCGGGCAGGGAGAGGAAGGGAGGGAAGGGAGAGAGGCAGGGAGGAAGGGAGAGGCAGGGAGGAAGGGAGAGGAGGGAGAGGAAGGGAGAGGCAGGGAGGAAGGGAGAGGCAGAGAGGAAGGGAGAGGCAGGGAGGAAAGGAGGAAGGGAGAGGCAGGGGAGAGGCAGGGAGGAAGGGAGAGGCAGAGAGGAAGGGAGAGGCAGGGAGGAAGGGAGAGGAGGGGAGGAGGGAGGAGGAAGGGAGAGGCAGGGAGGAAGGGAGGAAGGGAGAGGGAGGGAGGAAGGGAGAGGCAGGGAGAGGCAGGGAGGAAGGGAGAAGAGAGCAGAGAGGAAGGGAGAGGCAGAGAGGAAGGGAGAGGCAGAGGACGTTTGAAACGCGGTTCCGTTTGCCAGAGATGAGGAGAGCCTCGTCTCGTTCTTTTTGAACCATAAAAAACAACTGAAACGCTGGAAGGTGGGTTACCACAGCAACCGTGCTGCCGAGTGACAACACGTAACATCTGGGTAGGGGTGGGGAGGGTATAGGTGTGAGGAAATCACACCCCGTCCACCTGCTGGTCTGTCTGTCTGTCTGAGCTGCCTGTTTGTGGCTGTCTGTCTGATTGGCTGCCTGCTTTTCTAACTGCTTGTCTGTCTGTCTGTCTGTCTGTCTGTCTGTCTGTCTGTCTGTCTGTCTGTCTGTCTGTCTGTCTGTCTGTCTGTCTGTCTGTCTGTCTGTCTGTCTGTCTCTCTGCCTGTCTATCTGTCCCCATGCCTGTCTGTCGACCACCCGTCGGCCATCTTGGTGGGCTGAATGTGATCAGCGAAGACGAGCCCGTGGAACAACACCTTGTTCGTAATCTCACCACACATGAGTCCAGCGTGCCGCGTGCGTTTCCCTGGAGACGCCCAGGGCTATTACTGTGTGTTTGTGGCAAACACCCACCCCAAAACAGCCCCCCTCTGAGAGGTATCCCCGGTCATCGATTGGTCCACCGTGCGGTCTGATGCAACCGGTGCAACATCCAGACTGTCACCGTGACTACGTGACTTCTGTCAGATCTCAGAGAGACATTCTATTAATACAGATGGGTGCATGCATGATCTAATGGTGTTTGATTGTTCCGGAATGCCGAGGAGATGTTTACATTGTGTGTGATGGCACACGCACACAGGTCCATCTCTCTGATTGGACAGTCTCTGAAATGGAAAAGTGTGTTGATGAAAGAAAGAATCCCCGTTGGAAGTGATATATCTGCATTAGTGTTGCGGTTCATTGTCTGGGCCCCGGTATGAAGGCTTACATTAGATCTGTGACATTTATTAATGTGTGGGTATTCATCTGCCGTGATGTACCGCAAATGTGAAATATGCATAATTCATGCACAATTACGTACGGAGAATGTGACAGAATGCCGAGCAATCAGGACGACTGGAGTGTGTTCAGATCAGTGCAGAAACCTGGAGATGGATTGAACCTGGATTTAGTACCCACAGAACCCGCTCACTGGCTTTAGTACTGATGAAACTAGCTTGTTTCTGGTTGCATCTTAACACTGTGGAAAGCCTGTGTGGGTGCATCTCAATGCTGTAGAGGCCTATGGGCGAGCTCAAAGGGTGAGTCTCAAAACTCTGAAGTCCTTCACTTGAGGGGATTCATGCTGGTGCCCCTCCTGGAGGAAGAGAGGCAGGAAGAGAGGCAGGCGTCGAGGCAGGGCGGCGAGGCAAGGCGCAGAGAAGAGGACAGGTGTGGTCCCGAACACCTGAACATTGTCACCTGAACACTGTCACTTAAAATCTGTCACACATGCTTCCCCCGACAGGAGGTCTCCCCTGGGCTCTTTCCACTGCGTCAGTCACCAACCATCACATCACAGGTAGGCCTGGAGGGCGGGGAGGCCTGTCCGC
The DNA here is from genome assembly GCA_903064625.1 of Mallotus villosus. Lineage (NCBI taxonomy): Eukaryota > Metazoa > Chordata > Actinopteri > Osmeriformes > Salangidae > Mallotus > Mallotus villosus. The sequence continues at coordinate 67,069 of CAEFZP010004398.1, read as the reverse complement.
ACATCACAGGTAGGCCTGGAGGGCGGGGAGGCCTGTCCACACATGTACGGCTGTACAGTACCGTCAAACAGGAAACTGGTCTTTGTACCGTACGGCGAAACAGGAAAAGCACGCTCCTTGTGTGATGTGCGGAGACCTGTAAAAAGGACTGTTTCTTGGCTAGCGTGTTTTCCAAGTTTTAGAAATGGCTTAAGACCTACAGACAGGCCCTTTGTTTTGGTGTGTGTGGTGTGTGTGTGTGTGTGTGTGTGTGTGTGTGTGTGTGTGTGTGGTGTGTGTGTGTGTGTGTGTGTGTGTGTGTGGTGTGTGTGTGTGTGTGTGTGTGTGGTGTGTGTGTGTGTGTGTGTGTGTGTGTGTGTGTGTGGTGTGTGTGTGTGTGTGTGTGTGTGTGTGTGTGTGTGTGTGTGTGTGTGTGTGTGTGGTGTGTGTGTGTGTGTTGTGTGTGTGTGTGTGTGTGTGTGTGTGTGTGTGTGGTGTGTGTGTGTGTGTGTGTGTGTGTGTGACATTGGGCCAAACAAGCATCTCAACAAACAATACTCTAACGTGTGAACTTATTGCACCTACCAATCAGTTTCAAAATGTCGCACTTGATATCTGCGGTTGTTGTAGCGTTATCGTTATTAGCATTCTAATGTTCAAATGTTGTTTCCAACAACTGAAATACTGTTAGAATTGCACTTACTATATGCACAATTTGTACATCACTTTGGATAAAAGTATGACAAAAATATGATGTAAATGCCATCTGCTTTAATAAGAACATATTCTAGTATTCTAAAATCCTGTTGCCTGCACTTAGTATATCACTACAGGTCCACAACGGAGGTTTGGTGGAGTGAAACTCTGTTCGGTTCTATTTCCTGTACAAGTGAGATGAATGGGAGAGTGACCGGGAGACAGGAGATGGATGGAACTCATCTAATATGAACAGTGCATATTCACATCGGAGAGAGAGCTAGACAGATGGGATTGGGAGAGAGGAGGATGGGAGGTACTTGGAGGGTGAAGAGAGAGAGGGAGAGGGAGAGGGAGAGGGAGAGGGAGAGGGAGAGGGGAGAGGGAGAGGGAGAGGGAGAGGGGAGAGGGAGAGAGGGGAGAGGGAGAGGGAGAGGGAGAGGGCGAGAGGGAGAGGGGAGAGTGGGAGAGGGAGAGGGAGAGGGAGAGGGAGAGGGAGAGGGAGAGGGAGAGGAGAGCGATGCAATCACAGTTCTGGAAACTGCATTTGTGTGTCTGTCACAAGTGCTCAGTGGTTCGGAGCGCCTCCTAGAGGCAGCAGTGCGTAACTGCACCCACCTGACTCGGCTCCTGCACGCACAGCTGAATGATTAAAGCCTCAGTTTGAAACATCCCAGTCAGAATCAGAGGCTCGTCCTCTTCATGTCTCTCGTGGGTCGTGTTGGAGCCGGGCTAGAGCGCAGCTAAGCATCCGCCACATTCACCGCCAGCTGTGAGGACGGCGTCATGACAGATTGATCATTAATCATTAGTATTCATCAGGTCCATGGTCCTTAGGAATGGCTGTGCATCAGTGTCCTTACCCTTTCCCAGATGCAGCTCAGTCCACTGCATGGCATTCTCAGAGCTGTGCGGTTATTAATTACACTCCGTCGGCCATCTTTAATCTGGGTATGGATGATTAATAGGTGAAACTGACATTAAGGACATGGCCTTCACAAGCCAGTCGCTGTAATAAATCTACATACCTCAAGGAAGAAGAGCATGTCAGCTTTTGAAGCTCGTCTATTTGTCGTTGACTGTCCTTTGAGCTTGTTTACACTCGCGACTTCTTCAGCATCAAACTATACCCATCCCTCTTTCCCTCCCTGAGATTAAACTATTGATTTATTCATGTGTTTTTTATGTACCTAGTCGCAATAGTCCTATAGTGTAATTCAGTGTGACGTTACTGACGTAGTCTCCATGCGGACCCAAACTCGCGACTTGATCTGGACTGGGGACGCTGGTTACAAGCAAAGAGTTTTTAACACTCCACTACATTCAACGTCAGAGGAGCTTTGTGGCAACCAAACACACTTGAAAGATAATGAATTATTCCTTAGTGAAGATTCACGCTTTGATTTCTACTTAATCGGACTGAAGTTTGCTGCGCAGAACTTTTTTCTAATACAACAACACATACATTTTTCATAAAGGAAGATCGTGTGCATGCGGTGCAGAGTAAGATGGTGGTGACATATTTAGCGCCGAATACACACCATGCATATTTCATAAAGAAAAATGCTTTCTCCCCACCAGCTTTGTTGAAGCTTGTTCTGAAGCTCGGTTGGAGATCAAGAGCTGCTCTCCAACTGTAAGACGGAAGAATGTGGAGTAATTCATCTGAGAAGGCCTTTTCTGTGTGCATTTGTAGGGTACTTGTGTCGACTTTCTACTGCATCTTTTGCAGCAGTGAGTGTTTAATCTCCGGTTAAAGACACAAAATCACATGAATTTACTGCTCACTAACCAGCCCTGCATTTTTGTTTTTGACTAAAGCTCTCAAAGAGTGCAGAAAAAAACGTAGGCCTTCATGATCCAAGCAGTAGCCTACCGTAGTCATCAGGCCTAATAATGTGTTGCATCATTTTACCAGTTTGAAAATGGACTGCATGACGCTGTTGCTGTCATTGAATCACTTATGTATATTAATAGCAGAGAGAAGGGTAGGCCTGCGATCATGGCCCCACCACAAACAGTAGCTCATGTCAATTCTTCCCTCCTTTAACTGTCATCTGCAGCAGTTTGTCACTTTCTATAGCTTCACTGACTGGCTGTGTGACAGCACTGGGCCCGCGCTGACGGGAAATCAAATGGATTGTGAACGCAGCCTCGCGTGCCAATTTGAATGGCATAGCCGTTTGTGAAATATACATTTTCAAATAAAAATTGACAAAGAAATTTAATCTCGGTTGAGGGGATGGCTGCGGCATAGACGCTGCGGAAAATTAATTGCTACCCGCACCGCGACGGTGTGTGACAGCTCTTGAATAGCTTAGATAATGGCTTTATCATCAAACCATGAAGCGGCCATATTGAAATAAATGACAAGCACTGTAGCAGGCCGGGCATGAAGAACACCGGGCTAAGATAAAGGGCGTGTTACCACGGAAACATCGATGGAATCATGACCAAAACAAAAAGGGCATCATCTGACAAGACATACATTTTCCAGCGGTTCACAAGTCTCAGAAGGAAAACTAAGGTTTTATGGTTGACACAGAGAAAGGTTTCTTTCCTAAATGTAGCCAGGTTTACAGCCTATCCCAAGTGGAGCTGGACTAGAGGGTCCGGGGATCGATAGGAACTTATTGTTAAACTAGTTGGGATGCTTTTACAATGGGTCTAGTATTAGAATTAGGCCTAGGGCTACATTAGATTACATTAGACATGATTCTAGTTTCGTGGCTCTTAACAGTTCGACTAATACCTCTGAACTTACTTGATAAACATCCCTCCAGCATTGTCCTCCTTCATCTGTTCCGTAATGATCTACTTAGAGAGGCTGTGTTGACGGATGCAGAACGCAGAACGTGAGGGGAAATAGCCTGTGACAGGGTGAGCAGAACATCTTGACTGTTGCCAATATATTTGACACAACCGGGGCTAATGTGGTAGTTAGTGGGGGGTGTGGTGGTGGTGTGGGTGGTGGGGTGGGGGGGTGGGGCGGGGGGGCGGGGGGCAGAGGAGAGCCTGTTTCTGGTCATTAAGAAGGAGGGGCGCAAACACGTCTCTTTATAGTCATTACCGTGACAGGACGTGAGTGAAGAAGAGGCGAGCACAGAGAGGAGGGGACATCTGCCTAAATCAGACAAAGCTAATGGAGCTAAAATGAGCATAGAGTCATAATGTGTCTCATGCATCCACAGGGTCACTGTGTTCCCATCAGAATCTGTATGAATTAACCCCCATACGTTTATCGAAATTGTCCTCATCGATTTGCCAAGTTAAGTTGTCAATCAGTAAAACCGGGGGCCTTGATAATATATAAATGACATGCGATTGGCTTCGAGATCTTGATGGGATTTTGATGCGGGACGTGACAATCCATCGCAACAGCTCCCTTGGACCTACAGTATACATTTCACGCGGGCATCTACAGGGACGCCCCATGAAATCATAATGAGCAAACAGAGCAGGCTGGAGACGGGATTTGTTGAAGAGGGGGTGTACGACCCCATACACTTCAAAGGGATGTACCCTGTCCCAAGAGGTTATCTTCCCCTCCCTCCCTCCCTCCCTCTCATCCCTCCCTCCCTCCCTCTCCTCCCTTTTCTTCCTGGTTTTTCGCCCCCCTCTTCCCTCCCTTCTCTGTGTTTCCTGAGACCCTAACCTTTAAGCGGAGATCTCTCCATCTCTTTCCGCCTCCTTGTTCTCTTCTATTCTTGGTGTTTTCATCCCCCCCTTCTCCTCCTCCTCCTCTCCAATTAAGGAGCGCTGGGACAGACTCTTTAACCCACACAGATTCGACTGCTCCTTCCTAGTGTGTCGGAAAGGACGTCGTTATTAAAACGTTTCTCCCGTAAGCCGTGTTTAAACTTCACCGTCCATCAGCAGGTAATTATTCATCGGTGTAAAGTCGAGTTGTTTGGTAGAAAGGGCTTTTTTAGCTCGGCTGTGGGAGTGCAAGGAAACAGGTCCACAGTCGATGTGTAACAGTACGGTACATGAAATAACGATCGGTATAACTTTTCTCATTTAACGACATGCATAACACAGAGACAATTGGAGAAATAGCTCTAACTCTAACTTTAACTGCCAATGATTCCCTGGGGAGATGTTGCAGCCTCACTGAACAGGACTAAGGGGCCCTTCGCTGCCAGAAACCATTATCCACTAAATCTGCTCCGCTCCCACCACACAGCCTCTCCACGGAACGCCACGGAACTGGAACCAACAGAATGGATGGACGTTCTAATTCCATGGCTCTCGCTGTCCACACGGACCTCAGTGAGGGGCTTGGAGTGCTCTGCTGTACTGTGGGCCCAGTCCAGCTCAGATCCACAGAAGGGACAATGATAATTAGCACTGGGACGGCTTCCATGCTACAGCATGGAGAGAGAGAGAGAGAGAGAGAGAGAGGGAGAGAGAGAGAGAGAGAGAGAGAGAGAGGAGAGAGGGAGGAGAGAGGAGGGATGAGAGGAGAGAGACGGAGAGAGGGGAGAGGGAGAGAGAGAGGGAGAGGACGAGAGGGAGAGAGAGAAAACAAGAGAGAGACAGAGAAAGAGAGAGAGAGACAGAGAGAGAGAGAGAGAGCGAGAGAGAGAGGAGAGAGGAGAGGAGAGAGAGAGATGAGAGAGACACAGAGAGAGAGAGAGAGAGACGAGAGAGAGAGAGAGAGAATCAGTGCCTGGGTCATCAGAGACAACAATCTGCTGGCCACAGACACGGCAGGCTGGGCCCACACTGCCCCCCCGCCCTGCTTCAGGAGAGGACTGGAGAGTGCGGCAGCCATGTTGAAAGAGAGAGTCTCAGAGGGAATTGAATAATGAGGAATCACTATTAGAGCCAGCGAGGCCAGAGTGGGGCTGTGGAACACTAAGCCATTTGGACGGGTGTTGCACACATACACACACACACACACACATGGACACACACACATGGACACACACATACACACTCAAACACACACAACAACACACAAACACACACACACACACACACACACACATGGACACACACATACACACTCAAACACACACACACACACACACACACACAGACTCACACATACACACTCACACACACAAACACGCACACACACACACACACACACACATGGACACACACATACACACTCAAGCGTGGCTGCACATAAGAAACAAAGGATGTTGTCACTTGCACACATTTATTATGCATGCCAGGGTGGAGCCCCAAAGACACTGCTACACCGCTCTCCCTCTTTACAGCACGCCTTTTAAAGTACTACTTCCTGTTTGCCGGCTCGAGTTAACGTGTCGCTAAGGTCCTCTCACATCAAAGCTAGTACACGATGAGTCTGTTTCTATCAGGTCAAAGCTTGTTTTGACTGCTTTGCTTCATGTTGAAAGGACTCAAATATAGGACATGGGTAAGTGAGTGGGTTGGCTGGAAGAGTGGGAATACAGCAATCCCAAATCTCCTTCAAAGGATTTCCATATGCACTGTCTGCCCAGATCATGAATAATCCATGCTTGCAAAATAGACTCTCCGCGATAGCTGGAGAGAGTGTGCATGGAATATTGGTATGTAAAATAATGCGAATGATCTCCAGAAATTGACTATGCATGGCTAGGTGCTGTAGGGCTTATGGGCTTACGATCCAGCCAGGGTGTCCACCAGACAAATCAACGTGGAGAACATGCTTTCTATGAGCGTGATAATGTAATGAATATGACTGGGGCCTCTGCCGTGGTGCCTAAGTACTTCATTTGAATCGAGGGGCTTCCCTGTCGTCCTGAAGCGACGTAACCGTGTTAAAGTCGCATTCTGCTGCGTTGTATTTCATTTTCATTGCGTTGTATTTCAGACGTAGTGACTTTTAGTTCACGGCAGCAACATTAACTGAGATTAATACACAAAACCAGAAATGCACTGCAAATAGATCTCCTAGATCTCGTCTCTCTCTCTCCCTTTCTCTCTCCCTCTGTCACATCCTCACACACACACACACACACACACACACACACACGCACAGTCATTCAAAGCCATTCAGACAAAGAAATATCATCAAAACACTGTCTGTCCATTAATCCTTTAGAAACCAAGCAAACAAACTAAATACACTCTCTCATATCTGACAGGGGAGGCTGTGGTTGCTGGGGAAACGGATAGATAAGACAACCCTGGCCTACACCTTGGGGAATGGATGGGTAGAAAAGGAGTCTGTGTGTGTGTGTGTGTGTGTGTGTGCGCTAATAGAAGAAAGTGAGTGTCTGTACTGTGTGTGTTACTAGAAGAGTGTGTGTGCTGTGTGTGTGTGTGTGTGTGGGGGGGGGGTTATGAGTGAGAGGTGTGTTTACTAGAACAGAGTGTGTCTGCCGTGGGTGTGTGTGTGTGTCAACATAAGAGCGTGAGGACCGTGTGTGTTACTAGAGGAGAGTGTGTGTGCCGTGTGTGTGTGTGTGTGTGTGTGTGTGTGTGTGTGTGTGTGTGTGTGTGTGGTGTGTGTTATGAGTGAGAGGAGGGTAGCTTCATTCGTCTTTGAGGATGGATGGTTGTTGTTACATGGGGGAGAGACAGCAGGAGCACAGGGCTGGCAGGGGGGAGGGGGGGGTGTCACTCTGACAGATGTCTCTGAATCTGTCACAATGGGTGCATCTCAATAGTCTCCTGCCCTTCTCTCACCGCTTCTCTTGTCATTTTCAATGCGTTTCTCTTCATCAAACAGACGTGCAAAATACAAAACGAGTCTTCTGAGGGGAGTTTGGCTGAATGTGTTCATCTGAGGTTCAGGTTACTGTCTTTGTTACTGTCTGTGTCCGTAGCTCTAGGGAGATTTTGTTTGCAGTGAGACGAGATATCCATCTTGACACTGTCTGTCTTTCTCTGTATGGTCAAGGGAATGTCAAGAAGAGGAAGCAACTGTAAACTACAGAGACCCACCCTGTGCCCTGATCATCATTCTGTGTTTAAATCACCAATCATCTCATTGCCGTGGAAAAAAACAAACACAAGTCGATGAAAGGCTGTAAAAGCTATAATTACAGGAACCTAGCAACAGAGTTCCACGCGGTTCAAACGCCAGGATGTTATTAGCGGTTATATTGTGCCAGGCGATTCAGTGTTGACGTTTTCTGATGAACTCATCGATCCCGTTTTTGTGACGTCCCTTTGAAAACGCGGCGCTTTGCTTCCATCTAGTGTTCGGAAGAGAAGGAATCCACGACTGCAGCCGTCATTCAGAGCGCCATGGTGTCTGCAGTCACGGTAACCTTGTTCCCAGGCCTCATACTCCAGCGGTACGGCGAGGGCTCATCACCGCTCCCTGGTGTCAGTCACCGGAAAGTAACGATGAAGATAGATCAGGTATTGACAGTTTGAAGAAAGACTTGTTTCAGAGGCACCAGAAGAATGCTCATCACCTGACGTAGGCTGTCATATCTAAGGTTTAAGTAATGACGTTTAAAGATGGGGTTGTAAAGTTGATATAGGGATGATAAAGTCTAGTAAGTAGCCTATGAATGCCTTGCAAACGCCGAGAGAAGTGAGTGGCTATGGTTTGTTACAATACATCCCCAATGCATCCCGATAGTGAAACAATGATGCTTTATTAGTGCTCACGTCTGTTATGACTCATTGTGTCACTCATTGAATTGCAGATCAGTTGTAGTTTTTTAGACTGTATACATACTTTATCATGGCCATTGGTTGACATTGGAGACACTGGTTCTGCATGTTTTAAGATGCAAGTGAGAGGCTGCGCAAAAACATATTTACTAACATCGGGGTCTCAAACAAGCATACTGTCCATTATTAAATGCATGGACATAGCTTATAGCTAATGTCGTTGTTCTGATCAAATAAATCGGACACTTGTTTCAGGATGCTTCAGTTCTGGCCTAGTATATAGGGTGAGTCTAGGGCGCATGCGCACTTCTCCTGCTGGTCTCTCCCTCTATCCCTGACCTCCTCCCGGTTTCTGCATCGTAACTTGGTCCGTTAATATACACCCTTCACACACATACTGTACACACATGAGGGATGGCCGCAATCTTCGGAAAGATCGTCGTTGGCATTTACGTAGAGATCAAACGGAGCGATGGTGAGTAGCTAGAGAGCTTTCTTCCGCCCGTCTCCAAGAGGAGGATAGCAAAAAAAAATCATAGAGAGGAGCTGTCGCTACTAGCTAGCAAGCTACATCATCATCTTTGTTGCTGCCAGCGCCTTGGCTAGGTCTTGGGCTAGGATGCTGTGTTGGTTGCTGGGGAAAGGCAAACGTTCGCCCGGTTACACTCACTTGGCCTTACCGCTAATATATTTCATTTTCATGATTTTACTGGCCATGACAACGTCCACCGCCAGTCAAGTCTGGGCGTTGCATTTGATTGGCTATGTATGTAGTTACACCTGTGCGGTTTTCTGTCTCTTGGAAAGGCCGAATTCACTGGCCATGTTAGCTACACTAGCTATCTTAACGACTTGTGTTAGTGGTTCATTTAGTTTTTAAGATGACAGCTCACTCCGTCTTTGCATCCATGACTGCATGCTCGCTGTAAATGTGTTATAATTTAAATCCGTTTCAAATGAATGACCTGGCAATGACATCGGTCGTTTTTTTTGTTCATTCATCCACTAGTCTACCTCGCTGCAAGTAGAAATCTCGTCTGTGTGCAATTAAACATGTCTAATGGTTTATTTAATGACGAACAGCAGCGGGTTGACATTATTTGACACACAAAGCCATGATTACAGCATCAGTTGGAAGTTGTGATTTCAGAATATGTGGGATCGATCATGGACCACGCCCATTGCGCAGTTCAGTGTTGGAGTCCACTTTGCTAGCAGTGATATATTATGAAAACTACAACTGAAAACGACCTATATGCCTTTGCAGGCACAGCTTAAAAGCGGACGTTTATTCTAGGCCTATTTTGTCTGTGCTTCAGGGAAGGACAAGCGAATGTCACTCGCTGTTAGTGATTCATAAAATAACACGTGTTAGTCTTATAACTTTACCAACATCATGTACTGAACATGTTCTGTTGATAGTTGTCTGTTGCCAGAAGTAGACTATGCTTTATTAACATATTGTTGGTGTATTCCCGAGTATAAAATAAGGAGCTCTTTCTTAGTACTTGGTACTAGTCTAGTGTTTATGTGTAAACAGGACATCTATTAACAGTTTAGTGTGTAGCCTGTGATGTTCTTCCAGTGTTGTGTTCGGGGATAGTCCCAACACACCTCTAGGCACCAGGCCAACCACTGGGCCTGTGGGACTCTTGTTCAAGTTAAAGGCTGGTGTTGACAATTTAAGGAAGTGTGAACAATGAAGATGCTGGTTTCCTGGAACCAGGATAGACACTGTTTGTGTAGCCATGCCGTAACGTATGTAACGTGTGACATGCTTGTCTGTCTGTCTGGCTGTCTCTCTCTACCTCTCTCTCTCTCTCTCTCTCTCTCTCTCTCTCTCTCTCTCTCTGTCTGTCTGTCTGGCTGTCTCTCTCTCTCTCTCTCTGTGTCTGTCTCTTTCTCTCTATCTCTCTCTCTCTCTCTGTCTGTTTTTCTCTGTCTACCTGCCTCTCTCTGTCTCTGTCTCTCTCTCTCTCTCTGTCTATCTCTCTCTCTGTCTCTGTCACAGGGAGAATACACCAGGCCATGGTCACATCGCTGAATGAGGACAATGACAGTGTGACTGTGGAATGGATCGAGAATGGAGACACCAAAGGGAAAGAGGTACGGCTGACCCTCACATCTTCATTGTTGTCTCTCTACCTCTCTCTCTCTCTCTCTCTCTCTCTCTCCATCTCTCTCTCTCCATCGCTCTCAACCTCTCTGTCTCTCTCTCTCGCTGTCTTTCTCTCTCTCTACTGGGAGTCATAAGATACGAGTGCACAGCTTATCCTTGTGTGTGTGTGTATATGTCTCTGTGTGTGTGTCTCTGTGTGTGTGTCTCTGTGTGTGTGTCTCTCTGTGTGTGTGTCTGTGTGTGTCTCTGTGTGTGTGTGTGTCTCTCTCTGTGTGTAATTCATCCATGTCAGACAGAAGGTTGAAAGTGTAAGGACACGGAGGATGTCCAACAAATCAGCTTTACTACAGATGGCCTTAAGTGTGTGTGTGTGTGTGTGTGTACACTTGATGTGGTGTTGGGTGTGCACTCATGCATATGTTAGCCATAGCACTGAACTCTCATGTCTTCTGATTAGTATTTATCCTATGTAAACCTCTTTGTTTTCATCTCCGCCGAGCGTTGAGTGTCAAGTCTCTAACAGTCTAACAGTCTAACAGCAGCCCTCTGGCCTCTGACCTTCACTCAGATCGACCTGGAGAGTGTCTTCGCCCTCAACACAGACGTGGCCCCCGAGGAGGAGATGCCCCCGCAGAGCCCCGAGACTCCTCCCCCCATCTCCTCCACTTCCTCCTCCGCCACCAAACTCAACAAGGTTCCCAAGGTCTGGACCGCCAAGCCTCTCCGTCTACTGCGGTTCTCTATTCTCTTTCATTATCAAGAGATATTATTCAACATGAACGTTTTTTTTTAAAATGATATTCTGAAATCGATTTATTTGAATCTCTCATAGAACCGACGAACCATCGCACCGCCTAAGAGCGAGACGCCACCGAGAGACAATAAAGGTTCGTTTGATTCGGATGCCCAGACAACCCACGAGGGGACAAACTTAAGCGCTACATCTCAGTCGTGCCAAGTTTAAAACGGCTTTTAGCTTCAGTTACAGCCCAAGCGCTCTCTTGCTGAAACTAAGTCTGCGATGAGACTGTTGTTTCAGTCGGAGCAGAAAGTGGTGACCATCTGTCCTCTCGCTGCCAATACCCCTCAGGCCCTTTGAGATCTGTGTCTGCCATGTGCACACTGCAGCTTGTTAGGGAGGCTGTGTCTCGGATAATGCCTGTTTAACAATAACACCCTTTAAAACAACCCATTTCTGAATGATTATCTCAAGTCTAAAGATTCGTTTTGTGGCATTTCTGCTTTATTGGGATAGATATAGTCTAGAGTCTCAGGAAATATAGGAGAGGGAGAGGGCGAGGTAGAGAGAGAGAGAGAGAGAGAGAGGTGAGGAAATGCAGGAAAGGGTACGAGCTGGGATCAAACCCAGGCTCCTCCTGTTAGGCCTCAGCGTACGAGGTACTAAACTCTGAGCGCCGGTGAGCCTCAGTATGTAACCGTTTGCTTTGGGTGTGACCGTGAGGGCGGCCCCTGTTGTGATGGTGCAGGGTGAGTGGACCTGGACCCAGGTGTGTGTGTTGTGTTCCTCCAGCTGCTGCCGTGGGAACGACCCGAGCCAGGCCCAGCCAGCAGCCCGTCCAGCCGGTGGAACCGCCCCCTCCCGCCCCCGGGGCTCAGCTCACTCAGCAACAGACCCTCCTGCAGCAGCAGAACGGTAACACACACATACACACACATACACACACACATATACATATACACACACATATATACACACATATACACACACACATATACACACACAGATCTCAGATCTGTTCTCTCTTAGTTCTGGTCTCAGAGCTATGTTCTAAGAGCTGATCTCAGAGCTGTGTTCTAAGAGCTGATCTCAGAGCTGTGTTCTAAGAGCTGATCTCAGAGCTGTGTTCTAAGAGCTGATCTCAGATCTGTGCTCTCTTAGTTCTGGTCTCAGAGCTGTGTTCTAAGAGCTGATCTCAGAGCTGTGTTCTAAGAGCTGATCTCAGAGCTGTGTTCTAAGAGCTGATCTCAGAGCTGTGTTCTAACAGCTGATCTCAGAGCTGTGTTCTAAGAACTGATCTCAGAGCTGTTCTCTCTTAGTTCTGGTCTCAGAGCTGTGTTCTAAGAGCTGATCTCAGAGCTGTGTTCTAAGAGCTGATTTCAGACCTGTGCTCTCTTAGTTCTGATCTCAGAGCTGCGCTCTCTTGAGAGCTGATCTCAGAGCTGATCTCAGAGCTGCGCTTGCTGTCCACTGTGTGTCCTGATGCAGAGTGTGACACAGACACAGGAGCAGTGAGCTAATGGCTGTCCAGCTGGGTGAGGCAGAGGAGAAAGGCTCTTTCATAGAGACGGACTCTCTGGCCCCCAGATAGCACTTTCTACTGGCTGGTGATCGTGACTTGAACACTGCTATTCCACATCAACATACTGATCTGTTCTCTGTGCTTTGTATTTATTTTCGACTCAGTATTCGATTGTTTGTTATCACTTTGAGAGTGTAGGAGCCAAAAGGTATGTCTGTTTATAATTTGTAGCATATTTCAGAAATAGTTTTATAAAACGCACGCGAAACGTAAACTCCAAAATATTGATTTATTTTCTTTATTCTTTGGATTAATATGCTAATGTATTATAATATATCTTATTAGATCTTTCTGAGATTTCTCCTTGTGGATCAATACAGTACCCAAGACCACAGCTACTTTGTAAAGTAGCTACTTTGTAGCCGTGAGATCGATCGTTGTTACGTGTTCCCCCTCCAGCACGGCGGAAATCCAACTGTGTGAAGGAGGTGGAGAAGCTGCAGGAGAAACGAGAGAGAAGAAGACTGCAACAACAGGAACTGAGAGAGAAGAGGGCCCAAGTAGGCTGACACACACACACACACCACCACACACATATACACACACACACCACCACACACACACACACACACACACACACACACCACACACACACACACACACACACACACACACACACACACACACACACACAGTCAGTTGCATCCACTGCCACTATCAGACTAGTTATCCTTCATATTTATATTTTGAATTCCACTTCCTTTATCTACCTCTTTCCAGGAAGTGGATGCTACACTCCCAAACTACGAGATCATGATCATGATCAGAGACTTCCGGGCCAGTCTGGACTATAGGCCCCTGACCACGGCTGATCTGGTAGGACCCCGTCTCCCTGTCCCTCCCCCCCCCCTCCCCCCCGTCTCCCTGTCTCCCCGGCTCTCTAGCTGTGGTGTGACACGGTCCGTCTGTCGTTTTAGATCGAAGAGGAGCACCGGATATGCGTGTGCGTGCGAACACGTCCCCTCAATAAGAAAGGTAGGAGGTGAACACCTGAACGTTAGCCGTGTGCGTGTGTGGTCGACACAACCGCGATGGCGTGAAAGGATAATCGAGCCGTTCTCCTTTACCTCTCTCCTGCGCAGAGTTGACGATGAAGGACCTGGACGTGATCACCATCCCCAGCAAGGACGTGGTGATGGTCCACGAGCCCAAGCAGAAGGTGGACCTGACACGCTACCTGGAGAACCAGACGTTCCGCTTCGACTACGCCTTCGACGACAGCACCACCAACGAGATGGTCTACAGGTGAGGCGGACTTCTGGTTCTCCTCCCTGGTGGGTTTCCATGGTGACGTCTGCTGGGCTGGGTTGACCTCGGAGGTGAACCGTGTGTTGTCTGTGTCGATGCAGGTTCACTGCCAGACCGCTGGTGGAGACCATCTTTGAGAGGGGCATGGCCACATGTTTCGCCTACGGACAGACAGGAAGTGGAAAGACGCATGTGAGTGTGGGAACTTCCTGGTTTGATCCTTTGACGACAGATGCACTTCGCAGCACACACTGATTGGGTCCAGGTGTATGAAGAACTCCCAGCCTCACCTGAGACCTTCTCCTTCTTCTTCTTCTTCTCCTCTACCAGACAATGGGAGGAGACTTCTCTGGGAAGAACCAGGATTGCTCTAAAGGGGTCTATGCTCTGGCTGGTATGTTTCTGCAATTCTATATGAAGTTTAAATAAAGTATTTTATTTTCGAAAATGTATTTAAATCAAGTATCGGATCTCTCTTTCTCTCCATCTTTCTCTCTCTATCCTATTCTCTCTCTCTTTCAACTATCTCTCTCTCCCTCTCTCTCTCTCTCCCTCCTGACAGCCAGGGACGTCTTCCTCATGCTGAAGAAGCCAAACTACAAGAAGTTGGACCTCCAGGTCTTCGCCACGTTCTTCGAGATCTACAGCGGGAAGGCAAGTGAGGGCCGGACGTCCGTCTCCCGGCAACCCTAGATCCCCCCCATCCCCAGCTCTCCTGGAAACGCAGGCTCGTTTGAACGCGTTCTGAACGTTGAGGTTGCCCCTCCTCCTTCCCCCCAGGTGTTCGACCTGCTGAACCGCAAGGCCAAGCTGCGCGTGCTGGAGGACGGCAGGCAGCAGGTGCAGGTGGTGGGGCTCCAGGAGAAGGACGTCAAGTGCACCGAGGACGTCCTCAAGCTCATAGAAGTGGGCAACAGCTGCAGGTACACGACCGGGGAGGGTGGAGGGGGAGGGTGGAGGGGGCAGAGTCAGGGAGGGTGAAGGGCAGAGTCAGGGAGGGTGATCCAGAGCAGGACCTGAGGAACTTCTCCCCTCTCCCTTCCAGGACGTCCGGCCAGACGTCGGCCAACGCCCACTCGTCCCGGAGCCACGCCGTGTTCCAGATCATTCTGAGGCGGCGGGGGAAGATGCACGGCAAGTTCTCCCTCATCGACCTGGCGGGTAACGAGCGGGGCGCCGACACGTCCAGCGCCGACCGGCAGACGCGCCTGGAGGGCGCCGAGATCAACAAGAGCTTGCTGGCTCTCAAGGTCTGACCCCATGACCCCTGACCCCTGACCCCATGACCCCCTGACTCCCCATCACGCTAGCAGCAAAACAAAGAATCCGGATAAAGGCTAAAAACAGCTCTAAAGCTGTAACTGAGTGTCTGTCGTGGTTGTCTGCATGCAGTACTGTGTCCCGGGTGTGACTGGGAGATGTTGTCTTCCAGGAGTGCATCCGAGCCCTGGGTAGGAACAAGCCTCACACCCCCTTCAGAGCCAGCAAGCTCACGCAGGTGCTCAGAGACTCCTTCATAGGAGAGAACTCCAGGACGTGCATGGTGAGAGACACACACACACACCATGTACACACACACACACACACCATGTACACACACACACACACAGACACCATGTACACACACACACACACACACACACACAGACACACACACAGACACACCATGTACACACACACACACACAGACTTACACACACACCATGTACACACACACACACACACAGACATACATACACACACATAAACGTACACATACACACATCACCCTCACTCCCCCCTACAGAAGAGTTTAGTATCCAGAACGTTGTGACCTGTGTCTTCCGTAGATTGCGACCATCTCTCCTGGAATGGCGTCGTGTGAAAACACCTTGAACACGCTGCGATACGCTAACAGGTGAGACACACCACACACACATCACTGCGATACGCAAACAGGTGAGACACACACCACACACACACATCACAGCTCCTGCTCTCCAACAGATCCTAATAAAGAATGATATGTTGACTTGACGCGGCGCCTTCCCAAAGCTCAGGGTCTGCAGAGGCCTGGTGAGGTCCTGGTCTGTTTACCTCAGAAGGTGGACCATCTCTCTCTCTGTCCCTCTTAGGCTACACATGCCCCCCCCCTTCTCCTCCACCTCCAAGATGTTCATTTAATACTCAAGCTATCCTTCTCACACACTCACACACTCACACACACACACACACACATACACACACACAAACACACACACAGATCTGAGCCTATCTCTCCCTTATGCCTTCCTTCTGTCTTGCCTAATGTGTGTGTGTGTGTGTGTACCTCTCTCCCTGGGTGTGTGTGTGTGTGTGTACCTCTCTCCCTGGGTGTGTGTGTGTGTGTGTGTGTACCTCTCTCCCTGTGTGTGTGTGTGTGTGTGTGTGTGTGTGTGGGTGTGTGTGTGTGTGTACCTCTCTCCCTGGGTGTGTGTGTGTATGTGTACCTCTCTCCCTGGGTGTGTGTGTGTGTGTACTTCTCTCCCTGGGTGTGTGTGTGTGTGTGTGTGTGTGTACCTCTCTCCCTGGGTGTGTGTGTGTGTGTACTTCTCTCCCTGGGTGTGTGTGTGTGTGTGTACCTCTCTCCCTGGGTGTGTGTGTGTGTGTGTACCTCTCTCCCTGGGTGTGTGTGTGTGTGTGTGTACCTCTCTCCCTGGGTGTGTGTGTGTGTGTGTGTGTACCTCTCTCCCTGGGTGTGTGTGTGTACCTCTCTCCCTGGGTGTGTGTGTGTGTGTGTGTACCTCTCTCCCTGGGTGTGTGTGTGTGTGTGTACCTCTCTCCCTGGGTGTGTGTGTGTGTGTGTACCTCTCTCCCTGGGTGTGTGTGTGTGTGTGTGTGTTCCTCTCTCCCTGGGTGTGTGTGTGTGTGTGTACCTCTCTCCCTGGGTGTGTGTGTGTGTGTACCTCTCTCCCTGGGTGTGTGTGTGCAGAGTGAAGGAGTTTGGGATAAGCCCCTCTGACATCCCCTTCTCCCAGAGCGGGGTGGGGGGGGGGCCGCTCCGTCGACTCCCCCACCTACGAGTACGAAGACTTCCCCTCCTCGCCCACCAGGTCTCTCCTGTCTACCGAACTGCATTACCCAGCAGCCCTCGCTCCCACTCAAACTACATTACCCATCAACCCCCTCGACAAGCCCTTAGCCTCAGATCCAGGACCAGCTGACCAGGTTATAGGTCAAAGGTCTTTCCTTTTTTAGTTTAGAACTTGAACAATCCAAAAAATATAAACTGCTCCAAAAAAATTAAGGAACACTTTGAAAACACATCAGATGGATATCTATAGCTACTGATATGCCATACCCTGGTACAGTTTAAAAAAACTTTAATTATTTTGAGCATTGTATATCCTCAGCTCCTCTGTAATATCCGCTAGAAGTTCAGTTCATAAGCATCCACTTGCCACCTGGTCCTGAATCTGTGGTTATGGGTCGAGCCAGCCTGCTGTCTGTAACATTGATTTACCCCCCCGTCTCGTGTGAACGAGGTTGACTGCAGCTGTTTCCCTGCTTAGAGGCTGAGAGAGAGGCTGCATGAGGACATGAGGCTCTCAGCGCTGTGTCTGGTTTGGTTGTTTAACCCGTCTTGTTGTCTGGTTATCTAACCCATCTCATTTTGTTTGCTCATCTATCCTGTCTCGTCGTTTTGGTCAAACATGTTTTTTTTGTAACATTCTTTTCTTTACCAGCTTGGTCTTCGTGCCTGTGAATGTCCATTTCCACATTCAGTAGTTGAACCAGTAACCCTGCATGCTGCATGGTGTTGAACCAGTAACCCTGCATGCTGCATGGTGTTGCATGGACACCCAGGGGAAAAACTCATTATCAAGGTGCAGAAGCACTCCTCAAGCCCAGGTTTGGTGACCTTGTGTGTGTGTGTGGTGTGTGTGTGTGTGCGCAGGGCGAAGGAGCTGACGGTGGAGGCGGGGGCTGTGATGGAGGGCCGTCAGGGGGGTCACGGGGTCAACCAGCTGGAGGTGATGGAGGCCCAGTGGGGGGTGGGGAGTTCCCCTCAGAGAGACGACCTCAAACTGCTGTGTGAACAGAACGTGAGAGACACACACTCTTGTACACACCCTCTCTTACACACCCTCTCTTACACGCACACATACTCTCACACACACTCACACTCTCACTCACACTCTGACACACTCACACACACTCTCGCACACTCTCACACACACTCACACACACTCTCACTCGTACACGCCCTCTTACACGCACACACACACTCACACACACACTCACACACACTCACACACTCTCTCACACACTCACTCGTACACACCCTCTCTTACACGCACACACACTCTCACTCGCACTCTCACACACACTGTCACACACACTCACATGACACATGATCTGTCCCCAGAGAAGGGGTGTGAACAGAACGTGAGACACACTCTCTCACACACTCTCTCACACACTCTCACACACACACTCTGACACATGATCTGTCCCCAGGAGAAGGAGGTGTGAACAGAACGTGAGACACACTCTCTCACACACTCTCTCACACACTCTCACACACACACTCTGACACATGATCTGTCCCCAGGAGGAGGAGGTGTGAACAGAACGTGAGACACACTCTCTCACACACTCTCTCACACACTCTCACACACACTCTGACACATGATCTGTCCCCAGGAGGAGGAGGTGTCCCCCCAGCTCTTCACCTTCCACGAGGCCGTCTCCCAGCTGGTGGAGATGGAGGAGCAGGTGCTGGAGGACCACAGGGCCGTGTTTCAGGTAGGACACACACACACACACAGAGATATACACTCCTTCTCAGATACACACACACACACAGGAATATACACACACGGTCACACTCTCTCACACGTGTGTGTGTGTGTGTGTGCAGGAGTCTATCCGCTGGCTGGAGGATGAGAAGGTGCTGCTGGAGATGACGGAGGAGGTGGACTACGACGTGGAATCCTACGCCACCCAGGTGGAACAGATCCTGGACCAGAAGATAGACATCCTCACCGAGCTCAGAGGTAAGGACGCGGCCAGAGAACTGACCCTGCGTCAGATGTTACGTGTCTGCTCAGCCCAGAGGGAACCAACCTGCACATGGCGGTCAGCTGGCTGAGCGGTTAGGGAATCAGGCTAATAATCAAAAGGTTTCCGGTTCAATTCCCCGGCCGTGAGAAATTACGTTGTGTCCTTGGGCAAGGCACTTCATCCTACCTGCCTCTGGGGGAATGTCCCTGTACTAACTGTAAGTCACTCTGGATAAGAGCGTCTGCTAAAACACACGGCAGGAAGTCCTAGCCTGAGGGGGATTTGAACCTGAGAACCTTCTTGATCTGTAGTTGAATGCTATAACCACTGAGCCATACCCAGAATATGCTTGTGGTTCCTCAATCCTTAAGTGTGCGTTCTCTCTCCATCTGTTCCCCAGACAAGGTCAAGTCCTTCCGCTCCACGCTCCAGGAAGAGGAACAGGCGAGCAAACAGATCAATCCCAAGAGGCCTCGTGCCCTTTAGGCAACCACACACACAACCACACAAACACACACACAACCACACACACACTTACACACCATTCAGTGGGACACCACCTGAAGCCCTTGTACATGTGTATCATGCTTACTTTAGCCTAGCGTAAACCATTTGAAACCAGAGTGGTTTATATCCTGCCTCCTGTGTGTCGGGGATGAACTACAACTATGTTGTGGCCTGAAACACAGATGTTAGTGAGAGATCTTCTAGCAAGCGTTTTCTAAGCAGCTTATTGAACTCATTACTGATGTTTAGTTTTGACTGAGTGTTCACGTGAGGCGTCATCCACGCAGTCTCTCTCTACCGGGCAGACTTCCCGGCTGTCTGGTCGTTAAAAAAAAGATTTTCCAAGCTCCTCCATCCTGCAGTAGACCATATGTACTGTACAACGTATCTGTGTGACGTGATGATTCGCCGAGTGCTTCTTGTAAAAAAAAATACTAACAAGAAATACAAAAATAATTATTTTATGCACTTTTTTTATACAGGCTGGTAAGAAACGAACACTTTTACCCCCAGACCCATTTTCAAAATGTCGCACAGACGTTTGCCCTCATACAGACTTCACATACCTGGTCTGTACCTACCAACACCAGGGTGTTTGTGCCGGGCCCGAAGTCTGTCCGTCTTTTGGCTCTTCGTGACATAGTGGGTGACCATAGGACCTTTCCCCCCGCATATGTCCTCTTTTTCGGACCTTAAAAAGCGTCCGGCTTTAATTGTATTTATGAAGTGCTTTTGGTCTAATACTTCATTTGTGTTGCTTTAACCCTTCTTTGTAAGTTCCTCCTTCTCGCACACCGATTGATCGACAAGAGGCTTGCAGCAACTACTGGCCAAATTCATGCCTGTCGATCTGTTCGGGAACGTGCTCGTGTTGGGCATTAAACAGTTGCTCGAGTAGCAGCAAATGACAAGTGGAAACAAGGCCCAAACTGTATATATATTTATGTTATGCTCATAGAGTGTCCTTTTCACTGTATTAAAGTGTGCATCACAGTACCACCGGCGAAAATAGGGTGTCTTCTTTTTGGAAAAGCAGAATATGGTCACCCTAGGCCACGATACTTCCTGTTATTACGAGAATATGAACGTCCGTTGTCCTCATCGTGTGTGTGTAGAAGAGAAAGCATAGAGAGGGCCCATTGTAGGTGTATGCATGTACAAACCAACTGCCATCGTATGTATGTACTAATCCCTTCTGACCTGGGGACTCTGTGTGTAACCTGTGTACATAAACCCCTTACTCTTTAGGACAACTCGCTTTTAGTCTTTCACCCGCCCATCTCTTCATCAAGAAGGCCGTCCATGCAGTCGTTCTCTTTAACCATGAGACATATCGCAGCCATTGCCGTTATATTGTATGTCGCTTGGGGACTGAGTCATGGAGAGGGTCTTACAAAACGCTTGTAACGCTTGTATAAATCCACTGTATGTTACTAGCCAAGATAGATATTTCTATGTACCAACCTGCCTCTTAACAAGCCCAGTCTACGTTTGATATGTTTATGTTTCTATGGCAATCAATTACGCTACTAAACTGAAGAACAACTTCCTGCTACTAATGTAGCCCCCTCTTCTCCTAAGCCCCACCCATGTCCGTTCCCCATCCGCACCCCCACCAAACCTCGCCCTCAATTTTAAAGTTTATTCAAAGGGAAGATATAAGTACAATGTATAGAGAACCAGATGGAGCGCTGGGGCTAGCTGCTGCGGTTTAACTGGAAGTATACTGTACTTAAATGTGTGTGTGCATCAGAGTACTGGCCTAAAGAATAAAGAACCATGATTGACTAAAATCTGCCTCATTTAGGCTACTGTATTTGTTTGGCTTCGCTTCCCGTAAAGACTGTATCAATTCATTGCATGCCAAAGAGCAGCCTTCTCTCTCCCAGATTTGTTCTAGACAGAGCAAAGACTGTTAAGAAAATCATGATGAAATCAACATGTTCTATGTTCTGGATCCATAAGATTCCCATTAAGGCCTATTTAGTTTTGAAAGCACTGTGATCTGATTGCCAATCAACACAAACGATTGCAAGGGGGGTTCACAAATGAGTGAGTGATTATGACAAAGTGTGACTGTCCACATGCCACTTTTGTGGTTGTAAGGTTGGCAAAATGGTTAGAGAGTATGACTACAGATCAGGAGGTTGGGGGTTCATATCCCCCAAGGTGCTTTTAGATGAAAGCTTTCAATTGAACTTTCAACTTATGTCTTCAAGTGGAATTTATAAAGAGATAATTAGATTCTGAGGGAATTCAGTAAGGCACTGGTGGCCGAGTGGATATGCATGGGATCTTGAGTCCTGACCCCTCCGGTTCGAATCCGGCTGGAGGCAGTGTACCCCATGCTTACTTTCTGGCATGCAAAACAACAGTTTTATTTATAAGTCCAGCTTTTTTTCCAAGTCCAAAAGCAAAAATTGACTTGTAAAAACGCGCGGTAACGCGCGGTAACGCGCGGTAACGCGAGGTAACGCGAGGTAACGCGAGGTAACGCGAGGTAACATGAGAAAAAAAAAGAGTTGTAAAAACGCGAGGTAACGCGAGGTAACGCGCGGTAACGCGAGGTAACGCGCGGTAACGCGCGGTAACGCGAGGTAACGCGCGGTAACGCGAGGTAACGCGAGGTATCATGAGGTAAAAAAAAGAGGGAAAAAAAATAAAAGACCTTTTCTGCAAGGAAAGACCATTGGAGCCTTCCATGGGGTTTGAACCCAAGACCCTTAACGCTCATGGTACACATGCTTATCCACTGAGCCATCAGGGACACAAGGAAACATGAACTCGTTGAAAATACATCCTTAAGGTGAAGTGTGAGGTAATTAAAGAGACAGTTTCTCCAAGGAAAGACCAACGCAGCTTTCCATGGGATTTGAACCCAAGACACTCAACTCTCATGGTACACATGCTTATCCACTAAGCCATCAGAGACACAAGGAAACATGAACTCGTTGACAATACATCCTTAAGGTGAAGTGTGAGGTCATTAAAGAGACAGTTTCTGCAAGGAAAGACCAACCCAGCCTTCCATGGGATTTGAACCCAAGACCCTCAACACTCATGGTACAGATGCTTATCCACTGAGCCATCAGGGACACAAGGAAACATGAACTTGTTGAAAATACACATCCTTAATGTGAAGTGTGAGGTCATTAAAGAGACAGTTTCTGCAAGGAAAGACGAACGCAGCATTCCATGGGATTTGAACTCAAGACCCTTAACGCTCATGGTACACATGCTTATCCACTGAGCCATCAGGGACACAAGGAAACATGAACTCGTTGAAAATACATCCTTAAGGTGAAGTGTGAGGTCATTAAAGAGACAGTTTCTCCAAGGAAAGACCAACGCAGCTTTCCATGGGATTTGAACCCAAGACACTCAACTCTCATGGTACACATGCTTATCCACTAAGCCATCAGAGACACAAGGAAACATGAACTCGTTGACAATACATCCTTAAGGTGAAGTGTGAGGTCATTAAAGAGACGGTTTCTGCAAGGAAAGACCAACCCAGCCTTCCATGGGATTTGAACCCAAGACCCTTAACACTCATGGTACAGATGCTTATCCACTGAGCCATCAGGGACACAAGGAAACATGAACTTGTTGAAAATACACATCCTTAATGTGAAGTGTGAGGTCATTAAAGAGACAGTTTCTGCAAGGAAAGACGAACGCAGCATTCCATGGGATTTGAACCCAAGACACTCAACTCTCATGGTACACATGCTTATCCACTAAGCCATCAGAGACACAAGGAAACATGAACTCGTTGACAATACATCCTTAAGGTGAAGTGTGAGGTCATTAAAGAGACGGTTTCTGCAAGGAAAGACCAACCCAGCCTTCCATGGGATTTGAACCCAAGACCCTTAACACTCATGGTACAGATGCTTATCCACTGAGCCATCAGGGACACAAGGAAACATGAACTTGTTGAAAATACACATCCTTAATGTGAAGTGTGAGGTCATTAAAGAGACAGTTTCTGCAAGGAAAGACGAACGCAGCATTCCATGGGATTTGAACTCAAGACCCTTAACGCTCATGGTACACATGCTTATCCACTGAGCCATCAGGGACACAAGGAAACATGAACTCGTTGAAAATACATCCTTAAGGTGAAGTGTGAGGTCATTAAAGAGACAGTTTCTGCAAGGAAAGACCAACGCAGCCTTCCATGGGGTTTGAACTCAAGACCCTTAACACTCATAGTACACATCCTTATCCACTGAGCCATCAAGGACACAAGCAAACATGAAGTCGTTGAAAACACATCCTTGAGGTGAAGTGTGATATTATTGAACAGAAGGTTTCTGCTTTCATCAGAAAAACCATACATGGGATTTGAACCCAAGGCCCTAGTTTATAGGAGTCACACACTTAACAAGTGTGCTACCAGTGACCCAATACATCAACTTACATGACTCTCCCACTACAATATCTCCCAGGAGACAGCTGATAAACTCACCACCAGAACCTATGCCACTAGTTATTATGGCACAGACTAAATGAAGGGGGAGGTGTTGGAGACCTTGTATATGAACATTATTTAGAACTACCATGGGTGTTAACATTTCATAACTATGAGAAGATGATTCTTTTAATAATGATTAATTTAGCAGCTGCTTTCAACCAAAGTAAAACACAGTGGAGGATGATTTAAAGTGGTGACGTCCTAATCAGTCATCTCATGCTCGAACCACTGAGCTAAAACTAACTGTGAGTTGTTGCTGTTCACCATCACTCCCTCGTTTGTGAAACACACCTGGCAATCGTTTGTGTTGATTGGCAATCGGATCACATGACCAATACCACCTATCCAGACCAATGAGATCTAACGCAACACTAACCAGGTTAGAAACCGTTAGCAGATCTAGAGTAATCTGGGCTTCAATATAACTCTCTCTTTTTTAACCATACATATGTTTGCATCCCTGATCACAGAGAAGGCGTAAGTAAGACAGAAGCGATGGTCCAATAGTTTTTATTCCACATTAACAGAGTCAATGACACAGCAGGCCATCATCGGGACAGGCAGGGGCGCGGTCAGAGACGGCGCTTACAGCGACATCCGAACGTTGTTACGGTAACCATTCATGAAAATCTACGCTGACGTCAACTGGCCCCGAGAAGCAATCGAGGTGTTTGTGGTGCTGAAAGTGTGTGCCGTTTCAAGTTGACGGAGAACATTACCAAGGGAATATAATAATATGAATGTTATGATGCTTCGTACAGTAGGCTACATCGCCAGTGAAGTGGAACCATAATTATGTGTAGGCCGATGATGAGAAATAGGCGAGTTCTAAGACGTAAGTTATACAGAGAAATACCACTTAATTCCATATGGATTCTATAACTGAATACACTGTTCACTTTTTTTTTAATGTCAAATATACTGCATATAGCCAAAATATATTAAAATTATTGCCAGGTGCCATATACAGTATTTTAGCATTTCGTTAAAGATCTACCATAGGCTTATAATGTTTCAAACTACAGTAGTATATTTACAAAACATTCCAAATTCGTAAATGACTGAATACGCCAAGTAAACAGTACTTCACTAAGTCCATCGCTATGTGGATGGAAGGTTGGAGAAAACAGGCTCTGTCCTACACATAAGAACAATTCAGTCCCACACTTGGCCTTTTAGCAGACAGTGGTATTAAGCAACAGCATTGAGTATGGGGAAACTGTACAGTAAAGAGATTAGCTAAGGCCTACACACTAGCATCTATGAAAGTGGCAACAATTTTAGTTATCTGAAATATTATCAGCGGTATGTTTGAATACATGGTTACATCTCAACTGTGAGAGAACTGGATATAACACAACTGGTTTCGAAGTATACATCGTGAGAGAGTTCAGTTACTTAAAACACCACTTAAGATAGCAGCTTCTTCTGGCTGGGATTACACTTGACGTTGGTCTCTGAAGACTCTCACTTAAGATTCAGTCTTTTCACACACAATCAGAAGCACTACAGTAATTGTCAAAGGTTTTGTAAAATTGTCCGGTTTGAAAAATAGTTTTGTTTGCACTATATAAAAACAACTCACTGTTGTGATAAAGGGACAGTAAATGTTTCTGCAGAGATTTGACCGAAATCACTAAAACTGTATGTAGCATGTGTGGTGTGTGTGAGTGTGTGTGTGTGTGTGTGTGTGTGTGTGTAGCTCCAGATGGCAGTGTGGTATATGGGTGAAGACTGCAGTTTGTGCATGGTAGATTGTCCTTGCTCTGATCTGTTGCGTTGTGATTCTGTGGGTGGAAAAATAACATTGCACTGGCAAAAATAACTAAACAATTCTCACTGTTGGTCCGAAAAAAATAACAATTGGAAAGGAAAAACGCTACATATTCAAATGGAATTCCCCTGAAAGTTCCATAACAACCTCCGAAATCGTACATAAATACCTCTCAGCCAGTATATTCCTACATTTACATCATCTTTACAGTATCTACAACTGCATGGCCTCCTAGACTTCTGTATTTTCTGGTTAGTCCAGAAGAACATTCAGCTTGTTGGAAGCCACCAGGCCTGCAGGGGGCAGTATCAACACCGACCCGTTAAACTCTCTCACTTAACAGCTAGCGTAAAGCACTCAGCTATATGCTACTTCCACTACAGTATTCTCGAGATGACACATAGCTACACCTCGACTAGTTAACCATACGGTTTCAGCATGTTTGGTTAATCAGAGTGACATGCTTGAGTTATTTAAAATATGTTTCAGTTCAAAGAGCATCCTTATATCCACGTCTTTACTTGTGGACTGTATCGAGTGGTTTGGAACAAAACCGGATCTACAGTTAATAGATCATCTGTAATGTGAATCTTTAAAACATTGTTCAATACTTGCTTTATACAATCAAACTACAGAATCAAGTTCTCAATGCAAGTGCCAATCTTCTCTTCAAAACACCCAGGTTTTTTATGACCTTAAGCATTTTCTCTACACACCTGAAACTCATGTTTTTGGCACATCAACAAGTAAAATTTTGTATTCTGGCATTGAAGAATTACAAACGTTTGCATACTCGAACAGCACACATACCCTGCAATAAACTATAGGAATCACGCACTACCATGGTAACAAGCTCTATCGGAGCAGCATGAGATACTAAAAGTCTTCATCATATCCTAGTACAAAAAGGAACAAAGTGGACAGAATTGAGTCACTACATCTCGAGAGAATAATTTTGGCCATGTCGTGGGTTTTGAGTGATTGCTAATCTTAAAAAAACACACAAAAATAACAGAACAGGGTTCACGTCTAAATCTTCTCACTCTTATCCATGGCTTACAGGAATCAGGATAATTCTGACTTTGCAAAATCTTTCAGTTGATGATGGAAACGACGTCGAGTGGCTTCCTCTCCTCTCCTCAGCCGTCCAAATTCACCGTTACCCTGACCACATGCAGGGTGTCAGGGTGTTGCTAAGCGCCCGTTAGCGCCCGTTAGCGCAAGTTAGCGTGTCTTATTCCCAACGTGAAGAGAGAGGAGACCGAGAAGAGGTCGCTTTTGACGTTTGAGATCTCGCTCTCAAGGCGACCTTCAAAAAGTCTAGCATTGCAAAAAACATGAGATCACTTCCTGTGCACTTTACTTCCTGGGCGTAACAGAACGCCTGAAAAGTTCTGTCCTTTTAGACACCTTGAAAGTTGACAGTCGTATGAAAAGTCGTTTCAATTTCAGGATCTGGGCTAAAACTTGTGTTCGTGTTCAGAAGAGCTACCACGGGAGTACCATGTCCACATTGAGCGTTTTTTTCTGATGTTTATATATTTTCTAGTTAACTTGGAAAGTTTCAACACAAAGGGGGTCTCCCAGGACCAACTGAACACCTGCACCACCTCACATGGACACAGTGTTGCCAACTCTTCAGTGAGGAAAGTCGCTATTGGCTGTTCTAAAAGTCGCTAGAAGTCGCTAGATGACGTCATCGCCTAATTTGCATACCCGGAAGTAAAAATTCCATTCATTTTCTCCATAGCCATAGCGGATTATTATCATGGACCTATTCTAAGAGATTATTAGCCCTAATTTCATCACAATCTAAGGGAGATTTATATGACTTGATACAAGGTACTGTACATGACACAAGTTTGCATGGTATCAACCTCGTTTTAAGAAAAACATAGTTTATTGGCGATCTCTGGAAGAAGAACTACACTACCCATGATCCTTGAGCGTCAACCGCCGGTCTGGCTGGGACTGTGGGGCTGCTATCTAGTCAGACTGGCCGCGCAGCAGGAGTGGAGAGGAGATAGCGACAGCTCTCGCTGTACGGATCGTGAGATCGGTTGAAACGTCAACTGCAGGACGGGATATGTGAGATGCTTTCTTCAGTGCTTTGTCAACACAATATTCCACCAAATGACAAAAAAGTCGCTAGATTTGTCGCTAGTCGCTTTTTGCTAATAAAGTCGCCAAGAGGGTCTGGAAAGTCGCCAGATATAGCGACAAAGTCGCTAAGTTGGCAACACTGCATGGACAGAGAGGGCTCCCCCAACAGGTGGATTAGAGGTATTGCAAGCAGACGGTCAGATAAAGGGAACATTGCTGTGGACTGTACCGAGTTCAAAGTGTCACTTCGCTCTGTCCCTAAAACTCCAACCTTAACAAACACACTAGTTATTAACCCCCAAGGCCCTGGAGGCCGACACCAGGCTGGGAGGACCTCCGATCCTCGGCAGAGAAGAAGAAGAGCCGGCAGGTGGGACGAGGGAACCGTATCCTTCTGCATGCGACGCTGGGGCTGGACTGGCTGCAGGCCCACAGATCAGAGGACAGCGTAGAGCTCATCCCGTCGATCCCCTTCATCTTCTGACTTGCATTCTGACCCTCTCATCTGTGGCAGCGTTGGGGTGGGTGGTTGTTCTCTGTTGACGGCGAGCGTTCGTTACTGCCGAGCAGAGCAGGGGCGAGTGAGGTCTGGTTGACATGCATCTTAGCTGAGAGAGAGAGAGAGAGCGCGCTCTGAGAGGGACACGAGCTGAGGTGGGAATTGTTGACTTGTCGCCATGGCTACAGTCTGACTGCCCTGACGTCCAAGGTCTGACCAGGGATGGTGGTTCCAAAAGTCTGGGTCTGTCCTGAGCAGGTGTGTGTTTGTGTACGTGTGGTGTGTCTGTACATGTGTGCGTCTGTTTGTGTGTGTGTGTGCTGGGGATGGGTAGCTGGGTAGGTCTCAACTAACTGGAGACCCATTCAGACATTCAGTCTGAGCATGGTCTTACCAGTTTCCTGGGGCTGTCTATATTTAAGGCTTACGATTAATAGCTATGCTTTAAGTCTTCCCTACGTCCCATTCTAACGTGGCTGAGGAAGAGCTCTAGAAAAGAGGGTGAGACTGACATGCTACAGAAGAAAAGTTCTCACGTTTGATCTGATCCTTTACAGCAAACTGGAGCTGCCGTCTCTCAGACTCCCGCTCCTACTCTCAGTCCTCCACTGTCCCTCCATTCTTCTTCTTCCCTTTTCCTGTTTTAACAGTCTCTTTGGGGATTTGTCTTTGACACTATTCTTCTGAGATGTCCTTCGGTTCTACGTTCACGCTGTTTGACCCTGTTCTTCCTCCTTCTTTACAGACATTCTCCCCCTAGTCCCTTACTCCTCTCTTCCTCTCCTCCTGCCCTTTACTCATCATGATCCCTCCCCC
Source organism: Mallotus villosus (assembly GCA_903064625.1). Classification (NCBI taxonomy): domain Eukaryota; kingdom Metazoa; phylum Chordata; class Actinopteri; order Osmeriformes; family Salangidae; genus Mallotus; species Mallotus villosus. Next base: position 37,912 of record CAEFZP010004398.1, on the reverse strand, counting down.
TCTCTCCATCCCTATCTCCCCCTCTCTCTATTCTACCTCCATTTCTCCCCCCTCCCTCCCCCTCTCTCCATCCTCCCACCGTTTATCCTCCAGGTCCAGTTCAAAGTTTAAAAAGTGGAAACCTTGGTTGAGATCCATGCTAGGGACCCCTCCCTTCCCACCCCGGCCCAGTCCGGTGTGCCTTACTTGGGGCTAAGCAGACCTCCCATCCCCTCCTTGGTGCTCCCGGTGCGTCCCCAGCACCCTGACGCTATACTCATACTCCTCTGGGTCGCTCTGGGGTCGAACCCTCCGGCCCCACGCTCCCGCTCCCCCTCGCATTGGCTCTGCGTGCGTTCCGTCCGTCCCGGTTGGCCGGGAGAGACAGGTCCCGCCCCTCCAGGCCCAGGATTGGAGTTGATGTTCCGCAGGATGTGGTTGCGCTTCCGCAGGTAGTCGCCTCCGGCGGCGCCCAATCCGAAGCTGCCCTTGCGGAGGACCATGCGAGCGCTGGCGGTCTTGGCGGGGCGGGTCCTCTGGCTGTACTCCAGCTGCGATAGGTGGGCGGCGTAGCCATCCGCGATGAACTAAGGGGAGAATCAACCAATCAGCACACGTCAGGAAGTCTGTCAAAAAGTTCCAAACATTGTCTCCTTGTTGTCACAAGCGAAAAGCTTCAAGTAGAACTGAGTGAAGTTCACAAAGAGACCAATTGGACTCTCGAAAGAGAGAAGTCCTGTCTCGACGACAAGCTCATCCTATCAGATGGTCTTCAAGATGGCCGACGGGATATTGACCTACCTGACACTGGTTCTGCATCTTCTTGGTGGGCCGTCCCACGATGTAGATGTGAGAGGGAGGGAGGCCGATGGAGGAGTACACAGAGATGTCCTTGGTGGAGCCGTAGGCTGCGAAGATCTTCATGTGAGCCTGGAGAAAACAGTTGGCCGCAGGGTTAGGGCCCCTACAGAAAACCTGGCAGGACGTTAGGGGATCGGAGGGGCGTGGCCTGTGAGGGGCGTGGCCTGTGAGGGGCGTGGCCTGTGAGGGGCGTGGCCTGAGACTCGTACCTCACAGATGAGGGACTTGAGGAAGTTGGCCTTGTGGCGGAGGGGGTCGTGGACCAGGCCGTCGCAGAAGGACACGATGCCGTGGGGGAAGTTGTGCTGCGAGAGCCAGGCCACCACGCGCTGCTTCTGCATGTCTGGACGGCCCGTCACGTACACGATCAGGTAGCCCAGGTCCTGCCAGTGTCTGTCAGGGAGAGAGAGGGAGAGGGAGGGAGGGAGAGAGGGACAGAGAGGGAGAGGGAGGGAGAGGGAGAGGGAGAGGGAGAGGGAGAGGGAGAGGGAGAGGGAGAGGGAGGGAGAGAGAGAGAAGGAGAGAGAGAGGGAGTGAGGGAGATTGACACTAAAGGCTCATCTATAAATTGAGACTAGTTGTTTACAGTATATGTGCACATGTTTAGGACATATGAACACAACTCAACAACTTAGAATGTCCTGTTGAGATGTTTGTAGTAGTATGAGGACAAGGCAGGAGCCTCGGGCACTGCGTCCTACCTGACCACGTCCACCGCTCCGGCGCGGACCTTGGGGTCACTGCCCATGATGGACACGCTGGCGGCGAAGGACCCGTCGATGCTGAACACCACAAACTCTGTTCCCCGCGGCAACACGGTCAGGTAGCTGTCCGCGAACGTGTGGTCGCCTCTGAGAGAGGAGGAGGGCGGGAGGGGAGGAGGGCGGGGAGGGGAGGGAGGGAGGGAGGGGGGGGGAGAGGAGGAGGACGGGGAGGAGGGTGGGAGGGAGGGGGGGAGAGGAGGAGGACGGGAGGGGGGGAGGGAGGGAGAAAGGGATAAGCAGAATAAGCAGAGAGCTTTTAAACATCTACCTGACCACCGTTTTGTCGAACCAGGCTTGTCTAACCATCGTGTCCTGACCACGATAAAGTCTGACTTACCTGACCACCATTTTGATGGGGTACACCCCGATGCCTAGCTTCTTGTTCTCCGGTATGACGTATGAGATCCGCCCGCTGCTATTGGTCAGCTCTGTGTCAAAGTACAGCCACTCGCCAGAGGGCGGCTGGGTCATGATGTGGATGTCGATCTGGTGGAGAGAGAGGGGGAGAGGGGGAGCAGGGGGTCAGGGTCAGAGTCACAGACACACACACACATCTGTCCCACACACACTCCAGATTCCCCACACACTCCAGGGTCACACACACACACTTCAGAGTGTCACACACACACTCCAGTCACGCACACACACACTCCAGGGTCACACACACACACTCCAGAGTCTCACACACACTCCAGGGTCACACACACTCCAGAGTCTCACACACACTCCAGGGTCACACACACACACTCCAGAGTCTCACACACACTCCAGGGTCACACACACACACTCCAGAGTCTCACACACACTCCAGGGTCACACACACACACTCCAGAGTCTCACACACACACACCCCAGAGTCTCACCCACACACTCCAGTCACACACACACTCTAGGGTCACACACACACACTCCAGAGTCTCACACACACTCCAGGGTCACACACACACACTCCAGAGTCTCACACACACTCCAAGGTCACACACACACACACTCCAGAGTCTCACACACACTCCAGGGTCACACACACACACTCCAGAGTCTCACACACACACACCCCAGAGTCTCACCCACACACTCCAGTCACACACACACTCTAGGGTCACACACACACACTCCAGAGTCTCACACACACTCCAGGGTCACACACACACACTCCAGAGTCTCACACACACTCCAGGGTCTCACACACACCCCAGGGTCACACACACACACCCCAGAGTCTCACACACACTCCAGGGTCACACACACACACTCCAGAGTCTCACACACACTCCAGGGTCACACACACACACTCCAGAGTCTCACACACACACACTCCAGAGTCTCACACATACACACCCCAGAGTCTCACACACACACACACACCCCAGAGTCTCACACACACACTCCATGGTCACACACACTCCAGAGTCTCACACACACTCCATGGTCACACACACACACACTCTAGAGTCTCACACACACTCCAGCGTCACACACACACACACACACACCCCAGAGTCTCACCCACACACTCCAGTCACGCACACACACTCCAGAGTCTCACACACACTCCAGGGTCACACACACACACTCCAGGGTCACACACACACTCCAGAGTCTCACACACACACTCCAGGGTCACACACACACTCCAGCGTCACACACACACACACACTCCAGTCACGCACACACACCCCAGAGTCTCATACATGCACACACACACCAGAGGAGAGGATCCAGTCAGTGTTCTCGGGCGTGGTTACCTTCTCCCCCGTGAGGGTGACCATGTCCAGAGGGCCGTACATGAAGCGACCCGCCACCAGCTGAGGGCCGTCCTCCGAGAACACGGCGTCGCTCACGCGGTGGTTGGCCGTCACGTTCTGATCACATGATCACACACACACACAGATCAGTTACCCTCAGCCATGTTCAAACGGGAGGTGTGAAGAATGAGGGTCATATTAAAGGGGAGGTGTTAGAGGAGGGGTCATATTAAAGGGGAGGAGTTAGAGGAGGGGGTCGTATGAAAGGGGAGGTGTTGGAGGAGGGGTCATATTAAAGGGGAGGTGTAAGAGGAGGGAGTCATATTAAAGGGGAGGTGTTAGAGGAGGGGTCATATTAAAGGGGAGGTGTTAGAGGAGGGAGTCATATTAAAGGGGAGGTGTTAGAGGAGGGAGTCATATTAAAGGGGAGGTGTTAGAGGAGGGGTCATATTAAAGGGGCGGAGTTAGAGGAGGGGTCATATTAAAGGGGAGGTGTTAGAGGAGGGCTCATATTAAAGGGGAGGTGTGCACTCACCCTGATCTTGACGTGGGTCCTCTTGCGGAGCCACTTCTCCCTGGGTTTGGACGGGGTGAACACCGACACCTCCTTGCCGTCCAGCTCCAGGATGCTGGAGGTCTCATGCCTCATCACCTGGGCAGGGAGGAATTCTGGTTACCACCTGTTTGGAACAGTGTCCTGGGGGAGGAGGGAGGAGGGGAGGGGGAGGAGGACGGGAGGAGGAGGAGGGAGAAGGGGGGGGAGGAGGAGGAGGGAGAAGGGGAGGGGGAGGAGGGGAGGGGGAGGGGGGAGGGGGAGGAGGAGGAGGAGGAGGAGGAGGAGGGGAGGGGAGGGGAGGGGAGGGGAGGGGAGGGGGAGGAGGAGGAGGATGGAGAAGGGGACGGAGAGGTGGGGTTACCTGTCTCAGCAGTAAGGAGACCACGTCGGTGGACTCCCAGTAGGAGGCGTGGAACAGGTGAGGGAGCGCCACCGTGGGGAAGGCTGTCAGCGCGTCGGGGCAGTACAGAGCAAAGTCCATCCTCTTACTGCCCCACCACCGTGACGCAACTACCGACCAGAGAGGGGCGGGGGGGAAGAAGAGAGAGGAGGAGAGATAGAGAGGCAGAGAGGTAGAGAGAAAGAGAAAGAGAAAGAGAGAGGCAAAGACAAAGTCAGCCATGAAAACAAAATCAATGTGAGTGCGTTAAGGTAAGTCAACACCAGGAGACAGAAGGCCTACACAGCCAGTCTGGAGGGCAGGCAGGCAGGCAGGCAGGCAGGCAGGGAGGGAGAGTGTGTGGCAGGGAGGAGAGCCCCTCCAGAGCGGGCCGACAGAGGCTGGAGCAAAAAGGAGATCGCTGGTTCTAGGCCAAGGCCGAGTGGAGGAGATCTCTGGTTCTAGACTGGACAGAGTGGAGGAGATCTCTGGTTCTAGGCTGGACAGAGTGGAGGAGATCTCTGGTTCTAGACTGGGGCAGAGTGGAGGAGATCTCTGGTTCTAGGCTGGACAGAGTGGAGGAGATCTCTGGTTCTAGACTGGGGCAGAGTGGAGGAGATCTCTGGTTCTAGGCTGGACAGAGTGGAGGAGATCTCTGGTTCTAGACTGGGGCAGAGTGGAGGAGATCTCTGGTTCTAGACTGGGGCAGAGTGGAGAGTAAGGGAGCTCTGGAGTTCAGAAATGGCCTCCCCTAAATAACCATGCCGTGACAACAAAGGCTGTTTACTGTTTTCTAAAGAGTGTTTTCTGTTGTTATAGCACCACCTCAAATAAACTAACTTTGAGTCCAGGAAGCGCTCCTACCCAAAAAACAGTTTGCTTTTATCGTATGTATATATCATGCATGATGTAGGATGTGAAATTCCCACTTGACTTCAAGACACGACGGGGAGAAACCATTTGAGAAAACAAGAGCAGAGTTTGTGAGGCCCTGGGAAGATGTTCTAGTTGGTCTCGGACCGGGAGAGCAGAGAAGGTTCTGGAAGCTGGGAAAGGAACTCGGGTGCATTTTTTCCTTTTTGGGGGAGGGTCTCTCGGAGAGGGGGCGGAGTCCACCGGGGGAGGACA
>CAEFZP010004398.1:20000-27500 GCA_903064625.1 Mallotus villosus | reverse complement strand
CGGGAGCCGGGCTCCGCCCTCAACACGCTGGAGTGGAGGCTGGGGGGGGGACACGGTTAGGAACTGGTTACCGAGACACGACTATAGGTCAGATCTGTGTGATTTTTGGCGTTTGGGTATTTGGATTTATTGTTTATATATGTGTGTGTGTGTGTGTAACTGTGTATGTGAGTTTATGTCAGTGTGTATCTTTCTTTATATGTATGTGTGTGTGTATATATGTATCTGTGTGTGTATGTGTCTGTGTATCTGTGTGTGTATCTGTGTGTGTATGTGTCTGTGTATCTGTGTGTGTGTGTCTGTGTATCTGTGTGTGTCTGTGTGTGTGTGTGTATGTGTGTGTGTGTGTATCTATGTATCTGTGCGTGTATGTGAATCTGTGGTGTGTATGTGTGGTGTCTGTGTGTCTGTGTGTATCTGTGTGTGGTGTATCTGTGTGTGTGTATCTGTGTGTGTAGGTGTGTGTGTGTATCTGTGTGTGTGTGTGGTGTGTGTGTATCTGTGTGTGTATGTATCTGTGTGTGTGTGTGTATCTGTGTGTGGTGTGTGTGTATGTGTGTGTGTGTATCTGTGTATGTATCTGTGTGTGTGTGTGTATGTGTGTGTGTGTATCTGTGTGTGTATGTGTGTGTGTGTGTATCTGTGTGTATGTGTGTGTGTGTATCTGTGTGTGTATGTGTGTGTGTGTGTATCTGTGTGTGTGTGTGTGTGTGTATCTGTGTGTGTCTGGACCTGGACAGGAAGGCCTGGTGCTGTCTGATGGTGTCCAGCTCGTAGGTGGAGGAGTCGCTCCTCTTGCGGGGCAGCAGGGTCCTGGGGTCGTCAGAGCAACGGGGGATGTCGATGTTGCTGCGGCTCAGGTGACGACTGCCCTCCAGAGAGGGAGACACGCTGTTTATGATGATGCCAGGAGAGAGGAGGTCTGCATCCTGGAGGAGGGGGGGAGAGAGGGGGAGGGAGGGGAGGGGGGGAGAGGGGGGGGGGAGAGGGAGGGGGGAGGGAGGGGGGAGGGGAGGGGGGAGGGAGGGAGAGGGGGGGGGAGGGAGGGGGGAGGGGGGGAGGGGGGAGGGAGGGGGGGGAGGGGGAGGGGGGAGGGGGGAGGGCAGGGAGGGCAAAGAGATAAAAAGAGAGAAAGACAACAGTATCACTATACACAGTATTATTACAGTAGGAGGAAGATGAGGAGGAGGGGGGGAGTGGGGGAGAGGGGGGAGGGCCGAGGGAGGGGGAGGGGGGACGAGGGGGGAGGGGGAGAGGGGGACGAGGGTGGGGGAGAGGGAGAGGGGGATGAGCGAGAGGGGGAGGGGGGGGAGGGGTTGGGAGAGGGAGAGGGGGAGGGGGGGGAGGCGGGAGAGAGCGAGAGGGAGTGCAGGTGAGAGGAGAGGGAGAGGGAGAGGGGGGAGGGGTGCGGGAGGGCGAGAGGGGGGGTATGAGGGAGAGATGAGGGGGGAGGGAGGCGAGGGGGGGTTGGGGAGGGGGGGAGGCGAGAGAGAGGGTGAGAGGGAGGAGGGGAGAGGAGGGGAGAGGGGGGAGAGGAGGGGAGAGGGAGGGAGAGGGGGAGAGGCGGGAGAGGGGAGAGGAAGGGGAGAGGGAGGGGGGGAGAGGGGGAGAGGCAGGGGAGAGAGGGGGAGAGGGCGGAGGGGAGTGACAGGGAGACGAGAGGGGGAGAGGCAGGGAGAGGGGGAGAGAGAGAGGGAGGGGGAGAGGAGAGTGAGAGGGGAGCAGGAGGGGGAGAGGGACAGAGGGGAGAGGGGGAGAGGCAGGGGAGAGGGAGGAGGGTGGAGAGGGGGAGAGGGGGAGAGGAGGGGGAGGGAGGGGGGGAGGGGGGGAGAGGAGAGTACCTGGACACTGATGGTACTTCCTCTCCGGCTGCTGTTCTGGCTCTCAGACACCGTCACGTTGCTGCGGCACAGAGCATCGAAACCCAGCACCCCTCCCACGCAGGCCCCGATCACACACACCGGCAGGACGACACACACACACACCACACACACACACCACACACACACACACACACACACACACCACACACACACACACACACACACACACAACCACACACACACACACACACACACACACCACACACACACCACACACACACACACACACACACACACACACCACACACACCACACACACCACACACACACACCACACACACACCACACACACACACACACACACACACACCACACACACACACACACACACACACACCACACACACACACACCACAACACCACACCACACACACACACCACACACACACACAGTGAGACTGTGTCTCTTCAGCAGCTTCTCATCAAACTGAACCCTGACCCCTTGACCCCCGCACTGACCTGGCCAGAGAAGGACGCCCCCTCGACAGACCTGAGGAAGTCGCCGTACACACTGATTGGCTCGCACGATGACGGTGCCACGGCGTCCTGGTACTGTGGTGCGGAGGTGGCCAGTAGAGGCAGAGCGGCCAGAGGGATGTGGTCCTGGCTGTTAGACAGGCAGCCCTCGTCATAGCTGTAGGGGCTGAGACTGGCAGGGGAGACACCACAGTGATAAGTGTGTGTGTACGTGTGTACAAACATGAGTGTGGTGTGTGTATCTGACGTGTGTGTCTGACGTGTGGTGTGTCTGTCTTACGTGTGTGGTGTGTGTGTGTGTGTGTGTGTATCTGATGTGTGTGTGTGTCAACACGTGTGTGTGTGTGTGTGTGTATCTGACGTTGTGTGTCTATCTTACATGTGTGTGTGTATCTGACGTGTGTGTGTGTCTATCTTACGTGTGGTGTCTATCTGACGTGTGTGTGTGTGTGTCAAACATGTGTGTGTGTGTGTGTGGTATCTGAGTGTGTGTCTGACATGTGTGTGTCTATCTACGTGTGTGTGTGTCTATCTGACGTGTGTGTGCGAGTGTGTCAACACGTGTGTGTGTGCTCACTTGGACACCAGAGAGAAGGCCTCTGCACACACGGCGGGGCAGGGGACGAGGCGGAGGGCGATGTGTGTCCAGCGCCGCGGTGTAGTGCAGCCTCATCACGTCTCAACGCTCCGTCAGCGTGTTCACGTCCGCCTGCTTGCTGTGGCGTCTCCTGCGAACGCTCAGGAACGTTTGTTTCACGCAGCACATTTCACACAGCGGGGAGGTGTGTGGAGGTGTGTGGAGGTGTGTGGAGTGTGTGGAGATGTGGAGGTGTGTGGGTGGTGGAGGGTGTGTGGAGAGGGGGAGGGTGGGGGCGAGGTGTGGAGGTGGTGGAGGGGTGTGGAGGTGTGGGTGGGGAGGTGGGGGAGGTGTGGGGAGGGGTGTGGAGGGTTTGGAGGTGGTGTACGTCGGGACTTCTTGGGTGTGGAGGGTGGTGTGGAGGCGTGTGGCGTGTGGGGTAGACGGTGTGGGGGGAGGGGGTGTGGATGTCCGGGGGAGGAGTCTCGTTGTACTGAGTGTGAACGGTCGTTCCTAGTGGTGCGGGGAGAGTGGGGGAGACTGGGGGGAAGGGTGCCTCTAGAGTGCAGGTTGGTGGGGGAAGTGAGGGGGAAGGTTGAGCTGGTGGTGGATGGAGGGGGTGGAGGAGTGTGGAGGGTGGGTGGAGGTGGTGTGGAGGTCGAGGTGTGGTGAGGTGGTGTGGAGGGCTGGGATAGTGGAGGTGCGGGGAGGTGTGTGTGTAGGGGCTAGAGGACCTGCTGGGTGAGGTGGAGAGGTGGGATGGCGCTAGAGGGGCGTGCGGAGGGGGTGGAGGGTGTGTGGGATGAGGTGGAGTGTGAGGTGTGGGGAGGTGGGGGGAGGGTGGGGTGGAGGGTGGAGGCCGAGTGGAGGGTGGGGAGGGGTGGGGAGGTGTGTGGAGGGTGGGGAGGGGTGGGGAGGGTGGGGGGATGGTGGAGGTGAGAGTGGGGAGGGGTGTGGGAGGTGTGTGGAGGTGGAGCGATGGTGGAGGCGTGTGGAGGTGTGGAGGTGTGTGAGGTGTGGAGGTGTGTGGAGGTGCTGTGGAGAAGTGTGGAGACGTGTGGAGGTGTGTGTGAGGGTGTGTGGTCTGGTCTCACCTGTGCCTGTGTCCAGGATGTTCCCTCCGTGGAGGACCAGGATGAGGACGTGGATCTTGGAGGGCTGGAGACACTGCTGGTTGGAGCCGTCCTGCAGGAGAGGGGAGGAGTGGAGGAGGGAGGGAGGGAGGGAGCGGAGGGAGGGAGTGAGGGGAAGGAGGTGAGGGAGAGAGGGGGAGAAGGGGGGAGAGGAGTGGAGGAGGGGAGGAGGAGGTGAGAGAGAAAGGGGAGGAAGAATAATCAGTACCATGCAGTGTTTCTGACGGTTAGATATAGGGGGGGGACAACATCAACCCTGTTCTAAGGGTCAAAGTGGAACTAGAGGGTTCTGGAACGTTCCACAGAGGTCAGCTACCACATCTCTGAACAGCTCTGCTGTCTATCCACGACCAATCACTGGACCCTACGCAGTCAGCTGGTTCTGACCCACAGACGCCCCGGGGGGGCGGGACTTACGGCAGGACGCCGGGAACGACTTGGCGGAGGGCCGCGTGCGACGCCTACGAGAGACGCGCCGTGGGACAGACTGAGCGACACAACACACACACACACACACTCAGATTGTGCACGGCTGAAACACACCCTGAGGTTTGCACACAGGATCATCGCTGAGGTTGTTAAGGAACTGGCCTTCTATCACCTCTGGATGTGTTAGTCAGTATTCAGTAGAAGAAGTGTACCTCAGTAAGTCTCTCCTCGCCGCTGGCTACTCCATACTCTCCACCCGACTCCTGATTACAGGTTTTCTGTAAGGACACACACACAACACATATATATATACACAGACACACAGACCACACACATATAAATATATATACACAGACAGACAGACACACAGACACACACAAATTAATGATCCGAGAGAGGGAGAGAGAGAGAGGAGAGAGAGGAGAGAGAGAGAGATGAGAGAGAGTGTGTGTGTGTGTGTGTTGTAAAGTGGTGCAGTAGAGAGAAACGGAGGTCCGTGTCTCCTACCCTGTCCTTCCTCCACCTCCATCGTCTCCATCTTGTCCATCAGGTCGTTGGAGCTCCACTTGGTGATTTCCTGGAGAACATCTCCTCGTTCTCAGACAAGCCCTCTGAAGGAGAAACAGGGAGAGTCACGCACAGGAGACACGGCCGTTTACATTTATCTTTTTATCATCAAAGTTGTTAGTCGAGGAGAAGCTTCCGGTGACGGGTAACAGCTGTGTGGACTCCACCCCACCTCCGCCACCCCCCCACACGGTTGCGGTACGGGCCTAATATTTTACCGTGAGCGTCGAAGAACTCTTCGTCAGTGCTGTCCTCCGAGTCCCGGGCGATGCTCTGCATCCTCCACTCCGAGATGCTCTGGTGAGACGGGCTCGCTGCACCAACACGGAGAAAAACAAACTGTCATCTTGATAACCGTGAATAACCGTGAGGGTCCCCACACTCACCCCCATGTTACTCCACTCTCACCTCCAGCTAACCCCACTACCACCCCAAACCCATCCCCAAATCCACTGCCATTCACCCCTCGACTCACCGCTCAACTCACTCCCAACTCGCCCCCATCTCACCGCCAACGTATACCCACATCAACCCCCCATCTCACCGCCAACTTAGACCCACATCAAACCCCCCATCTCACCACAACAGAAAGGAACTGCAGACTCACCCCATCTCTGGAAGACAGGTTGGAGGAGCGCGAGGACGGGGACCAATGCTTGGTGAGATACCCTCTGTTCTGCAGGGAGTCTCCCAGCCCAGCGCCCACACTCCATGCAAATAGAACGCACGAAAGCAGGGACAGACAATGAACAAAAGGGCCGCGACAGCTCCGGCGAATACAGGGCGGGGGGGAGCAGTGAGCCTCGGCATGGACTCCTTCACTGGCTGAACTGGGCGCCATCTTCACTGGCCAGAGACAGCTGGTCTCCAGCTCCAGCTGCCGGATGTCCTCGATGGTCAGGCCGCGTACCACAGTGCGTGCAGCCAGCACCAGGCCTGTCAGGGGCCCTCACCAATCACCTTCCTCAGCCCTGCAGGAGACATAACCGCACCATCACCTTCCTCAACCCTGACGTGGGAGACAGGAAAGCTTGGAGAATGAGGGGCGGGTTTTCTTAGAGTGACAAGGGTCTAGGAACTGGCAACACACTGTCTGGAGAGCATATAGACCGGCTTTGTCATTGATATTTACGGTCTGTTACACATAACATCTGGGAAGTCGTCAATGGAAACTGTTGGAAAAGGGCACTTTTCCACGGATGGAGGAGGAGAGGCGTGTGTGGGTGGAACGTGGAACATTGTGTTTATTGACTGATTGATTAGAGCCTTCGCAGCGTTATTAGAGCAAAGCTGTTTGTTTCAGTTTATGACGGCGTAACGGGGGTAGAGGTAGATGGCAACTTTACAGCAGAGTGTCAATCCCAGGGTTGTACCAGTACACGCTTGCTGGGTGAGTTTGGGTGGTATTAGTCCATGGCCAGTGGGAGAGGAGTCATGGTGGGATATATTCGAACACGGAGGGTGTTGCATGTCAGAAAGATGGAGCAGAGAAGCATGAAGTCATTGACACTGTGTCGATGCTGGGATCTGGGAGGGAGTGGGGCTAGGCTAGGGCTAGGTTTAGGTTTAGGTTAGGTCAGGATGGGCTAGGCTAGGTCAGGCTAGGCTAGGGCCAGGCTGGGCTAAGGGCTAGGCTAGGTTAGGAAGGCGAGGGACAAAAGGAGGGGAGAGGATAGGCGAAGGAGGGGTCAGATGGAGATATACGGCGAAGGATAGGATAGAGAGAGGGCAGGAGAGGAGAGGAGTGTGAAGTGATGTGATAAAATTGTCGGGAGAAGGAACAGTTTACGTGAGATAAACAGCGGCTTTTTAGATCACTTTTATGAAGCAGACTAAGGAGGAGGGACATAGAAGGAACGAAAGAGGGCCACGGCAAAGGAAAGAAGGGAAGACCGGAGGAGGAGGATGAGGAATGCGGAGAGAGAGGCGACACTGAAACAGAGAGAGAGAGCGAGAGAGAGCGAGAGAGGAGAGAGAGAAGAGAGGCGATAGGAGGAGAGAGGAAAGGCAAATCTGCGAGAGATATCTCTCGAATGCTCGAGCTGAGAGATAGATAGAGAGAGAAGATGAGGGAGAGAGGTCTCGCCAGATTTGGAGGCTTCCTTTTAATGAACTTGCATTTTCCCCTGTGTTTTTCCCTTGTCTCAGAGGTGTATGTTACCCCCGAAGAAAAACAAAGCCAAGAAGAAAGAAATAAATACAGCCATAAACAAACAAGCCCACGACCTCCCTCCCTCCCTCCCTCCCCCTCCCTCCCTCCCTCCCTCCCTCCCTCCCTCCTGCCTCCCCTGCAAGTTTCATTAAGCTGTTAGTTAATAATTATGAAGGCAGAAGCCTGTGGCTCTTCATATAGTCAAATTAGACGGTCGCAGTTTGACACCTGCGGATACACACAGAAACTCAAACACACACACACATGCAAGTACATACACAA
>CAEFZP010004398.1:0-15000 GCA_903064625.1 Mallotus villosus | reverse complement strand
GAGCTCCACGCCCTGCTGCCTCCCACACTGTAACACACCCTGTAACACACCCAGCCAAGACTGTAACACATCCTGTAACACACCCAGCTCACACTGTAAACACACCCAGCTCAGACTGTAACACACCCAGCTCAGACCGTAACACATCCTGTAACACACCCAGCTCAGACTGTAACACACCCTGTAACACACCCAGCTCAGACTGTAACACACCCTGTAACACACCCAGCCAAGACTGTAACACACACCAGCACAGACAGTAACACACACCAGCTCAGACAATAACACACACGAGCTCAGAGAGTAACACACCTTGTGAGACATTCACAAGGACACGGGTTAGGATCCACAGATGTGTCAGCGCTGACTGAGCTACAGAGGGAAGCGACACACAACACCGTGAAGCCAGCCTCCGGAACATTCTGTTTTACTTGACGGAACACCATTGACTGCTAGTCACATGTCGTCGCGGCCACGGCGGTGCCCCCCTGTTGTTTGGGTTTTGGCCCTATTGTCTTCACCTGTCTTGTTCAGTGGTTTGTCTCGTTAGTTTCATTGTGTCCACCTGTGTCTCGTTTGGTATATATTGGTGTATGGTGTATTTAGGTTCCCGTTTTGTGTTCCAGTCTTTGTCTTGTCATTACCCCTGTTACCGTGAGTCTGTGTCTGTGTTCCTGTTAAGAAATAACACCACTCCACGTGACACCACTCCACGTGACACCACTCCACGTGACACATGCTCCACTCCACGTGACACCACTCCACGTGACACCACTCCACGTGCTCCACGTTCTCCACGTGCTCCACGTTCTCCACGTGCTCCACGTTCTCCACGTGCCCTCTCTGCATGCTGACACCTTCACCTGCTCTGCAGTGGACTGGAAGCAGTTACTACTGAGTCTGCAACTTTTGAGACTTGCCTCCACACACACACACACACACACACTCACACACACACTCTGTCTCTCTCGCTCTCTCTCTCGCTCTTTCTCACCCTCTCTCACACTCGCCATCGCTCTCTTTCTCTCCATCTCTCTTGATCGCTGGCACTTTTTGCGAAGCAGCACTCGTTTATCATGTCTCGCGCTACGCGAGCAGCTCTAAATTAGGGCTAGCGGAGCAGAGCGAAGTACGCAGCTGAGATAGATGCTATAACATACAGTGGAGCATACGGGTGCGAGATCGAAGCAAGCTGTAGTAGAGCTATACAGCTAGTCGATCTCTCTACCCTCATGTCTACTCTCTCCCTCTATCTCTCTCTCTCACACTCCATGTCTCTCATCTCTCTCTCTCCATCCATGTCTCTCTATCTCTCTCTCCCTCTCTCTCCCCCTCTCTCCCTCCATGTCTCTCTCTCTCCACTCCCTCCCTCCCTCCATCTCTCTCTCTCTGCTGTGACTGCATCTGTTCCCAGGGTTATGGCAGCACAACAGTTCTTTATTAGTGCTGACAGGAGACTTCCTGCCACACACTGTACACACACACACACACACACTGTACACACCACACACACACACACACACACACTGTACACAGACTGTACACAGATATACAAACACAAACTCACGAGCAATCATACACATTCACACACTTTGAGGACAGAAAAAAACAAAAACACTTAAACTTCAGTTTCTTAAGAGCTAGTATAGGCCTTCACAGGAAGACGTGTGTGTCTCTGACCAAGGACAATGATACATTCTGAATAAGATCATTACAGGAGGAAAATTACTTGAGAAGCCAAAGGAATTAAAGAAAGAAAGAAAGCAAGATAGAAAGAAAGATGAGGTCGTTTTAGTTCCTGCTCGGAGAGACGTCAGATGAATTCTAATAGAGTTAGCTTTGCTGAGGGTTTCGTGTCTGTGGGGCTGAGCTAGCCCTGAATAATTTATATGATACCGCAAGGTTAGCATAAAACAGGGGTGAGCAGCTCCAGTCCTCCAGGGTGGCTGGGCTTCACATCTACCCAGACTGGAGGCCCGGGGACAGGGTGTGTGTGTGTGTGTGTACCTCCATGTCTCTCTCTCTCTCCCTCTCTCCCACCATGTCTCTCCTCCCTCTATGTCTCTCTCTCTCTCCCTCTCTCCCTCATGTCTCTCTCCCTCTATGTCTCTCTCTCTCTCCCTCTCTCCCTCCATGTCTCTCTCCCTCTATGTCTCTCTCTCTCGTGTATCGGGTGGGTCAAAAACAAAACAAAAAACTATCGGGGGATTCAACTTCTTCTCTAGGGCGTAAAGTAATATTTACGATTACAGGTAAGAACGATACATAGGCCTACATGTATCGAACACCCCTACATGTTGTTTTTAACTCAAACTCCAAGTCCCACCGTAATTAGCTCTGGCTACGCGCGCACACACACAAGCACACACACACGCACACACACACACGCTGACGGACCGACGAGCCAAGTCAAAAGGTATGACAAAATCGGCAGCGTAGCGTTGTCATGGCAACGCCGTGGCTGCATCGCAGCGATTTCTCGCCTGGATCTTTCCCTCTTTGACTCTTACTCTCTCCCCCTATATCTCTCTCTCTCTCTACCCCATCTCTCTTTCTGTCATCGCTCACAACCGCAAAACAAACGACGGCAGCCGAGCTGCCACGCTGCTGCTGATGTCACCGGTTGCCACGGCAGCCTGGGCTGTGCCGTGACGCCCCTGCCGGGTTGAGGGCGGAGGCCGGGAGGCAGGGAGGCAGGGAGGCCGGGAGGCAGGGAGGCAGGGTCGTCCGTGTGAACCGCTCTGCGCTGCGCTCGCGGCCCTCTAGAAGCAGCGAGAGCAGCGACTCACAGAGACGGTCGATATCTCCTCCTATTCATCTGTTGGTTCCCCACAGCCAATGCTCGCTCGATGCTCCGAGCGCACACTCGTGCAGGAACACACACACACACACACACACACACAAACACGACTAAATCATCACTAACAGGAAGCCGATGGGTCGGGTTTCCAACGTCGTCCGATGCCGTCAGACAAGTGTGTGTGTGTGTGTGTGTGATGGGTGAGTTTACAACGTCAAGATTGGCCAGGTGACTCAATCACCCATAATCCCTTGGGATTACTTCCTGGGAGATTGTGTGGTTCTTTCAGAGCTGAGCTCAGCTCGACAGGAGAGGCTGAAACTCCACAGTCACAGTAAGGCAGCTCTCCACTGCTGATATATTACAAGTCCAAGTAATGCTAACAGCTACTAATGACTAATGGGACTGTGAGCTCGCTTATTTTATCCAGAGTGTGCGTGTGGTAGTAACCAGGAGTGTGTGTGTGTGTCTGTGTGTGGTAGTAACCAAGAGTGTGTGTGTGTGTGTCTGTGTGTGGTAGTAACAGAGTGTGTGTGTGTGTCTGTGTGTGGTAGTAACCAAGAGTGTGTGTGTGTGTCTGTGTGTGGTACAAATCCAGAGTGTGTGTGTGTGTGTCTGTGTGTGGTACAAATCCAGAGTGTGCGTGTGTCTGTGTGTGGTAAAAATCCAGAGTGTGTGTGTGTGTGTGTGTGTGGTAGTAACCAAGAGTGTGTGTGTGTGTGTCTGTGTGTGTGTGGTATAAATCCAGAGTGTGTGTGTGGTAGTAACCAAGAGTGTGTGTGTGTGTGTCTGTGTGTGTGTGGTAGTAACCAAGAGTGTGTGTGTGTGTGTGGTAAAAACCCAGAGTGTGTTTGTGTGTGTGATAATAACCCAGTGTGTGTGTGTGTGAGTGTGTGTGTGTGTGTGTGTGTGTGTGTGTGTGTGTGTGTGAGTGTGTGTGTGTGTGTGTGTGTGTGAGTGTGTGTGTGTGTGTGTGAGTGTGTGTGTGTGTTCCAGGCATATTGAGAGCCAGGTGGGCTGCCGCGGCTCACATTAACCTCTGACCCCGAGCCTTGTCTGGGCCCTCAGGTCGGGGAGTCGTCTTCGCTCCCATGACGACCTCCGACCTCAACAGCTGATCAGGGTCGCCAGGAAGCCCCGTCCTGCTACCTTGATTTGCTGCCCTTTAATTAACTACTGATCAGGGATTGGGTATCCATACACCTCCGCACAGCTCATTGGCTGAGGTTTAACCAACCCCGTCTGCCGTTCAATTCAACTTCCTCCCATGAAACCATGACGACCAGGCCTGCAGCCCGCAGGTCTTTCATACAGTTTGAAAACGTAAAATTGTCTAAAGGAATATTGAATGATGGTAAATGTCCATTCATTGATTATTTCAGTTGCAAGTGTCTGAACATTCTGTGCCGTTCTGTGGAAAGCCCTTGGTGGCGTTTTTTGTTACAATCATTTTTTTTTAAATGTAAGAAATGTACCTAAATCAAAGTTGTGTTTGAGAGTGTTGCCTCACCTGGATCATATAGAGCTGTGTGTGTGTGTGTGTGTGTGTGTGTGTGTGTGTGTGTGTGTGTGTGTGTGTGTGTGTGGTGTGTGTGTGTGTGTGTGTGTGTGTGTGTGTGTGGTGTGTGTGTGTGTGTGTGTGTGTGTGGGGTCAGGGGTCACGGGCCTCACCTGGATCATGTAGAGCTGGGCGATGCGGTACTCGTCCACACTCATGGGCATGGGGATGCGGTACTCCTTAATCAGCATGGTGAGTCTGGATGAGGGGGCAGGGGGGAGGGGAGGGGGTGTGGCCGTGCCTGGGGGAGGAGGGGGGCGGTGTCGGAGGGGGGGTGGGGGGGCGAGGCGGGCGGGGGGGGGCGCTCTACCCGAGCAGTAGCATCACACAGCCGAGAGGGAACTCACCATCACCTGTCAGAGAGGAGAGCACACACCTGAGTTAGATACACACACCCGAGTTAGACACACACACACACACCTGAGTTAGACACACACACACCTGAGTTAGACATACACACACCTGAGTTAGACATACACACACCTGAGTTAGACACACACACACCTGAGTTAGTCACACACACCTGAGTTAGACACACACCTGAGTTAGACACACACACACCTGAGTTAGACACACACACACCTGAGTTAGACACACACACACACACACCTGAGTTAGACACACACCTGAGTTAAACACACATACACACACCAGAGTTAGACACACATACACACACCTGAGTTAGACACACACACCTGAGTTAGACACACATACACACCTGAGTTAGACACACACACACCTGAGTTAGACACACACACACCTTAGTTAGCCAAACACACACCTGAGTTAGACACACACCTGAGTTAGACACACACACACCCGAGTTAGACACACATGCACCTGAGTTAGACACACATGCACACCTTAGTTAGCCAAACACACACAGATTACAGCATCAAGAATACAGGATGTTACAAATGTTACAACACACAGGTCGGAAAAGAAATCCAGTGTGTTTACTGACGGCCGACAGGAGAAGGACTGTAGCTGACCTAGTCAGGAGCTCTCCCTCTCTCTCTCTCTCTCTCTCTCTCTCTCTCTTGTCTCGGCACTAATCCTTCCTGTTCAGTCACAACACTTCCTGCTGCTGTCCTTCCTGGACCACTGTCACGACTCAGCTCCCCGTGTTCCAGATCTGTTACAACCTAATCCAGCGTCCGAGCAAACATCCGTGCAACATCCAAACGAACACGATCCAAATCCCGGAAAACTTCCCGCCAAAACGTTTCCTCCCGAAAACTCAGACTGCCGAATCAAGCGTTCCTTCTGTCCGCTCGTCCGAACCGCATCTGAATACCCCGGCACCCCGCAGCACGGCTCACTAGCAGTCACTACCAGCTCAGCCCGTGTCGGGCGGGAGATCCAGTGTAGCGTTGCTCGTCCTCCAGATCGAGCTCAGTACTAGCGGGCGACAGCGTGGGGGCCAAACAGCCAGGGACCAGTTTAGGAGCGTCACATGACAACGGTGCTTAATCTTACATGGATTAACAAGGTCCACGTTATACAAGAGAGTCTTAGGACTGGGCAGGGGGAGAGGGGAGGGGCGGAGAGAGGGGGGGAGGGGGGACTGGCAGAAGGGCTGTCCCAGGTGCCAACTGTGTGTGTGTGTGTGTGTGTGTGTGTGTGTGTGTGTTTGTCTAAACTTGTGCACTGACCACACAAGCCCTGGGGTTTGTGGGTATAGAATGTGTCTGTGTGTATGTGTTGCCTGTGTGTGTGTGTGTTCTGTGTTTGCGTGTGTGTGTATGTATGTGTGTCTGTGTTCTGTGTGTATGTATGTGTGTGTGTGTGTGTGTTTGTCTAAGCTTGTGCACTGACCACCCAAGCACTTCACAGGTTTGTGGGTGTAGAATGTGTGTGTATGTGTATGTGTTTGCGTGTGTGTGTGTGTGTGTGTATGTGTTTGCATGTGTGCTCTGTGTTTGCGTGTGTGTGTGTGTTCTGTGTTTGTGTGTTTGCGTGTGTGTGTGTTCTGTGTTTGCGTGTGTGTGTTCTGTGTGTGCGTGTGTTTGCGTGTGTGTGTGTTCTGTGTTTGCGTGTGTGTGTGTGTATGTGTTTGCGTGTGTTCTGTGTTTGTGTGTGTGTGTGTTCTGTGTTTGCGTGTGTGTATGTGTGTGTGTTCTGTGTTTGCGTGTGTGTGTGTTGTGTGTGTGTGTGTGTGTGTTCTGTGTGTGCAGTGCCTCGCTGGTCAAACAGTGGCGTCAGAGATCTCAGCTGTGTAAACCCTCAGTGATTGAGTTCCAATCAGCTAATACTCCAAGCCTGCACAAAGACATGCACACTCATCTCTACAGGCAAATACCTGAGCTAGGTAGAGAGAGGAAGGTTACACTCACCATGGTACAAGAGATAGATAGATAGATAGATAGATAGATGGATAGAAGGATAGATGGATAGATGGATAGATGGATAGATGGATAGATGGATAGATGGATAGATGGATAGATGGATAGATGGATAGATGGATAGATGGATAGATGGATGGATAGATGGATAGATGGATAGATAGATGGATAGATGGATAGATAGATGGATAGATGGATAGATGGATAGATGGATAGATGGATAGATGGATAGTTAGTAGAATGCCATTTGTGGATCTGTATGTATGTATGTATGTATGTATGTCTGTATGTATGTATGCACTTTATCATTGCACTGTCAGCACTTGTGTGCTAGGCACTGTATTTTTCTATATAGTATTCTACTGTCTTGTTGTGTTATGTGTTATGCAGCAGTCTGTACGTCTAAGACAAATCTCCTTCGGGACAAAATAAAGTAATCTTGAATCTTGAATCTTGAATCTAGATGGATAGATGGATGG
Source organism: Mallotus villosus (assembly GCA_903064625.1). Lineage (NCBI taxonomy): Eukaryota > Metazoa > Chordata > Actinopteri > Osmeriformes > Salangidae > Mallotus > Mallotus villosus. Next base: position 7,818 of record CAEFZP010004398.1, on the reverse strand, counting down.
ATTGAGGGGTAGATGATGATCAGAGAGATTGGAGGTGTGAAAGGGACAAGGCAGAGGTTGAAAGCTATGGGATTGAGGCTGTATTTAACTAATCGACATTCTTAACCAAGAGGGATCTACGTCATTGGGTCAACGTTACTTCCCTTTCACAACCTGTGATGTCATCATCTTAGAATCCTTCCTGTAACCATCGCTTTCTAGTTAATGCCAACGGTTCCTCCTCCTAGGAATCATCTCGAACTGATAGGCAGAATTGCACGGCAATGCCATCTGCTAAACCTAAGTGAGAGTATTTAACTGAAATTATGATAAAGCATCCCTTTTGGAGCACACATCAAATATCTCCAACACTAACTGTAGTAAATCCTGTCCGCAGCAAACTGTCATCCCAGAGGCGGTAAATTAAAGACACAACGCAATTACAGTTGTGGAATGGACACCTTGCTCCGGGGTCAATGAGAGGCCTTCGTCACTGACTCCTATTAAAAATCAGTCCTTGACCCTCAAAAAGACTCCTATATATAGTCAATAATCCCCTAGCTAGGTGTGAGATGGAGAGAGATCGACGCATGTAGAGCCTGCCTCCAACCGAGCTTCCGACTGTGAATCATCGCATCAAATAGAGCAACAGTATACAACTAGCTCTGGCTATCTAAGCCTCAACATCAAACGGCTTAGCTACACCTAACACCTAACCAAAGCTGAAATAACGTTAACACAAGTCGACGAAAATGTATCATAGCTTACAGTGCAATCAGCTGCGATGACGGGGGGGAAAATAACACCGTTTGGTTGCCAAGGATCCGTGCCAAAAATAAATGCCAACAATATTGAATGGATTTACAGTTTATCCCCTTGGAAACTCACACTCAGCTAACACTAGGAGTGGAATAACTAACGCCATTACGTTATGGTCTCCCGTCAACTTATAAATGTTTCACATCTCTCCTGAAAGACAGCATTGATTAAAAAGACAGACAAGACGAAGTGCACCACTCTAAGAGTAACATATAGCCTATATACACTATGCGTATTGTATTTTCCGCTGTGGGTATTGTATTTGCGCTATGGGTATTATATTGCGAATGCAGATGCAAGCCAAGCCAAGCAACAGAGGCTGATATTCAAGTTTCACGTAATAAGCCTGAGCACTTAGCCAGGAAACAAACACATTAAAAATGCTGGTCTCTGACTTGGCAGTGAGCGGCCGACTTCAATTACATCTTCCGGTGGAGCCAACGAGGGGAGCACTTTGTCAACTTGTGAGGTAAAGGCTTTTCAATTCCGCGTCTTTTCTCTCTCTCTAGGGGATTCAAACGGCTGCGCTCCACACTTCTAATTACTTTGGGGGTGTCCACTGCAGTCGGCAGTTGAAATACCGAAGCTTATCCCTGCCAGAAGCCATCAACCTCAACTGCCAGTTCTCTAACTTAGAAGACCTGGGTAAAATAGACATGCATTATGGAGGAATCCCACTTGAAACTGATGACGTCTTACACATCCCTGAGACGCAACAACAGCTAGAACAACGTACAGTAAATGTCCACAGACTGCTATTCCTGAATAACCATGTTGGTCTCAGGAGACCTCTTGAAGTAGACCAAGCAGGCTTTCACCCACGGTCTGAATCCCCCCGGGCACGCTGGCTCTCTCCTGCTCTAGCTTTCATCATGGTGCTTTTTCAGCAGCGCTTGATCACCACCAGGCAGGACTCGTGAGCACCAACACCAAGAGCTCTACTACTGAAGATCAGAACTCACATCCAGATTCACATCCACGACCGTGACATCATCGCCCCCTCACCCCCCTCTCACCCTCATGCAAGCTGCCTGATGGGGATGAACAATAACAACAACAACAACAGCATAAACATCAACAGGAGCACATTACGGAGGCCTCCCAGTATCGGCTCTGACAACCATTACCAGTCAGGGCCGATACGAGCCACCATGGAGGCTGTGTTTCGTCACTAAACCCCCAGGCAGCCGTACATCAGAAACACACACATACCAGAAACACACACATGCCAGAAACACACACATACTAGAAAGACACACATACTAGAAACACATTTACATTCTTATATTTTTTGTTGTTGTCATTTAGCAGCTGCTTTTACCCAGAGCGACTTACAGTAAGTACAGGGACATTCCCCAGAGGCAAGTAGGGTGAAGTGCCTTAACACAACGTCATTTTGCACATTCGGGAATCGAACCGGCAACCTTCTGATTAATAGCCCGATTCCCTAACCGCTCAGCCATCTTACTCCCATGCACTCTACCTGATTCAGAAGACCAAATCCTTTTCCAGCTTAGCACACGGCTCCAAAGCCAGATCGGAAAGCCACATGCATTAGAGAGAGAGAGAGAGAGAGAGAGAGAGAGAGAGAGAGAGAGAGAGAGAGAGAGACAGCCTTCACCAGCAGAGTCCCTGGGATGGATCTCGATAGTCTACGGTTGTCTCCTCGCCTGTCAGGTCCACAGCAATGTGACAGAGCTGAACAGGAACCAGGTAAGACAGCACCCCAATGACGCCTTCAATCAAAAGAGACCTACGCTCTAAACGAAGCGGCGAGACGTCTACCTTTCTGAAGCTAGCAACGTCTCAGCTCAGTCAACGGGTCCAGAGACCGAGGTGTGGAGGTCCATCTCTGGTCTGGGTCCCGGCTTCTAAAGAAGCTCCTTCTGCCTGGCATCCTCCAGGGCAGAGCCTGGGCTGCAGCTGAGTGTGTTTGCCGGCGGAGTGTGAGATCACGGTAGAACCGAGCGCTGTCGCTCAGCGCCTCACAGGACTACGCTGGGATGATGTCACAGGAGGAACTAAGAGACGGCATCAATTCTCTCCCTTCCTCCTCTTTTGTCTTTCTTCCTCTCTGTCTCCACCTCCTCTGGACCAAGGAAGCCCAGTTACCATGGAGACGTATGAGGCCGTGTCCTGATTGGTGGAGCCCGTTATGATGCAGCAAGACCTAAGGACGGCCCACTGGTTAATCAACGCTGCTGCACTACTCCATTCCGTTTCTCTCTTTCTCCCTCCCTCCCTCGATCTCTCTCTGTCTCGCACTCTCGCTCTATCACTCTCCATATCTCTGTCTCCCTCCCTCTCCTCTACTCTCTCTTTCTCCCTCTCTCTCTCCATCTCTCTTTCTCCCTCCCCCTCTCTCTCTCTCTCTACACTCTCTCTTTCTCTTTCCCTCTCTCTCTCAACCATCCTCGTTTTGCACGTCCCCACAATGTACAAAAACAAAAGCCACAAAAATCTTTGACACCTGCGTTGCGCTTTGAATAGTCTCTACTTATTATACTAATAACATGCAAAAGATACAGAGAGGATCCAGTAGGTGTTTAGTATCAGATCGGGGCCAGAGAGGGACAGAGGATTGTTCCATGTCTACCAGCAGGGTGTTAAGGTCACCAGTCCAGCCCTGGTGTATATTTATCTTATTGTCTTCGTCAGCATCATTTGAATAAGTAAGCCTCCATCGGGCACGTTCGTTTGGACTACCAGATCAAAGGAACAATGTGTTTCTTTTGACCAATCGGAATGAATTTAGTATTCGCAGACTTCTGACCAATCAATAAATAAATCCCCCCCGAAAATGACGCACGTTAAAGTCAAGTCACTTACAGCTGACAAAAGGGAGCTTGTGAGTGTATGAAGATTGTCCTGATCCACCGAGTCCTGTTCTTCAAGCTGTGACCTGTACTGATTTATGAAGGCAGCGTCTTTTTGACTGCACAAGCCTGCGTGAGTGTGGGGGGTTTAAAAATACCTCAGGACTGTAAGGACCAAAACATTCTGTGTGAGCAATTACTGCACATTCAACTGTGAAGGATGAAAATAGAACGTCTCGAACAGATCTCAGAGGGACGTAATCTTCCGTTTTTTGGCGGTTTGGTGTGGGACAGTTTCACTATATTCGCCTCACACATTGTTCATCATTTCATCTGTCATCTTGTTGAGATGATATCATCTCAGTGTCAAGCTTTGTTTCTCAAGCTACGGCGGTTTCACACACGATCACAACCACTCACACACAATCAGAAGACGTCCTTTGAGGAGCGTTCTCTCTCGCTTATCAACAGTTACGGAAACTTCTGGAAAGCCTCATCACAGAAATAGAGAAGTTTTGTCATTCACAGCCACAACAACACTCTCCTTCTCCTTCTCCGTTTTATCTAGCTGCAGGGACAAGCAGACACAGAGGGAGAATTAAATGGCTTGTTGACAGGTCCTCCACCTAGTACACACACATACACACACACACACACACACACACACACATACACACATACACACATACACACATACACACACACACACACACACACACACACACATACACACACACACACATACACACATACACATACAAACACACACATACACACACATACTTTATCCTCCCATCAACAGGGCTCTGTTAACAGAATCAGCCAGCAGCCTCTGCAGTCTGTTACAGACCTAAATGACAGCCGGTTAAAATGAGCACAGGTGTGGAACATCAATGTCTGCTGCTAAGATCTCCGCCGGTCCCCCCCCCTCCCCTTCCGTGGCCATCTTGTCTTCATCACAGCCAATCCCACAGTCAAGTGTGTAGGAAACAGCAGACGTCATGCTCTCAGACTGGCTCCGGGCCTCTCATTCAGTCACGCAGGGTTAGCTTAGCACACTCTTTTCCGCTACGGCCAAACGTCAGCTTCCAGGCTAGCTAAGGCTAGCAGAGGCTAGCTACGGCTAGCAGAGGCGGGGCAGGGGAGGGGCAGGAACTGGCCAGACAGGATTAAAGATGCTAAAGCTGGAAAAGGGGGGGGTCAGATGGATGAGCGGTTAGGGAGTCGGGCTATTAATCAGAAGGTTGTTGGTTCGATTCCCGGCTGTGCAAAATGACGTTGTGTCCTTGGGCAAGGCACTTTACCCTACTTGCCTCGGGGGAGAATGTCCCTGTACTTACTGTAAGTCGCTCTGGATAAGAGCGTCTGCTAAATGACTGAATGTAAAGCTGGAAAAGCAGTTCTTGATGGAGGCCAGGGGGAGTATTGATTCTGGGGGGGGATCCATTGAGTAAGCAGTGCCCTATCACTGTTGTTAGGCAGGTTTTCGTCCTCCACTGTTTGCTGTAACTATCAGACAGCTGAAGTTGTAACGGTTGGGTAGTCTGCTCTGAGCTAGGCCAGTGTTACTCCAGGCTCGAAAGCCAGGTACTACGGCCGTATATGTATAGCATTTGTACGCACAGTAGCAAAGCACAAGTTGTCATCGCTTACCTGTATTCCATCGCTAGAGATTCAGTAGCCTCGGTTCAAACCTGGGAAGAAGAAGAGCAGCTTGTTAGGAAGCATTAACAGTGAACGTCAATTGTTCTTGAGGTGTGAACTCAACGAGACCCATACTCACGTACGACAGCACAGCTCATGCGAACAACAGACTTAAGCTACCTTCTGCTTTTTCCACTTTGCATCACCATGTCACATTTCACCATACACTTGCGTTATCCGTCCGACATCACTTTAAAAACCACGACTCTTGTCACAGAACGGAATCCCAATAGAACACAGAACACAAGGAACATTCCGCCTGCCTGCGTGAGGATTCCTGAACGGAGGAAGACTGCCAGATTTTCCACTCTCTCTCTCTCTCTCTCTCTCTCTCTCTGGCACAGGGACTAAAATTGGAACCCCCGAGCTCTGATGCGATCATCTGACACAACTCCAACGTCACGACATAAATGTGGGCCTGGGAGAGAGGGGGGGGGGTGGGGGTGGGGGTGGGGGGGGTTGTCTAGGTGGGCCGCGGGGAGCGAATGGGAGAGAACGTGCCCGTGACGTGGAGGACTGGATGATGAGAGAAGCCGGGCTATTTATAGCTCCTCTGGTGGAGGCAGGGGGCTGAGGATACAGAAGGTGGGCTTGTGTGTGTGTGTTTCTTTGTGTGTGTGTTTCTTTGTGTGTGCGTGCAGTTTTGTGTTTGTGTGTGTGCGTGCGTGTGTGGGTGTGCGTTTCTTAATGGGTGAGGGTGGGGGTGAGGGTGAGGGCGGTGGGGTGGGGGGGGTGGGGGGGTGAGGGCAGGGGATTGAAGGTGTCATAACATGCTTCCGAATATTCTCCTCTCCCCTCTCCATCCTTAAACGTCGTCTATAAATCACGAGTCCCTCGGGAAGGATGGGACCTTAGATAATCAGTCGCCCCGGCGACCACTCGGCCCTGCCCCTCCCGCTCCTCTGCCCTCCGGCGCTCGCGACCCGTTAAAGAAGCGCCGGGGAAAGAACACGACGGCGAGAGGACGCATCGATTTCTCCCCCCGACTTGAGTCTGGTTTATATCAAGCTCGCTGCAGGGCTCTGCATTGGAAAAGCTCGTGTTTCCCGGACGGGAGAGAGGAGGAGAGAGACTCACAGCAGACGGTGAGCAGGAGTGGACGTGGCTGGAACAAACAAAGATGGCGACTTTCTCCTCAGAATATACAGCAGGTCCACACACAACAACAACACCAGACGTCAAACAGACTGAAGTGTTTACATTTAGTTCTTTTAGCATACGCTCTTATCCAGAGCGACTTAGAGTAAGTACAGGGACGTTCCCCCCCCCCGAGGCAACTAGGGTGAAGAGCCTTGCCCAAGAACACAACGTCATTTTTTACACGGCCAGAATCGACCGTCACCTCTGGAATCCTGTCCCTAACCGCTCAGCCACCTGACCCCTATTTGGATGATAAAATGTGACCGTGGGGACAGCAGCAGACCACAGTGGTGTTAAGAGGCGGGGCCGTTAAGAGGCGGGGCCGGTAAGAGGGAGGTGTCCAGTTTCACGGCCCTCTACTCTTCATCTTATACTAGGAACAGGCGTGTCATCCTCCGCACAGAACTAGTTCACTGGCCTCTTTGTTTTCCTGCTTTTATGAAAATGTTTATGGAAAACAAATGCAAATGTTTGGAGGTGGTGGGTTACAGCAGCTGCTGGAGGGGGGGGGTGGTGGATGACAGTTCACCGTCTCACCACTGCTCTCAAAGACGACACCAGCAAGGCAATGACAACCATGGAACATTTCACACGAACCTCAACCAAAATAACCACGGAGAGAGACTCTTAGTCTGGCTCTCTAGATCTAGATCTACATGGTGAACATGTGATACGTCTTCACACTGACTGTGTAGGAAGTGCTCCCAGCACTGACACACACAGATCACTGCTACGGTTGTTGATGCGTGTGTGTGTGTTTGTGTGTGTGTGTTTGTGTGTGTGTATCTGCGTGTGTGTTCCACGCCAGGTTTCCACACCACACCTACACACACCTACACACACCTACACACACCACACCTACACACACTGTCGTTAGTCTCCCGACCTCTGCAGGTCAGAGGGATGGACAGAGGACAGTCCCAAGTCAACTGCTTTCAGAGTCCATCGAGGAGAGAAGACAAGGAGCCCATTTTCTCACTACAACACGGCAGAGATTCTGCCTACGCCATTTCTTGCTACTTTAGTCAAAGAATCACTGTTGTGACATGGGGAACATGCATCATTTCTCATGTAGAGTCAGACAGGAACCAGACAGGAACCAGACAGGAAGCAGATATTACCATGGTAACCCAGTGGTAGCTGTGGTTACCCTCTCGTGTTGGGACTATGACTAGGGTTTTTGTTAGTCGGCTCTTGTCCAGCGCTTCAGTTCTGCTAACACGCTTTCTGTCATTGGCTCAGACGGATAGCCAGGCCGAGAAACAAACTTTGTATCTAGACAAGCTCCTCCTACACCATCCAGACACATTTCAGTGTGAGAATAAGTAAGAGAGCGAAATGCAGGAGAGGCAAGGAGGAA
>CAEFZP010004396.1:0-33366 GCA_903064625.1 Mallotus villosus | reverse complement strand
TTGGCGAGACTTTCATGAATGTTTCCGAGTCCACTGTCAGAGTTGACGTGAGACCACGCCCTCTCAGTAACCCTGAAGCTAACCCAATGTTACTCTACTTGGAAAAGGTCAACAGATGTTGGTGTTCGTTCGACCGTTCCTCCAGAACCCTACCCACCTCTCATTGTCTTCACATCACCTCACCTCCCTCCATCTCTCCCTCTTGCTTGCTCTCTCCCTCTCGTGTTTTCTCTACATATCGTGTCTCTCACCCGCTCTTTCTTTGACTTTCTTTCTCCCTTGCCTTTTCCCTTGAGTATTTACTTCCCTATAAGAAGGGAGAGGAGGGAGAGACAGAGAGGAACTGAAGGGGGAGAGGAGGGAGAGACAGGACAGAAAGAGAGAGGGAGGCAGGAGAGGCAAATGAAGGAGAGAGGAAGAGAGGAGGAGAGGAGAGAGAGAGAGAGGAGAGAGAGAGAGGAGAGAGAGAGAGAGAGGAGAGAGAGAGAGGAGAGAAAGGGCGAGGAACTCAGTCACTAACTCCGTCACACATCGACGGTTGAGGAATGAGGAAAGTATTTAAACCGTGACACTTCCTCCATCACTGGACACGCCTCCTCCTCTAAACCCCTCCCACTTTCACAACAGGTGGACTTCAATGGAATCACAGAGGCCGTGGTGTGCAGAGAATGGAGAGGTGAGAGACTAAAGAGACCTGCTGCTTGTCAGAGCTGGACAGGGGACCATCTACACTGGATATAGGCCTCATCTGAATCTACTGCAAGTGCCAACCATCCACCAATCAGAGTTATCGTTCGTCTGACTGTAACCATGGCCACATCGGGCATTAAAGGTAGGTTTTGTGTTGTTTTCTTTTTGTACAGATAAAAGTAATCTTTTATGAAAATGTTTTTGGAGAGACTCTTTCATTGATGGTAATTAGATTAAATGATAACTATACTTCAACTACTGCTATTACAGTTGTTTTTTCTGTAAACTATTGGCTGTTTTTGCTAACTTGACACGCTAACCACAAAACCGTACACCAACCAGCCAACGTTACACTAAACAAACAATTATTGAAAAATGTTTCAAACTCTTTGAAAACATTGTGTGTTTGCGTCAATACAGTGCACACAAACTACCATAACCCTAATCCTAACCCTTTTCTGTGAGCAAACAGCAGTTTACCATAAAGTATAGGAAGGGACAGAGAGTGGGGGGTGGAGGACCAGAGGTCCTTGGTAATTGCATTGCCACACCACAACCAGTAGAGGGTGCTATGCTATGTTCAATAGCAGATGTATGCATCAATAAATAAACCAGTGTAGAACTATAACCAAATGTGGTCGGTCGTCACTCAGAGTTGTCTTGCATATTGATGCTATATAATAGTGCATAATTACACTATAAACTAGAGAGCATACAATTTCTGTGGAAATTGTGAGGGTGTGCCTGCTTGTCCGTCCCTTTAAGTTTTTCCCTTCTAGTGAAATGTTTCAAGCATTAGCCTACTCACAGTCTATTGCATAATAATTCATTAAGAACACCCTTGGAAAGAAGCTACTGTAACAACGTTATGACTGGAAATATTTCAGATGGAATCGCGATTCAAACAGTAGCTCTATGTCTGCTAACTTAAATGCCCCCAAAACCGTAAATAGGCTTGACATTTATTTAGTTGAAAATCGCTCATGCATAAAAGCTCAATAGCGATCATTGTCAGTAACAACACAAATGCGATATAGCCCTTTGTGGAGAAGCTGCCCCGGTAAATTGTATACTACAGTGTTCGTCTTGGAGGTGATCGTTGGTTGAATTTGATGTAGCTAACGTTCCGTTGTACGGTTTAGGCTGAAATTAAATATTGTTTTCTTGAACAGATTGACACGTTTAGGCTGTGTCAATGAAGTTCGGGTTAGTAGTCAGACAGTTTCACCTATTGAAATACTTTGATTTAAGGGAGTGCCGAACATGTTCTGTCGCCGTTTGACTTCCTACTGTAAACAGCTGTGGATGTTTTGTTAGCTACACAGTGTCTCGCGTAGGCTACAGCGTTGCAGTACTGGTTTGAAATCACAGGTAATGATTATTTCACCAACAAAATCGTTTACTTGTAGTCTAATGTCATAATAAATCGTACAAACGAAAATGTATTTGTGAGTAATGTTTTATTTTAACGATTGAAAACAGATGCAGCCTAGACCGCTGTAGTATGTGTTGCCCGGGCAACATAGGCTAATGTCATGATGCTAATGCTTCAGTGAAATAGTAGACTACCGTTTCCGAAAGTCGATGTAGTTCCTCAATAATATTAGCTTATATTGTACATTACACTTAACAATTGTGTTTCATATCAGAAAGTAACATTAGTAAATAGTTCTCACCCTGGCCTCTTTGCTTGTGGCGTTTCTTCTGCAGCTGCCTCGCAGTATCGTTAAAGCTATAGTTAGCCTATAGCTATCTCCAAGAAGTTAACCTGCTAACTAATGTTAGGCTAGAGGTAGTCACGCGTGTTTCGTGACGTTAGTAGCGTCAGTGACTGTGGCTAGCAAGTTAGCCAGGTAAATAAAAGACAAGCAACTCAAAGGCTACCAACTTTTGACGTTTTCTAAGTAATCAAAATATTGACGGATGCTAGGGGGCGGCACGATACCATCCTTGCTGTGCAACAGTCTTCTATGCACGTCGTATCTAATGCGTCGTTACTAACATGTGCCGACGCTGTGACGTAGGCTATTATAACTGAGTAGTCTACCCTTTGCCGACAAAATCAACTTTATGCCACAAAAACTTGTATGGTCCTAAACTGTGCAACGGAACGTACATAAAAGTAATAGCATATAAATCGCTGCAAGACAAAACTTTTGACACGTAGTTTGTCTATGTAGTCCAAATATTGACCGAGGATTAGGGGGGCTAAAATAAATAATAATAAATACACCCAATGACTAGGAAGTCATTACAGTAATATCTATAGAAAAATACCTTTGTTCATTTGTTGGTTCTGTACCTACAATATCTACAGTATAAACAAATGAACAGTATTTGTACAGTGTTGTAAACAATTAATTTTGCTTCCAATAGTCTCAACTTTGAGGATCGTTCTTCTGGGACAGACGGGAGCAGGGAAGAGTTCTACAGGAAACACCATCCTGGGGAGACCTGATGCCTTCGAGACAACTCAAACTCTCCAAACTCTGTGACTACAAAGTGTCAGAAGCAGAGTGGGGAGGTGGCTGGGAGAGAAGATCGCTGTCATCGACACTCCAGGGATTGGGGATGAGTTATTGTCAGAACAGGAAGTAGAGGGTGTTAAATCTGAGTAGCTAGGTGTGTAGAGTTGTCCCTGCCAGGGACCTCATGTCTTCCTGCTGGTTATCAGTCTGAAGGCCATAATCACTCAGGAGGAGAGAGACAGTGTGAGGTGGATCCAGGATAACTTTGGAGACAAGGCTGCAGGCTTTACTATCCTGCTGTTCACTCATGGTGACAAACTAGAGAAAGGAACAGGAGATAGTATTATTCTAGAGAATGAGGATCTCAGAGACCTAGTTAACAGCTGTGGGGGCAGATATCATGTACTTGATAACGAAGCCAGAGGTGACACCACTCAGGTCCTACAACTTCTGAAGAAGATAGAGAGCATGGTGCAGGGGAATGCGGGAGAGCACTACACCACCAATAGAAAAATCTATTGGAAAATGACCTTGAGAATAGTAGCAGGATTGGCTGTTGTAGGAGATGTTACAAGAGGGGCAGACAAAACAACAGCAGCAATAGTGGCTATGATAGGAGCTATAGGAGCTATAGGAGGAGTAGCGGGGGTGGTGGTAGCAGGAGCAGTAAAACCAGGATCTCATTTAACAAGAGCTGTAGCAGGAGTAGCAGGGGGGGCTGTAACAGGGGGGGCTATAGCAGGAGCTTTAAGGCTGTCTGAACGCTTAGTAGCTGTAATAATTACAACAGGAGTGGCAGTAGGAAGTGTGGCAGTAGCTGTAGCACGAGTACCAAGACTACGTTTCAGAGAAGTAGCAGGAGGAGCTGTAGCGGGAGCTTTAGCAGGAGTTTTACGATGGGTGGTTTTACGAGCTCTGAGAAAAGGAGCAGGAGGAGCTGCAGCAGGGGTCAATAGTTCTAGGAGTATCAAACCTGGTTTTACCAAGAGTGGTAGCAGGAGTTGTAGCAGGAGTATCAGTACTGGGTTTACCAGAAGCTGTAGCAGAAGTAGCAGGGAGATCTCTAGCACGAGTAGCAGGAGGAACTGTAGCAGGAGCAATAGCTGTAGGAGTATCAGAACTGGTTTCACCAGGAGCTGTAGGAGAAGCAGAAGGGTCTGTAGCAGGAGCTGTAGGAGGAGTAACATGCATGACTGTAGCAGGAGCTGTACGAGCAATAATGAAAGGAGAAACTGTAGCAAGTGTAGCAAGACAGTTTGTACCAATGCTGGGAGGAGCCATTGTAGGGTCAGTAGGAGCAGCTACAGTTGTTCTTATGTAAAGAGGAAACTGGCTGAGAGATCAACAACCTCTAGAGATGACTAATGTTAAACTATTAATGTTAAACTATTTAGGTTAAACTAAACTAAAAAACGAATAACAAAACCTTCACTTCTACATGTTGTTTTGTTCTTAATTGTAAACCTGTTTTAAGATAAATCATCTCTCCTGTTACTCTCGTCGTTTTGGACTTTTAAACTTCATTTAACATCTTTTGTAATCGTTTTTTTTCTGTTTTCCAATGTCAGTCATGCATGCAGGAATCCTTGTAATTATCTACATCATAATGTAACATGACTGTGCTTATCTCATACAGAATCTCATGTTAATATTTACCTCAAAGCTTGTTACTTTCAGACATACTGTACACTCTTTATATCTCATAGTATACTTCATATACAGAATGTGTACCGGTACCTTATTGTACATTTACCCTTTTTATATTTCAGTTATTCTTTTATTTTACTATGTTTTTTTTTGGTTATGCATCAACCTACCATAGCAAATGTATTATTTGTGTAAACTAACTTGGCAATAAACCCGATTCTCATTCTGATTAGTTTGTGTGCCGCTCTGTCATTACCTGATAAGATGTCGCCATCTTCTGGCAACATGGTGAAACTGCACCCTCACAAGGCACAACTACATTTTTATATTTTTACCCCGATTATGCATACACTCAAAATTCCACTGCACAACCAGGAATCTTATATACTAATCCATACAGTCTTTGGACAATACATGCATAATAGCTCAGACTTTAGCAAAGCATTGACATTCCTGTCGGCCACTGTAGAACAGAGATGATGGACTGTAAACCACCCCTACCTGGCTACCTACTTTACATGAATAATTGTAAAAAGCACTGTAAAGTACTAGAACTTAATACAACTAGAGAGCATGCAATTTCTGGGGAAATTGTGAGGGTGTGCCTGTTTGCGTAGGTTGCAGGTGGGGTCCGTCCCTTTAAGTTTTTCCCTTCTAGTGATATTTTCAAGCATTTAGCCTACTCATAGGCTATTGCATAATTCACCAACACACTTGGAAAGAAGCTACTGTAACACGTTATCACTGGCAATATTTCAGATGGAATCGCGATTCAAACAGTATGTCTGCTAACTGAAAATATGCCCCCAAAAAAAACAAATAAGTTTGACATTTATTTAGTAGAAAATCGCTCATGCATAAAAAGCTCAATAGCGATCATTGTCAGTAACAACGCAAAATGCGATATAGCCCTGTGTGGAGAAGCTGCCCTGGTAAATGTATACTACGGTGTTCGTCTTGGTAGCTAGCGATTGCGTTGGTGGCTGGACGAGCTGGTGGCTGGACGATTTGTACGGTACCTCCCAGAAGCGGTTTCGAACGGAAGACTGCAAGGTAGCAAATTAGCTGTAGCTAGCTAGAGCTAGGTTTAAACACTTTGGTAACAGATACAGTAGTAGAGATGTGCCGGTGTAGCAGTTAGAGGTAACTCCTCTCTGAAATAGCAGACTACTGTTGCCGAAAGTAGATCCAGCTTAGCTCTAATCAGCGTACAGTTATATAGGCTAGAGCTATCATATTTTAGCTGCCTACATTTCAAAATTGTGTTTCATAGCACAATGTAAAATTAGTAAATAGTTAGCTATCACCATAGCCTCTTTGCTTGGGGCATTACAAATCGTTGACTTGCAATGTCATGTCTAATAAATACCAAAACAAACATTTATTTGTGAGGAATGGTTATTTTAACAATTGAAAACAGATGTATCACAGACCGCTGTCGTATGTGTCGCATGTCGTCCGGGCAACAGAGGGTAATGTCATGATGCTAACTACTACAGACTACTGTTTCCGAAAATATATGTACTTAATAATATCAGCATTTATATGATATTGTACATAACATTTCAGAATGTTGTTGTGTATGACAATGTTAAATGAGTAATTATCACCCTGGCTTCTTTGCTTCTGGCATTTCAAGTTAGCCTATAGCTATCTCCCAGAAGTTAACGAGCTGCTAAACGAATGTTCTTCTACAGCCTGGCAGTCACGCGTGTTTTCGTGACGTTAGTGACGTTAGGAACGTCAATGACTGTGGCTAGCAAGTTAGCCACATTAGCTTCACTTTTCGCCTCAAAAATGTACTTTAAGCTTAAACCATGCATCGGAACGTAAATTCTGATACAAGCAACTCAATCGCTACCAAGACGGAACGTTTTTACCGGGTCGTTCTCTATGTAGTCCAAATATTGACCGAGTTTTAGGGGTGGGAAAATAAACAATAATAATAAATGTATATGTGAGATTACAAGGATGGCCACGTCATCGTGGCACACCCAATAACAAACACAAAAGACACAGAAGAGAAATATGTTCTGAATGTGATCAGAAAAGGGGCGTGTCTTCCATGTTTCTCCAACAACCAGTTAGTCTGGTCGCCAGGACGACAGAAAGTTTTGTTTCCTTGGAAAGGTGAGGTAGTCCAAGGTTCAAGGTATCTTTATCTCTTAGTCGTGTTACTGTCACATGAGGAAACAGAGGGAGGGAGGGAAGGAGGGAGGGAGGGAGGGAGGGAGGGAGGGGGAAAAGGGAGGAGGGACTGAGAGAGAGAGGGAGGTAGAGCAGAGCCAGAAAGAGAGGGAGGAAACAGTAGGGGACCATAAAGAGAGAGGGAGAGACTAAGAAAGGAGGGACTAATCCAAACAGCTCAAGGAAGAAAGAAAGATATAGAGATCAGAGGCCAACGGTAGATATCAGAGACACAGAGCGAGCGTTGTGGACTGGCTGTGTGACTGTACAGAGTTCCTCTCTGGAAGAGTGTTCAGTGAGAGTTCCTCTCTCGAAGCGTGTTCAGGTGAGAGTTCCTCTCTGGAAGAGTGTTCAGGTGAGAGTTCCTCTCTGGAAGAGTGTTCAGGTGAGAGTTCCTCTCTGGAAGAGTGTTCAGGTGAGAGTTCCTCTCTGGAAGAGTGTTCAGGTGGAGTCCGATTCAGGTACAACAAGCCTCTCCAGCAGGATCTGCTCCACCAGGGGAGGAGCTACAGTCTGAGGGACAGGACATGGAACATAAACAACACTGCTCTGAGATCAGGTGAGCTCAACGATGCATTTCCTGTTTCTCTACACATTTACAGGGCGTTCACCATTGCTGTAGACACACCTCACCCGTCCATTCTGATCTAGGATCAGCTGTTCCTTCCTTCACCATCCTCTTCCTCTGTGTTTACACGTCAAAAGTCTGAACCCAGATCAGTGATTCATAAGCCTGCCTCTTCCAGTCCCAAAGGCAAGTGATTCTGGGGAGCTGCAGCAAAGGATTCTGGGAGATGCAGTCCAGAGACAGTTTGTCGCCTCCTACGGTCTCAACACACCCGCCACCTTAGGTGAGTGTCACCAGACTATGCCAGATCACAGACACTGAGTCAAACACCTGGGACTGATTCTGTTACTGATTCGGATATCTGAGTGTGATTCAGATGCCTGCATGATTCAAATAACTGATCATGATTCAAACACCTGAGTTTGATTCAGGTACCCTGACTAATTCAAATACCTGAGTGTGACTCAGACATCTGATTCAGATACCAGGGTGATTCAGACACATGAACGATTCAGTTACCTGAGTGTGATTCAGATACCAGAGTGGTTCAGACACCTGAACGATTCAGTTACCCGAGTATGATTCAAAACACCTGACTGATTCAGATCCCAGAGTATGATTGGGACACGGTGTGGTGTGAGATGTGACGTGTGTCTGTCCTCTGGCAGTGAACAGGAGCAGCGATGTGGAGGAGAGGGAGCGTTACAGGCACCAGTGGAGGAAGGAGGACAGGGAGAGGGTGGTCAGCGACAGGCTGGAGCTGCTCGTAGCCGTGGCGACGGGCCTGGTAATGGGACTGTGGTCGATGACGCTGGAGGGCATGTTCAGAGGGGGGGTGACGGGCGCTCTGATATGGTTCCTCACAGGCCTGATCAGGAACCGCTGGAGCCCCTGACTTGCTGGTTGGTTGGTTGGCTAGCTAGATGACTTGGTAACTGGTTGGTTCGCTAGCTAGATGACTTGCTTGCTGGTTGTTGGTTGGCTAGCTAGATGACTTGGTAACTGGTTGGTTCGCTAGCTAGATGACTTGCTGGCTGGTTGGCTGGTTGGCTAGCTAGATGACTTGCTGGCTGGTTGGTTGGCTAGCTAGATGACTTGCTGACTGGTTGGTTGGCTAGCTAGATGACTTGCTGGCTGGTTGGCTGGCTGGCTAGCTAGATGCAACTTTTCTGTAACATATTGAGTAGAAACTATCCCCAAAAAGGGGTCCACGGTTCGAATACCCCCACTGTGTGACCCTTTGGATGAAACAATCAACTGTTCTACCTCAGCAAGGTGTCAAAGACACATACACATTCAGTTTGTTTGAATCTGTGGGTAAAAACTTGGTTTCCTCAATAAAAAAAGTTACAACTTCAGGCTGCACTTGAAAATAAGAATTTTGTTCTTATTTGCTTGCCTGGGTAAATAAAGGTTAAATAAAAAAATAAAACAACAAAGTTCACATCATTGACTGTATTATTATTTTCTGAAATGTCTGTTAGCGAGGAGAACAGAAGACACAGCACCATCATTTATTATTTTATTATTATCTTTACAGGGAATAAGTTAAAATAGAGTGTTATGACTATTGTGTTGTACTTAAATGATCCGCATGAGTTATTATAGGACATCATAGATCAAGGAAAAAGTATGACTTTATTCAAGGTACATAGCATATAGACTAATCAATGCACAACTGTTTCCATTCAATCTTTTCTGAATTGGCATGCTTTTTCGAAAAAAACGTATAACTGAATAATTATAACTTGCAAAATATTATTTAAATTAGAAAAATATATATATTTTTAGGGTGTATCCTGTCTATCAGCCTTTGGCTTCATCCAGCTGCTCAGGTACTTAGAAACCCCGCCTCCAACAGTCATGACCGCCGCCCCCAACCTTGCACCAATCGCGAGCTCCCCTGCCAACAAGGCCACGCCTCCCACAGTCCGCTCTGCTCCGGCAGCAGCCATCAGCAGACTGTTACCGACAGATTGCATCATATCCGCCCGTCTCCCCTCCACGTCTCTCGCTCATTCCTCTTCCTCTGCACCTCCTCGTACACCTTGTGGGTGTAGTGTTCTCCTCCGTTCCACTGCACCATCTCATCCACCTTCTCCAACATCTCGGCCACCTGCGTGCGGTCTTCTCCGCGAGTGTTGTCGAACGCAACGTACCCCCGCCTCGCAACTCCTGACTACTTCCTCGAGGGGCAGGGCTTTTCTTATGTAATCTTCCAGCGTTCCCTTGAGATCGCCGACCCCCGTGTACCAAGGTGTATTTTAAAGCTTTTTCTCTCCGAATTTCTCCTGTATCCACTTGGTGGCGTTCTTATCTTCGTCCGTGAACCTGCTTCTCAGACTGAGGACCAGCAGGAACACATGAGGACCAGGTAAGGAGAGAAACAGGCACTCCTCTCATCTCCACCTCCAGCTGAGCCGGCATCATCGTCGTGTCGAAGACCCCCGGGGTGTCAATAACATGGACGTTTCGGTTGTCGTGGTGACAGGTTTGTTTTGAAACAACGGATCGTCACAGAGGATGGAGAGCTTCCGCGAGGAGGTCCCAGGTCTTCCCAGGATGGTGTTTCCTGTTGCCAACTCTTTCCCGCTCCCGTCTTCCCCACCAAACGATCCTCAGATCGTAGCATGGTGCCGGACTGGATTCTGTGGATGAACCGTTTTCAAAAAACAATTGTTTAGTGTACAGCAATACATTAAATAATAAAGTTATAGAAACATATCAAGGTATTGAGAGAGCTGAGGAGCTAGAAGAGGGAGAGCCAGAGCGGTTTGTATGATTTTAATGTAAAGCAAAATGTAAGTATTTAATGTTTAAATATAATTTGTTTCCGTTTTTTGATGTGCCCCTCTGATTAAACACTGGCCCCCCGTTGGCCCCCCCAGTGAATTTGTTTAGATCCGCCACTGGTGTTGCTATGGTTCCGGTACGGATCTGACACTGGCACTGTTTTATCTGGGAGTGTTCTGGCGAGCAGCGACGCGTAACGACAAATTCATAAAACGGAGTTGACTTTTTAACACTAAGATGATTATCATGTTTGGATCATGTTACTAAAGTTAAAGAAAGTTATTCCAGTTGCTAGATTTGTGTGAGAATGAAACGTTCATGCACAAATGAAGCCCAGCGCAAGTTCAGTCAGGCAAGACCAATCCCTGCGCACGGGTTAATCGTAGTGTACACTACCCCATAAGATCGCCCTTTCTTCCCCTTCGTCCCTGGTAGGGCGGTCACTGGGGGTCAGGTCGATTAGCGATCTCTGGGGGTCAGGGTGATTAGCGCTCCCGCTAAACAATCATTGCATCATATGATCCCTGCCTTTAAATACGATTCTCTCCCTGTGTAGTTTGTCCATGCTATCAGTGCGCGACCCTCCCACCTCCCCTCGCCACACCGGTTCCTGTATGAGTCTTCGGCTTGTCTGGTCGTCGGCTGCCGCCATGCACCGCCACCGGTGTCTGGACTCCGTGAGGGATTCTTCTTTCGGGCGTTGGGCAGGCGCCCGTTGATTTATATAATTCCCCGTGGGGTCCAAGCTCCAAACACTGTAGTACATTTATTATTATGTAATAAATATATTCAATCTTCCCAGGTCCTCTCCTGATTGAAATTCGTATCATCTTCGGATGGGCTCATTTATATCTCTTTAATAATACGTTTACAAATTGACAGAGTTCGCAAGCCTCACGCATTGACCGTGAGACACGCATTTCAACCAGTTCACACGAGAAGGTAACACCAACCAAGTTGTCCTGCTAACATTTAAGTTAGTAGCCCTCCCTAACGCATGTGACATAACTCCAAACTTTTGATAAAACTTGAGGAACCTGTTTACAAAGTTTTAAAAGCATATCCGTATGGGGTCTAAAACAAATTATTGATTTACCTTCAACGCACGGTATGCCCATATTTCCCCTGACACTCGTAGCAATGATCTTTCTCGTCGGGTGAGGTATGTTAAGGGTCGATTCCTTTCACACGGTTTCCTAATGCGAGAATAAAAAGAGGGGTGTGTGTCGAGAGAGAGAGAGGAGAGAGGAGAGAGAGAGAGATAGTCGCGATGCTGATAGAGAGAGGGGGAGCAGTAGAGAGAGAGTCTGCTTTTCGAGAGAGCAGAGATGATAGTCTGAGATCGGAGATTGAGATATGCTAGAGAGAGAGCTCGATAGAGAGGCAGATAGTCAGAGAGATGAGCGATTATCTATGTGTCATGCTTATATCCTCGCTTCTCTTCGATAGAGCAGAGAGAAGAGGCGAGAGAGAGAGATAGGAGAGAGAGAGAGAGAGAAGAGAGAGAGAGCGAGAGAGCGAGAGAGATAGATAGATAGTATAGCGATGAGAGCTATAGGCTCCAGAAGCGACGAGCAGTCGAGAGCAGAGATAGGCATAGAGTAGAGAGAGAGAGCATAGGCCCGGCGTCATATATAGATTCATATCTATCAGCCTACTCTCTCCGCTTCACTCTCTAGCTCATCTCTCTCTCTCTCTTACTCTTCTCGTATCAGAGCGAGAGAGATACATCTGATACTGTTGAAACCGACATATAATTTCTAATATTTTTAGACCATTTAATTAGTGTTGAAATTAATAACATGTAGTTACATGGACATTTCCTAAAGTAATCAAAATACAATCGGCATGTATCCGTACATTTTTACAAACTCAGAAAGCAAAACTGAATCATGAATAAGTTGTTAAGAATTTGATGCTTGTCACATAATGCAAATGCATGTTGAAATGTAGAAACAAGACGAGTGCATAACTCAGAGCCTCAAGACGAGTGCATAACTTTTATTTCACCAATGCATGGGCCTATACAGCATTCAGAATATAGAAATTTGATACAAATATAATACATATTTTCGATTAGAAAAAAAGAAGAAAGGTTTACAAGATATCATACAGTTTAAAAACTCGTAAAAAGCATTTCAAACCCGTCAGGAGTGGACAGTGTCGACCTGGATAAAGATTTCTTAGCAAGTTTATTTTTCAGAATTCTACTCAAGTTTCTCTACAGCTGCTGATACAGCAGCACCTATAGCAGTAACTACCCCTCCTACAACCATCCCAGCGACAACAGCTGCTTCAACAGGGGCTGCAATGAGACCCAAACCTGTCCCTGCAACCCCTACACCAAGTCCTACAGTGACTTGTTTGGCTCCATCTATCATCTGTTTCATTGTATTCTTCCTCTGCGCCTCCTTGTACATGTCGTTGGTGTAGTGGTCTCCATTCCACTCCACCATCTTCTCTATCTTCTCCAGCAGCTCTCTGACCTGAGTGTCATCTTGATCTCTGTTGTTGAAGACATGATATCTGTCTCCACACCTGTTGACTAGTGCCGTAAGATTGTAATTCTCTTTCACAAAGTCCTCTAAAGTTTGATTGTTTCCTTTAGCTTATCACCACCAGTAAATAGTACGATGGTATACTTTGCTGCTTCCTTGCCAAAGTTGTCCTCGATCCATTTCACTGCATTTCTCTCCTCTGGTGTGAACCTGTCCAGACTGATCACCAGCAGGAACACATGAGGCCCTGGGACAGACAGCTCAACACATTCTGCTATTTCTTTTTCTCTTTTTGACCAACCTTTCGGAACAATTTCTTGAGGACCCATGTGTCTTTCAGCAACACCTCCCCGATGCCCGGAGTGTCGATCACATCGACGGTCCTCCCAGCCACCTCCCCTCTCTGCTTCTGACACTCTTCAGTCACAGGGTTTGGAGAGAATTTATCCTGGAAGGCCGCAGCTCCTACAGCTCCTCCTACAGCTCCTCCTACAGCTCCTGCTCCTCCTCCTACAGCTCCTGCTGCTCCTGTGCGCACCCCAGGTCTCCCCAGGATGGTGTTTCCTGTGGCACTCTTTCCTGCTCCCGTCTTCCCCACCAGAACGATCCTCAGATGTGAAAGATTATCATTATCTGTGGGACCATGCAATGTACAATATTACAACACTGTATACAAACAACTTTCAGATGTAGTATTGAAGTATCATTTTTCCGATGTATGTTGGAAGAAATGACTGCAAGGGAAATGTACATCGTGTCCTCCTATTACAGTATTTCCATATTCTAACACGTATGTTAGTGTAAGGGACCAGGTGTATGGAGGACCAAACCTGCCATAATTACAAATAAATGAATAAATAAATAAATGTATCAAAAAATGTAATTATACACTAAAAAAGACAAATATATATAAATACATGTATGAAATAATATTAATTACGTATTTATTTATTTAAATGCACATTTATTTCTGTATTTATTTATTTTAGTATTTATTTATTTCTTCCTTCATTTATTCCTGTATTTATTTATTTCTGTGTACATTTAAATGTGTATTTCATGATCCTTAAGCTAATGAGGTAAGCTGTCAATCAATGGATGTCACGGTGTCACCTTAACCCCATTGGTTGATCGGTATCTGAGTGCGATTATGATTACTTTCATACATGGGCCGCTATTTTAGTATACAAATTACTGCACACAAGCAACATATTGCCAGAGATTTGGGAGTTTTGGCTAGCTAACCTTGCTGTAAAAGTGTTAGTCCAGATGTTTTACTTCATGGTAGGCTAGATAGTAGAACTCGCTAGCATTAGTTTCAAACACAGCAGCATCGTCGTTGAAACACATGAAGGGTATGAAGAGATTATTAAATTGGAGTACAGTTATGGTTGCATCTATGTGGCGGTTGATTTGCCTGATGAACTTGCTGTTGATTATGACAGATATGCAGCACACACCATTACAAATGCACTGCATAAACTTTGACTAAATTGTGTCGTTCAAACTGCAGAGTATTACAGTATAAACATGCTTCTAAACTACACCGTAATGTCTTGGTGACCTGCTAGGGAAGTTAACCATCCTATCTAATGTTACCACACTGGATTAAAATTATTAGAGCTAAATCTAAATTCATTTACACCTTAGTTTAACCCGTCTGACAGATCGTTGCTGCTAGCGATAAGTAGGCTACACTTCCCTGCTATGGCTGAACGTTTTGAGTCCTGCCCCAATCACCGCCCTGCTCCCGCCCCCTAATTTGCTTAAGGATCATGAAATACATAATTAAATGTACACAGAAATAAATAAATACAGAAATAAATACAGACAGAAATAAATTACGTGGAAAATAAAAGGCTAAAGTAAATTAATTGTAAAATTATTTCTATGTATGAAATATATTTATTGATAGAGTTATTTCTGTCTGTATTTATTTCTGTATTTATTTATTTCTGTGGAACATTTAATTATGTATTTCATGATCCTTAAGCAAATTAGGGGGCGGGAGCAGGGCGGTGATTGGGGCAGGACTCAAAACGTTCAGCCATAGCAGGGAAGTGTAGCCTACTTATCGCTAGCAGCAACGATCTGTCAGACGGGTTAAACTAAGGTGTAAATGAATTTAGATTTAGCTCTAATAATTTTAATCCAGTGTGGTAACATTAGATAGGCTGGTTAACTTCCCTAGCAGGTCACCAAGACATTACGGTGTAGTTTAGAAGCATGTTTATACTGTAATACTCTGCAGTTTGAACGACACAATTTAGTCAAAGTTTATGCAGTGCATTTGTAATGGTGTGTGCTGCATATCTGTCATAATCAACAGCAAGTTCATCAGGCAAATCAACCGCCACATAGATGCAACCATAACTGTACTCCAATTTAATAATCTCTTCATACCCTTCATGTGTTTCAACGACGATGCTGCTGTGTTTGAAACTAATGCTAGCGAGTTCTACTATCTAGCCTACCATGAAGTAAAACATCTGGACTAACACTTTTACAGCAAGGTTAGCTAGCCAAAACTCCCAAATCTCTGGCAATATGTTGCTTGTGTGCAGTAATTTGTATACTAAAATAGCGGCCCATGTATGAAAGTAATCATAATCGCACTCAGATACCGATCAACCAATGGGGTTAAGGTGACACCGTGACATCCATTGATTGACAGCTTACCTCATTAGCTTAAGGATCATGAAATACACATTTAAATGTACACAGAAATAAATAAATACAGGAATAAATGAAGGAAGAAATAAATAAATACAAAAATAAATAAATACAGAAATAAATGTGCATTTAAATAAATAAATAAATAAATACGTAATTAATATTATTTCATACATGTATTTATATATATTTGTCTTTTTTAGTGTATAATTACATTTTTTGATACATTTATTTATTTATTCATTTATTTGTAATTATGGCAGGTTTGGTCCTCCATACAGGTGACCTGAGATGCTGTTGATGTTTGTTTATCTTGTTCTGTTACTTAAACACATTCCTTACCTGCCAGATCTTCTTTCTCAGCTGGAAGAGGATTGCCTGAAGCATCATTGATGAGCGAGCAGCTCTCTGCACTTAAGTGCAGATCACTAAAGGAATCTGCATGGGAATTGATACTTAATTAAGTTGCAATGGCACTTGTTAACTAAGGATTTGTTTTCATTGCCTCGGTCTATTGTACTTTTTACTGAGCTTCCATAATTGTTGGAATGCTGCTTCAGCCTTCAAATCTTCAGCTATTAAAACTGTTCAGCTATCAAAAAATCAGCAGTTTCAGGCCATGGGTGCTATGACTTTTCAGCTTTGTACCTCTTATGCTTGAATTCATATAAATCAATATTCATAATATTTTTAACATGGTTTTCCAATGGAGTTTTCTTTCAAATCCTCTCAAACTTCTTAAAACTTCTTCAACTTCCAAATCCTTCTTCTTCCTCAATCTTTCAGCTAGAGCCACCATTTAAACTTTAAAATGTTGACAAAACCCTAAACAATTTTTAAATAGTTCAGCTTTTTGATATGTATTCAACTTATTTCAATATCACTGATTATGTTTCATGAGTTTTTCAAACCGTTTCTGAGATTTACATGGGTGTGTACGTGAAAGCCTAGAGTGCAGACTGAAAGAGAGGAGCTTCGGATGTCGTTGAAAAAAATATTTCTAGATTGCCAGCATTGCCACAATTTTCGCTCTTCATGCTTCGTTTTTGGATCAATAGATAGCTAATTTTGTGTTGGTCGTAGACAGTTGTCTGTGGAATCCAACAGACTTACACATTTGTTCAGAGCCCCACGAAAGCGAGACATAGTCCAACTCTTGCCCCATAGAATCCAATGCAAATCTGGTCAGAAATTCGTCAGAGAAACAAAAAAGTCGTATTTCTGACCGCACAGACATATAAAGGACATCTCTGGTTTCGGCAGAGTCTTGGGTCTCGGAAAATATTCTTATTTTTTGGATTGGACTTATAGTTTTGCGTCTAGGTTAACTTTTTTGAGGTGTGGATTCTAGCTAAATTTCTGTTATTCTCTGCCCTCAGCGCGTTAGCAGCCATAGCTGCACCATCACTGTGGCAACCACACAGCTGATACAAATGACCAACGGAAAAGCTGATATTCTATAATGGCCACTAGATGGCGCCGTCAATATCACTGATTATGTGTCATGAGTTTTTCAAACCGTTTCTGAGATTTACATTGGTTTCTATGTAGAGAGCTAGAGTGAGGCATTGGAATGTTGCGCAAATTCAGAGTGACAGCAGAGTCTGAAACCGGTTAAAATAATGGCACTTTTGCCCTCACGGCCACAATATTAACTTTTCAAGCTTCATTTTGGATCAAAACGATGCCGTGCTTGTGCTGGTCGGACTCATATGGCTATGGAAACCCACAGTTGTTTACTTTTTGCGTGAGGAGCCCGAGAGTGAGACACAGTCTGTCTCAAGCCCCATAAAGACCAATGCAAATTTCTCTGAAAAAATCGTCAGAGAAAGCTGAAAATATACATTTTTAAAACTGCCGGTAGAGTCGTATTTCTGACCGCACAGACATATAAAGGACATCTCTGGTTTCGGCAGAGTCTTGGGTCTCGGAAAATATCCTCATATTTTGGATTGGACCTATCGTTTTGCGTCTAGGTTAACTTGTTTGAGGTTTGGATTCAAGCTACATGTCTGTTCTCTCTGCCTTCAGCGCGTTAGCAATCATAGCTGCACTATAATAATAATAATAATAATACATTTATTTTATATGGCGCCTTTCAAGGCACTCAAGGTCGCCTAACATGCATAGAACAAGGCAAAACACAAATTAAAACAACTTTAAAAAGCACAGAGCTTGCAGCAGATTTTCAGTCCATGGGTGAGTATGCCTGCCTAAATAAGTGTGTTTTGAGGTGTGATTTGAAGGTGAGAGGTGAGTCCATGTTTCGAATGTCCGGGGGTAGGCTGTTCCAGAGGCGTGGGGCGGAGCGGCTGAAAGCTCGAGCCCCCATGGTGGACAGACGAGCTGGGGGGACGTGCAGGTTGATGGAGGAGGCGGATCCAAGTGACCGGGTGGGAGTACGGATTTGGATGAGGTCAGACAGATATGGGGGGGCGAGGTTATGTATGGCATTGAATGTATTGAGGAGGATCTTATATTCGATACGGTGTTTGATAGGGAGCCAGTGAAGTTGGTGCAGGATGGGGGTGATGTGACAGATGGCAGGGGTTTTGGTGATGATACGTGCAGCAGCGTTTTGGACCAGTTGGAGTTTATGAAGGAGTTTGTGGGGGAGACCAAACAGAAGGGAGTTGCAGTAATCCAGGCGTGAGGTGACTAGAGAGTGGACCAAGATAGCGGCGCTGTTGGGAGTGAGTGACGGGCGGAGGCGGTTGATATTTCGAATGTGAAAGTAGGCGGACCGGATGGAGTTATTGATATGGGTATGGAATGATAGGGTGCTGTCGAGGACGACACCCAGACTCTTAACCTGAGGGGAGGGGGAAACTGAGGAGTTGTCAATGGAGAGGGTGAAACTGGGTTGCTTGGTGAGTGCAAATTTGGAGCCAATGATGGCTATCTCTGTTTTGTTGCTGTTAAGTTTGAGAAAATGGGAGGAGAACCAGGATTTGATTTCCTGAAGGCAGGCACAGAGGGAGGGGGGGTGGGAGGGTGGATGAAGGTTTGGAGGAGACATAGAGCTGGGTGTCGTCCGCGTAGCAGTGAAAATTAATGTTATGGTGACGGAATATTTGACCAAGTGGGAGGAGATAAATGATGAATAGGATGGGGCCAAGGACAGAGCCCTGGGGAACACCGGAGGAGAGGGGGGAGGTATGGGATGAGAATGATTTTAACTGAATGAATTGAGTGCGGCCAGAGAGATATGAGTGGAACCAGTCTAGGGGTGTGTCGGATATACCAATGGAGGCAAGTCGGTCGAGGAGGATGGAATGAGAAATGGTGTCAAAGGCTGCTGTCAGATCAAGGAGGATGAGTATGGATAAATGTCCAGAGTCTGCTGCCATCAGGAGGTCGTTAGTGATTTTTATGAGTGCTGTTTCTGTGCTGTGACGGGGGCGGAAACCGGATTGAAACTGTTCATAGAGGTTATTGTTGGAGAGGTGGGCCTGAATCTGTGATGTGACTATCACCGTGGCAACCACACAGACACGCGCCACTCGGTCTCACACAGGTGATTGGTATTAGCTTATTAGTGGAGACACAAGACGGAGCTATTCAGTCAACTCGTCTCATTAAAAGACTAAGAGCACCACAACACAACTACTGATACCACTAGTGATACTACTACTACTGCACCTGCTGCTATATCTATTCAGTCAACTCGTCTCATTAAAAGACCAAGAGCACCACAACACAACTACTGATACTACTAGTGATATACTACTACTGCACGTGCTGCTATATCCTATGTCACTACTACAACTACTCACACATGTTTGTTAAATTAATTTGCTTTCAGTTTGGGGGTATTTTCTCATTTCTGTATTTTCAGCCATTTAAAAAATGTATTTCAGATTTCAGCATTCCAACGCATTTTCAGCAGGAAATGCTCTTTCTCGTTCTATTTTTATCTTTCTTTAAACTGGAAGAATGTTATAGAATGAAAATAAAGAAACACATTTCATAAAGAATTAAAAAAAATAATCACTTACCAGACCAATAATCATTTGGTAGCAGTGGAAAATCATCAGCTATGAACACACACATGTAATCAGTGTTACAGCTACAATTGTAGATCTTATCTAACTTTTATTTGAAACAACCATAGATCTGGAAGTTAAAGAACATAAAATGCTGAAGTATTGAAGTTGTGAATATTCCTAGTTCCTGATCACAAACATAATCAAATGTGACTGGACCTCACTGCATTGAATTAACCTGTGCAATTTGACAACAAATCATGACCTAATTCTTACCATCAATGGAGGGAACGTCCATGATACAGTCAGCACAGTGAGGTGGCTACTTGTTTAATCAGAACTGTCTCTTGTCTTGGATGATCAGTGTCGATTCCAGGAAATCACGTGAGAAAAGGAGGAAGTACTAAGGAGGGACTGTGTTCCTCATTCTTGATTGAGTTATGTAAGTGACTAAAATAACTGATGAGAGAGAAGGAGGGAGAGAGAGAGAGAGAGAGAGAGAGGAGGGAGAGAGAGAGAGGGAGAGAGAGAGAGAGAGAGAGGGAGAGGAGGGAGAGAGAGAGAGGGAGAGAGAGAGAGAGATAAAGATACATGAGTGGATGAACCAGCCTCAGGAATGTTGGCAGAGAATTCATGAAATGTTTCCTGATTCACCTGTCAGAGTGTGACGTGAGACACGCCCTCTCAGTAACCCTGAAGCTAACCCCAATGTTACTCTTACTTGGAAAAGGTCAACAGATGTTGGTGTTCGTCTATGCACTGACCACTAGATGGCGCTGTTGTCCCAGTTAAAACAGGAGGAATCACTTGGGCTTCTTTACAGATACATGATTATGTGTTTAACAACATTTTGTTTAAAACCTTTAATTTTATGATGGGTTTCAAGAAATAAAAATCACGTAAAAAAAAATTAAGATTCAAAAGTAAGAAAAGCACTTCAGTACTAAACATACTGTACATTTGACCAACAACCTGCATGATTTGTGATAGGACAAGACAGAAACCATTAATAACGTTTCTGTAATAACTTCTCCAACCATGCAGAGATACATTCCCAGTCCACAGCGTCACTGTGTGGTCAGAGAGATTCCCTCCACCTTCTTATTTACCCAGGACGGTTCTCACCGTCGCTCCCACCACCTCTCTCACAACCATCTGTCCGATCTGCAGCAGCACTCCTCCACCCCCTCCTCCACCCTCCTTCTCCGCTCCACCCTCCTCTCCTGCTGCCCCTCCTCCACCTGCCTCCGGGTCAGCTCCACCCTCCTCTCCATGTTAGTTAATCTGTCTGCGTTCACCTTCTCCACCTTCTCCAGCCTCTCCAGCCTCTCCTCCGCCTCCCTCGCTCTCTCCTCCACCTCCCTCGCTCTCTCCTCCGCCTCCCTCGCTACTCTCCTCTGCCCTGATCAGCTCTCTCTCTTTTCTGTTTCTTTCTGTCTGTTCCTCCTCTGCTTTCTTCTTCTTTTTCTCTGCTTTTCTGTTTTTCTCCTCCTCTCTCATTTCCTCCTTTCCTTTCCTCTCCTCCTCCTCTCTCCTCTTTTCCTCTTGCTGTCTCCTACTCTCCTCCTCTCTCCTCATTTCTTCCTTTCTTCTACTCTCCTCTCTCCTTTTTTCCACAGTTTTTATGCTCTCCTCCTCCCTCCTTATTTGCTTCTCCTCCTCTCTCCTCTTTTCCTGAACATTGTGTCCATTTCTCTCAACCTCCTCCTGCTTCTTCCCCTCCACCTCACAACCCGTCTTTTCCCCCTTCCTCTCACCTCCACCTTGTGTCCTCCATCCACCCTCTGTTCCTCCACCCCCTCCCTGTCCCTTCTGAGTCCTCTCCTCTCCAGGTAAGTGTCCCAGGTGTAAGGCTCTCCTGCGTTCTGCTCCACCACCTGCTCCATCTTCTCCATCAGCCTGGTGACGTGTCCAGAGTGAATCTCTGCTTTGCTGTTCACAGCGTGGAGTCCTCCTCCACAGAGCCTCACCAGAGCACGGATCACTTCCTGCTTCCTAAACTCCTCCCACTGTCTGCGGGTGAGCTTCTCTCTCCCGGTGACCAGCAGCAGGGTGCGTCTCAGGCCACGCCCCCCCCAGGGTCTCCTGGATCCACTCAGACACGCCCACGTCCTCCTCCGTGACTCCTCCCACCCTCACCACCAGCAGGAACACCTGGGGACCCGGGGAGGACAGGACGAGGGCTCTCTCCATCTCTTCCCTCAGTCCTTCTTTATCCAGCGTGGGGGTGTTGGTCCCTGGGGTGTCGACCAGGGTGAGCGTCCTCCCCTCCACCTCTCCTCCCTCCATCACACTCTGCAGGGTGGCCCTCCCCTCCTGGAAGCGCTCTCTTCCCAGGATGGTGTTTCCTGTGGTGCTCTTCCCCGCTCCTGTCCTGCCCAGCAGAACCACCCTCAGCCCTGGACCACCTGCAGGGACACACCGCACCCTGTCAACCATCCCATAATAACCAGGACAACGGGGGTGTATCAGGAACCTTACAGCTCCCTGTCAACCATCCCATAATAACCAGGACAACGGGGGTGTATCAGGAACCTTACAGCTCCCTGTCAACCATCCCATAGTAACCAGGACAACAGGGGTGTATCAGGAACCTTACAGCTCCCTGTCAACCATCCCATAGTAACCAGGACAACAGGGGCGTATGAGGAACCTCACAGCTCCCTGTCAACCATCCCATAGTAACCAGGACAACAGGGGTGTATCAGTAACCCCCGAACACCCTGGCAACCATCCCATAATAACCAGGACAACTGGAGTGTATCAGTGACCCCTGAACAGCCTGTCAACCATCCAATAATACCCAGGAGTTCTGAGGTGTATAAGGAACTTTACCGCACCCTGTCAACCATCCCATGGTCCTAGAATTCTGCTTGTGTTTTCTATACAGAATATGTAAGACGCTTTGGATAAGACTGTCTGCTAAATTAATAAAATGTGATAATCAAAGTTCAAATGTACGTAGCCAGAACCAGAGGCTAATGTAAACATAGGAGGGTTGGTAGACCGACGACGATCGGCTAGCGGAATCGGAAGCACAGGCTCGGTCAACTAACGTCATATAGCGTGTCATAAATGAACTGATTTAGAAGTTCTATCTTCTGATCTTTAGAATTCAAATCCGTAATAATATATATTGATTTAACTTTCACTTTCATGGGCGAAGGTTTAGTTAGTAGGCTACACAAAGGCGTTTCGTGTTTGTGTGTTTTTAAAAACGAAATAGACAACATTAAATGTAAACTAGAGAGCATACAATTTCTGGGGAAATTGTGAGGGTGTGCCTGCTTGTCCGTCCCTTTAAGTTTTCCCTTCTAGTGATATTTTCAAGCATTTAGCCTACTCATAGTCTATTCTAGGCTATTCCATAATAATTAATTAAGAACACCCTTGGAAAGAAGCTACTGTAACAACGTTATCACTGGAAATATTTCAGATGGAATCGCGATTCAAACAGTAGCTCTATGTCTGCTAACTTATGACATGCCCCCAGAAACGTAAATAAACTTGACATTTATTCAGTGGAAAATCGCTCATGCATAAAAAGCTCAATAGCGATCATTGTCAGTAATGACGCAAAATGCGATATAGCCCTTTGTGGAGAAGCCCCGGTAAATTGTATACTACAGTGTTCGTCTTGGTGGTGATCGTTGGTTGAACGTTCTGTTGTACGGTTTAGGCTGAAATTAAATAGCCTATTGCTTTCATGAACAGATTGACAAGTTTAGGCTGTGTCAATGAAGTTCGGGTTAGTAGTCAGACAGTTTCACCTATTGAAATACTTTTGATTTAAGGGAGTGCCGAACATGTTCTGTCGCCGTTTGACTTATACTGTTAACAGCTGTGGATGTTTTTGTTAGCTACACAGTGTCTCGTCTCGCGTAGGCTACAGCGTTGCAGTACTGGTTTGAAACCAACAAATCGTTTATTTGTAATCTAATGTCATAATAAATCGTACAACGACAATGTATTTGTGAGTAATGTTTATTTTAACGATTGAAAACAGATGCATCATAGACCGCTGTTGTATGTGTTGCCCGGGCAACATAGGCTAATGTCATGATGCTAATGCTTCAGTGAAATAGTAGACTACCGTTTCCGAACAGTAAAATGAGTAAATAGTTATCACCCTGGACTCTTTGCTTGTGGCGTTTCTGCAGCTACCTTGCAGTAGCGTTAAAGCTATAGTTAGCCTAGCTAGCTCTATCTCCCAGAAGTTAACAAGCTGCTAAACTAACGTTCTGCTAGAGGTAGTCACGCGTGTTTCGTGACGTTAGTAGCATCAGTGACTGTGGCTAGCAAGTTAGCCAGGTAAATAAAAAGACAAGCAACTCAATGGCTACCAACTTTTGACATAACGTTTTCTAAGTAATCAAAATATTGACGGATGCTAGGGGGGCGACACGATACCATCTTTGCTGTGCGACAGTCTTCTATGCACGTCGTATCTAATGCGTCGTTGCTAACATGTGCCGACAATGTGACGTAGGCTATTATAACTGAGTAGTCTACCCTTTGCCGACAAAATTAACTTTATGCCACAAAAACGTTGTATGGTCCTAAACTGTGCAACGGAACGTACATAAAAGTAATAGCATATCAATCGCTAGCCAGACGAAACTTTTGACACGTAGTTTGTCTATGTAGTCTAAATATTGACCGAGCATTAGGGGGGCTAAAATAAATAATAATAATAAATATATATGTGAGATAACAAAGGATGCGCCACGACGTGGCACACCCAACTAACAAATACAATTCTACCGATCATTTATACAACCTAAGCCGCATAACACAATTAACTTACGCGCTGGGTCTGCCATCTTGAATGTCGACGCACGAAAATACCAACAGGTGAATCTTGTAGTTTGTTCTGAGGGCAGCCAAGGTGAGATCCCACATGAATGGTACGCTACCTCTTGTCCCGTTGTTTAAGCGTAGTGAGGTAGGCTACATTATAAATTATTTGTAGCCTAGGTTACTTCATACAGAGTTTCCCCTACTCAAAACATCACGAGAGCGAACTTTCTACCTCGTAAAATCTAATTAAAAAACGTTTCCTGATTGGCGTCGTTGCGGTTACCATAACGTAAACTGGATATCATGCTGATCCGCTTTTTAGAAGCACACTGGCCCCTTCACTTGCAGGCCCATCTCTACTTTTGAAATAGTTTGTGTAGCCTAGGCTACTGCTTCCCATTCACTTTAGGCTACATTATTTCGTCAATGGATTGATAGGATGCGATCCTCCCAATTTCTCAAATCGCAGTGAAATGAAATCTAAAGCCTCGCCCACAGCGTAGGCTAGGCCTATATAATAACCAGTGGCGGTGCGTCCATAGAGGGCGCTAGGGCGCCGCCCCTCCTAGAATTTTTCGTTAAAATAATAATAAAAAAACGTGCAAAAATATGATATACCAAACTATTTAAATAATAAATGTACTGTGTTAACACGTTAAATGTGTGTGGGAGACCGTAAGTCCCTGTCAACAACCACTTAAATGTGACCAAATATAATATATTGCCATTCGTTATCACTGAGATAAGCCACTCCCCCCTGGGGGCGCCGGCCAAATGGAAGTCAATGGGAGCTCTCATTCTTTTTTCATACATTTGAGAAAAACGGCTTCTCATTGGCGGAAAAAAGGGGCGATGCCGGGGCGCACACTCGTGCGCCCCTGGCCAATGACATCGTTTCTTACTTATATTGACATCTTATTCGTCGAATCAAAGACCTTTATCATTCCCTCACATCCCATATAATTATCACGTATCTACGAGAGCAACATAGCTAGCAAAGGAGAATGGGCTGTAGGCCTACGGGACGTACACCCGTAGCTTCTCCTCAAACCTGTATGCTAAGTAACCGGAGCTGGTTAGCTGGTGAGTAATTCAGTGAGTAATTCAGTGTTACACACACAGTCACAACATCACACGTTAGCAACGACGCTATGCGATATCAGCGACCCTTCAGCATTAGTATCGTAGCTAAGTCTAGGAAAGTTGAGGCTACTTTTCGCTAGGTACCTACGAACACGTCTTAATCTGCTAGACAAGTGGCTTCCCCATCGTTCTTTTGGTGAGCTGTCTCACGAGCCCTACTAGCCGACAAGCAAAATAGTTATTAAGCACTAGCGTTGCTACCTGCATATATGCAAACATTGTTTACAATATTTTCAGGCTTCAACCAGTTCTGCTCAAGCATACATACAGGGTCAATAGATAGATTCGTTAGGCATTGAAGAAATAGTAGGAGAGGACGACAGCATCCAACATAGCTAATACATATATATTTAATGTTAAAAAAAAGTTCTGTGTAACGACCCCCCCCCGCGCCGCCCAACTGCGCCCCCCCCCAAAAAAAAATCACCAGCCGCTACTGATAATAACATTTTAAAGTTTTTAAATGTCTGCTGAACCCAGATAACTATGTTACACGTACAATAGCCTACATTCATAAAGGTTAGGACAATTATTACGTTTTTGGGGGTCTCAAAACATCCAACTTAATCCATTTTCAAAATCAATGTTGAACTAAACCGAACTCCAATGGATTGCAAAGTCTACAATGGCCGCAGTGGGCAACGCTCTTAGCGTAGAAAATGTTACGCCTGTGCAAACAGAATTTACGTAGCCTGCCTACTCCTGCCCACATGATAGTCATTAGCATACATTGTTGATATCCAGAATTCAATTCTTGATATCAAGAATTCGAATTGTTGATATCCAGAATTCCATTCTTGATATCCAAAATGCGAATTCTTGATATCCAAAATGCAATTGTTGATATCCAAAATGCGAATTGTTGATATCCAAAATGCAATTGTTGATATCAAAAATGCGAATTCTTGATATCCAAAATGCAATTGTTGATATCCAAAATTCGAATTCTTGATATCCAAAATGCAATTGTTGATATCAACAATTCGAATTTTGGATATCAAGAATTCATTGATTAAATGATAAAACGGCTTGCCATACTAAGCCGCATAACACAATTAACTTACGCGCTGGGTCTGCCATCTTGAATGTCGACGCACGAAAATACCAACAGGTGAATCTTGTAGTTTGTTCTGAGGGCAGCCAAGGTGAGATCCCACATGAATGGTACGCTACCTCTTGTCCCGTTGTTTAAGCGTAGTGAGGTAGGGTGGATTGCCCTAATGTGGGACACTGCCTAATGTGGGACACCTAAGCTCCAGTGGGTCTGGCTCTTTCCCAAACAAAAGAATGTCAGTGAAAACTACGGGAAAGTAAAGCTGTAGTGTCATGTGATCAAAATCACATGACATTTGAACTGTCCAATCATAAATTATGGCGGGATAATCATCCAACAGGAAGTCCCTTCAGTGAAAACTACCAGAAGGTCAGTTACATACAGTTTTGACCAAATTGGTGTTAAGAGTATAAATAAATTATTATCAAAATAATCATGTTATTTTTGTTCTTAATGTGTTCATGAAATGATTGTTCATAACAAAATGGTATAGCATGGTGTATATTTAAATTATGTATTTGATTTTAATTGATTTTTCCATTGTCCCACTTTAGGACAAGTACCTGTCCTAAAGTGGGACAGTATGATTGCCTAATGTGGGACAGTTATAAAACTACAACCCAGTCAAGAATGTGTGTTTTATGCAAAAGTAATTAAATTCAAGTAATTAAAATACTTTATTACTACAGATATTTAAGGTCAAGGGACATTTTTAAGGCGGTTTGAAGGTTGTGTGTGTGTATGTGTGTGTGTGAAGGGAGTAGGGAGTCTTAAAGAAAATAGCAGAAATAGCAACTCAATAAGGCCCTTCCATTTTATTCCATGAATATAGTGTTGACTTTACAAAAAATGTATTTCAGATCAAAATGGCAAAGGCAAGAAAGACAGATCATCAGACACAGAGAGAAAGGCAGACAAAGGATAAGACAAGGAAATTAAATCAGTGGAAGCAGGACAGGATGAAAGGAGCAATAGAGGAGTACAGGCAGATCATTAAGAATGGTGGGGTCCCTAAACTGAGACTGCTGGCTAGGGCATGGAACATACCCAAGTCTACTCTCCAGCGCAGGGTAAGAGGTAATAGTCACTCTGAGCACACAATAGGAAGAAAGCCGTTCATCAGCAGTGAGGATGAGGTAGAGCTTGGGGAGATGCTCATTACTCTCGGAAAACGAGGTTTTCCCCTGAGGATGAACGACGTACAGCAACTGGCCTACCAGTTTGCTAACAAGAAGGGAATCAGGGGATTCAGTAACGAAAAGGGAAAGGCTGGTTACAAGTGGTTTAGGGGTTTTTTGAGACGCAAACCGGAATGTCAGGATCAGGAAACCCGAGGCTCTCTCAGGCTATAGAGCGGCTGGATTCAACCCCACTGTGGTGAACACGTGGTTCAAAGGATATCAGGACACAATTGCCAGACTGGGGTTGGAGAATGTTCCAGATCACATATGGAACTGTGATGAGACTGGGCTCCAAGATCACTTCCTCTCCACCAGGGTGGTTGCCGAGGGTGGTTGCCGAGGCTGGGTCACCTTGCTTTGAGATTACTGCTGGGGAGAAAGGTGAAACCTCAACCTGCCTTTCCAGCATCAACGCTGGTGGTGGGTTTGGGCCAAACCTAGTCATCTTCAAAGGAAAGAGGATGAAGGCAGAATGGATATATGGGGCTCCAGAGAATACCTTCCTCCGGATGTCGGACAACGGGTGGATAAACACAGAATTATTCACGGAATGGGGGAAGTTGTTTCTCCAAAGCCTGCCCAAACAGGAGTTAAAACAGGAGAAATCACTTGGGCTTCTTTACAGATACATGATTATGTGTTTAACAACATTTTGTTTAAAACCTTTAATTTTATGATGGGTTTCAAGAAATAAAAATCACGTAAAAAAAATTAAGATTCAAAAGTAAAAAAAGCACTTCAGTACTAAACATACTGTACATTTGACCAACAACCTGCATGATTTGTGATAGGACAAGACAGAATCCATTAATAAAGTTTCTGTAATAACTTCTCCAACCATGCAGAGATACATTCCCAGTCCACAGCGTCACTGTGTGGTCAGAGGGATTCCCTCCACCTTCTTATTTATCCAGGACGGTTCTCACCGTCGCTCCCACCACCTCTCTCACAACCATCTGTCCGATCTGCAGCAGCACTCCTCCACCCCCTCCTCCACCCTCCTTCTCCGCTCCACCCCTCTCCTGCTGCCCCTCCTCCACCCTCCTCCATCACTGAGGAAAAATATGTTCAACTTTGGTCGATTTCGATTCCTTCATAAATGTTTCATAAAGGTTTCATAAATGCTAAAAATTCATACAAATGAGAGAAACACACGTGTGTGTGTGGAGAGAGGGAAATATTGAGGAGATAAATGTAGGCCTGTGTTTAAGACAGGATGAACATACTCTATGTTGAAAGACAAACAAATATTTCCAATTATTATTATCAAATCATTTTATTAATTTCTTAGATGGGTATAAGTATATGTGGACATTTCCTGAAGTACCTCAAATACAATCAGCTGGTACTGTGTATCATTTTACAAACTCATAAAGCAAACATATAAAATCATGAATAAATCGTTAGGAATAGGAATACAGCGTTGAGGATCACATTATGCATAATCTATTTGTAATTTTCAAATGTAGAAACATTGCCTTTCGTGACAAGTGCAAACATTTAATTTCACTAAAGCATTATAGCATTTAGGATATAAAAACGTGCTACAAAAATAGTGCACATATTTAAAAAATAAAATTGGGTTAAGACATCATACAGTGTTTAATCACAGATGTTCTTAACAAGCATTTGAACCCATGTTCAAAACAGGACATTGCTTAATGCTGACCACAATGAAGATGTTTCTTTAGTTGGTTCTTTCTCTTTCTTTCTTTTTCCCCTCTCTATAGCTCTCTACAGCTACTGATATACCACCACCTATAGCAGTAACTCCCCCTGCTACAACCATCCCAACGACAACTGCAGCTTCTACAGGGGCTGCAATGAGACCCAAACCTGCCCCTGCAACCACTGCACCAACTCCTGAAAGTCCTACCAATGTCCGTTTGACTATTATTTTACGATTCATCTTCCTCTGCACTTCCTTGTACATGTCGTTGGTGTAGTGGTCTCCATTCTTGTTCACCATCTCCTCTATCTTCTTAAGCAGCTCTCTGACCTGAGTGTCACCCTGTTCTATGTTGTTGAAGACATGATATCTGTCTCCACACCTGTCGACTAGTCCCATAAGATCATCACTCTTCTCCATATAGTCTTCTACACTTTGGAGCCCTAGCCCATCACCACGAGTGAATAGTACGATAGTAAACCCTGCTGCTTCCTGGCCAAAGTTGTCCTCGATCCATTTCACAGCATTCTCTCCTCTGGTGTGAACCTGCTGGCCAGACTGATCACCAGCAGGAACACATGGGGCCCTGGGACAGACAGCTCAACACACTTTGCTATGGCATCTTTCTCTGCTTGACCAGTATTTCTAGACTCGGATTGGCCTTTCAGCAGCACCTCCCCGATCCCCGGAGTGTCGATCACATCGACGGTCCTCCCAGCCACCTCCCCGCTCTGCTTCTGACACTTTGCAGTCACCGAGTTTGGGTTGGCTTCTGCCTTGAAAGCCCCAGGTCTCCCCAGGATGGTGTTTCCTGTTGCACTCTTCCCTACTCCCGTCTTCCCCACCAGAACGATCCTCAGGTCAGAATGATTATCATTATCTGTTGGACCATGCAATATACAATATTACAACACTGTATACAAACAACGTTTCAGATGTATGTTGGAAGAAATGACTGTGAGGGATATGTCCGTCGTGTTCTCCTATTACAGTATTTCCATATTCTAACACGTATGTTAGTGTGAGGGACCAGGTGACCTGAGATGCTGTTGATGTTTGTTTATCTTAGTCTGTTACTTAAACACATTCCTTCGGTACAGATCACTAAAGGAATCTGCATGGGAATTGATACTTAATTAAGTTGCAATGGCACTTGTTAACTAAGGATTTGTTTTCATTGCCTCGGTCTATTGTACTTTCTACTGAGCTTCCATAATTCTATTTTTATCTTTCTTGAAACTGGAAGAATGTTATACAATAAAAAATAAAGAAACACATTTCAGAAAGAATTAAAAAATAATCACTTACCACATGAAGACAAATAATCATTTGGCAGTAGTGGCAAATCATCAGCTATGAACACACACATGTAATCAGATTTACAGCTACAATTGTAGATGTTATCTAACTTTTATTTAAAACAACCATAGATCTGGAAGTTAAAGAACATAAAATGCAATGCTGAAGTATTGAAGTTGTGAATATTCCTAGTTCCTGATCACAAACATAATAAAATGTGACTGGACCTCACTGCATTGAATTAACCTGTGCAATTTGACAACAAATCATGACCTAATTCTTACCATCAATGGAGGGCCCATCCATGATACAGTCAGCACAGTGAGGTGGCTACTTGTTTAATCAGAACTGTCTCTTGTCTTGGATGATCAGTGTCGATTCCAGGAAATCACGTGAGAAAAGGAGGAAGTACTAAGGAGGGACTGTGTTCCTCATTCTTGATTGAGTTATGTGAGTGACTAAAATAACTGATGAGAGAGAAGGAGGGAGAGAGAGAGAGAGAGAGAGAGAGAGAGAGAGAGAGATGAGAGAAGGAGGGAGAGAGAGAGAGAGAGAGGAGGGAGAGAGAGAGGAGGGAGAGTCGAAAGAGAAAGAGAGGTAGACAGGTACATGAGTGGAAGAACCAGCCTGATTCACCTGTCAGAGTGTGACGTGAGACACGCCCTCTTTTTAACCCTGAAGCTAACCCCGATGTTACCCTTACTTGGAAAAGGTCAACAGATGTTGGTGTTCGTCTATGCACTGACCACTAGATGGCGCTGTTGTCCCAGTTAAAACAGGAGGAATCACTTGGGCTTCTTTACAGATACATGATTATGTGTTTAACAACATTTTGTTTAAAACCTTTAATTTTATGATGGGTTTCAAGAAATAAAAATCACGTAAACATTTTTTAAGATTCAAAAGTAAGAAAAGCACTTCAGTTCTAAACATACTGTACATTTGACCAACAACCTGCATGATTTGTGATAGGACAAGACAGAAACCATTAATAACGTTTCTGTAATAACTTCTCCAACCATGCAGAGATACATTCCCAGTCCACAGCGTCACTGTGTGGTCAGAGGGATTCCCTCCACCTTCTATTTACCCAGGACGGCTCCCACCACCTCTTTCACAACCATCTTTCCGATCTGCAGCAGCACTTTTCCACCCCCTCCTCCACCCTTCTTCTTCGCTCCACCCCTCACCTGCTGCCCCTCCTCCACCTGCCTCAGGGTCAGCTCCACCCTCCTCTCCATGTTAGTTAATCTGTCTGCGTTCACCTTCTCCACCTTCTCCAGCCTCTCCTCCACCTTCTCCAGCCTCTCCCAGCCTCTCCTCCGCCTCCCTCGCTCTCTCCTCGCCTCCCTCGCTCTCATCTCTGCCATGATCAGCTCTCTCTCTTTTCTGTTTCTTTCTGTCTGTTCCTCCTCTGCTTTTCTGTTTTTCTCCTCCTCTCTCATTTCCTCCTTTCCTTTCCTCTCCTCTCCTCCTCTCTCCTCTTTTCCTCTTGCTGTCTCCTACTCTCCTCACTCATTTCTTCCTTTCTTCTAATCCCCCCCCTCCTTTTTTCCAGAGTTTTTATGCTCTCCTCCTCCCTCCTTATTTGCTTCTCCTCCTCTCTCCTCTTTTCCTGAACATTGTGTCCATTTCTCTCAACCTCCTCCTGCTTCTTCCCCTCCACCTCACAACCCGTCTTTTCCCCCTTCCTCTCACCTCCACCTTGTGTCCTCCATCCACCCTCTGTTCCTCCACCCCCTCCCTGTCCCTTCCTCCCCCCCCTGAGTCCTCTCCTCTCCAGGTAAGTGTCCCAGGTGTAAGGCTCTCCTGCGTTCTGCTCCACCACCTGCTCCATCTTCTCCATCAGCCTGGTGACGTGTCCAGAGTGAATCTCTGCTTTGCTGTTCACAGCGTTGAGTCCTCCTCCACAGAGCCTCACCAGAGCACGGACCACTTCCTGCTTCCTAAACTCCTCCCACTGTCTGCAGTTGAGCTTCTCTCTCCCGGTGACCAGCAGCAGGGTGCGTCTCAGGCCACGCCCCCCCAGGGTCTCCTGGATCCACTCAGACACGCCCACGTCCTCCTCCGTGACTCCTCCCACCCTCACCACCAGCAGGAACACCTGGGGACCCGGGGAGGATAGGACGAGGGCTCTCTCCATCTCTTCCCTCAGTCCTTCTTTATCCAGCGTGGGGGTGTTGGTCCCTGGGGTGTCGACCAGGGTGAGCGTCCTCCCCTCCACCTCTCCTCCCTCCATCACACTCTGCAGGGTGGCCCTCCCCTCCTGGAAGCGCACTCTTCCCAGGATGATGTTTCCTGTGGTGCTCTTCCCCGCTCCTGTCCTGCCCAGCAGAACCACCCTCAGCCCTGGACCACCTGCAGGGAGACAGCGCACCCTGTCAACCATCCCATAATAACCAGGACAACGGGGGCGTATCAGGAACCTTACAGCTCCCTGTCAACCATCCAATAATAACCAGGAGAACAGGGGTGTATCAGTGACCCCTGAACAGCCTGTCAACCATCCAATAATACCCAGGAGTACTGAGGTGTATCAGGAAACTTACCGCACCCTGTCAACCAAGCACAGGCTCGGTCAACTAACGTCATATAGCGTCATAAAGGAACTGATTTAGAAGTTCTATCTTCTGATCTTTAGAATTCAAATCCGTAATAATATATATTGATTTAACTAGCTGGAACTCGTAGGCTACCCCTTAACTTTCAC
>CAEFZP010004395.1:12500-14056 GCA_903064625.1 Mallotus villosus | reverse complement strand
AAAGGGTTCTGTACCAACCTATCAAACATCAATACACACATACACACACATAAACACACATCCACATGACACACACACATAAACACACACCACACACACACTCACACACACACACACACACACACACACACACAACCACACACACAACACACACACACACACACCCACACACACACATAAACACACACACACGTTACCACTAATTAAAGTGCAACAGTTTGTTATTTCCCTTCTGTTCCTTTGGTTTTCCAAAGGCTCAACTCCTAATCGTCTTCAGACACCACGCACACACACACACACAGACACACACACACACACCCACCACACACCGCTGTGCAGGACCCCCTCACAGGTGGCTGGCCGCTGCCAGAGCAGAAAGCAGATATGGAAGCTACCTGAACACACACACACACCACACACACCACACACACCACACACACCACACACACCGCACACAGCCAGGCAGACAAAGGTAGGAAGATTCCCTGGACCACATGAAAGCGCGGTGCGGTGGGCGGGGAGCCAAGCTACCTGGAGACAGCACCCCACCCCAGGCTGCTCCTCTCCTGGGAGCCTAACGCTGAAGGAGCCTGCCCTCCTGCACAGGGGGGTGTGTGTGTGTGGGGGGAGGGGACGAGAGCGTGCGTGTGGAAGAGTGCGTGAGCGTGTGTGAGCGTGTGAGTGTACGTGTGTGTATGAGGGAGAGTGTGGGTGTGAATGTGTGAATGCACAGATGTGTGTTTGGACATTCATGCCTCGAGCGGTGTGTTTGTGTGTGTGTGTGTGTGTGTGCTCCCAGCATGCTGCTCTGCTGAAGTCTGCAATTAATCTCCTCGACATCCAGGTCTGCCCTGGGGGGCTGCGTGGAGCCATGGGGGGCCCCACACACACACTGCTCTACACACACACACACCACTGCTGTAAACACACACACACACACACTGCTGTGTACACACCCGTACACATATCACACAAAGAACACAGAGATAAGAGGCGGCAGCTGGTGCGCACAGCAGACACGTCCACCAGAGTGTGTGCCTCTACTGTGCCTCACCAGAGTGTGTGCCTCACCAGAGTGTGTGCCTCACCAGTAGTTGTGTGCCTCTCCTGTGCCTCACCAGAGTGTGTGCCTCTCCAAGATGTGCCTCTCAGATGTGCCTCACCAGAGTGTGTGCCTCACCAGAGTGTGTGCCTCACCAGAGCGTGTGCCTCACCAGAGTGTGTGCCTCACCAGAGGTGTGTGCCTCTCCTGTGCCTCACCAGAGTGTGTGCCTCACCAGAGTGTGTGCCTCACCAGAGTGTGTGCCTTCTGTGCCTCACCAGAGTGTGTGCTCACCAGAGCGTGTGCCTCACCAGAGCGTGTGCCTCACCAGAGGTGTGCCTCACCAGAGCGTGTGCCTCACCAGAGTGTGTGCCTCTCCTGTGCCTCACCAGAGTGTGTGCCTCACCAGAGTGTGTGCCTCACCAGAGTGTGTGCCTCACCGTGTGCCTCACCAGAGTGTGTGCCTCACCAGAGTGTGACTACCAGAGTGTGCCTGACCAGAGTGTGCTCAGAG
>CAEFZP010004395.1:5000-7500 GCA_903064625.1 Mallotus villosus | reverse complement strand
CTGAGATCAGGAGTCATCAACACTGAGATCAGCAGTCCATCAACACTGAGATCAGCAGTCCATCAACACTGAGATCAGCAGTCCATCAAACACTGAGATCAGGAGTCCATCAACAAGAGATCAGCAGTCGATCAACACTGAGATCAGGAGTCCATCAACACTGAGATCAGCAGTCCATCAACACTGAGATCAGCAGTCCATCAACACTGAGATCAGCAGTCCCATCAACACTGAGATCAGGGAGTCCATCAACACTGAGATCAGGAGTCCATCAACACTGAGATCAGCAGTCCATCAACACTGAGATCAGCAGT
Organism: Mallotus villosus; assembly: GCA_903064625.1. NCBI lineage: Eukaryota > Metazoa > Chordata > Actinopteri > Osmeriformes > Salangidae > Mallotus > Mallotus villosus. The sequence goes on along the minus strand of CAEFZP010004395.1, from coordinate 7,186 downwards.
CCATCAACACTGAGATCAGCAGTCGATCAACACTGAGTCAGCAGTCCATCAACACTGAGATCAGGAGTCCATCAACACTGAGATCAGGAGTCCATCAACACTGAGATCAGCAGTCCATCAACACTGAGATCAGCAGTCCATCAACACTGAGATCAGCAGTCGATCAACACTGAGATCAGCAGTCCCATCAACACTGAGATCAGGAGTCCATCAACACTGAGATCAGGAGTCATCACACTGAGATCAGCAGTCGATCAACACTGAGATCAGCAGTCCATCAACACTGAGATCAGCAGTCGATCAACACTGAGATCAGGAGTCCATCAACACTGAGATCAGCAGTCCATCAACACTGAGATCAGCAGTCCATCAACACATGAGATCAGCAGGCCATCAACACTGAGATCAGGAGTCCATCAACACGTGTCCTCTGTCACACTGTGGTTCCTCTGCTGACCTTCAGCCCCAGGGTAGAAGGAACAGAACATGTCAAAAGAGAAAGACCCACAGACCTCCTCTCTGATCCAGAGGAGGGTGCTCGTCTCTGGCCGTCTCCAAGGTGACACACTGGTGCTTGTTATTTAAACTGTGACTCAAGAGAAACTCTACCACAGTCTCTGACATCATGCTGTGTGTGTGTGTGTGTGTCAGTGAGCTAGAGTGTGTGTGTGTGCGTGCATACTGGCAGTTGTCAAAGCGACCAGCCTTTCATAACGGTGATATATTCACCCATACGTGTGAGAGAACAACCTTTTTAGCCTGATTGCTTCTTTCCAATTAACATGAAAAAAGGATGCCAGCATATGGCAAGGTGTAATGTGTGAGACATTACCATTAGGAATACAACACGCACACACACAGCACACGCACACACACACACACCACAACACACATACACACAATACACACACATACACAACGCACCACACACAAACACACACACACACATGCACACGCACAACAAACACACACACACACACACAGCACACACACACACACACACAACAACACACACACACCACACACACACACACCACACACAGTCAGCACACACACCACACACACACACAGTCAGCACACACACACAACACACGCACACACACACACGCACACACACACACAAACACACACACACACACACACACACACACACACACACACACACACACACACACCACACACACACAGTCAGCACAACACACACACACACACACAGTCAGCAACACACACACACACGCACACACACACACGCACACACACACACACACCACACACACACACACGCACACACACATCAGTGTCTTCCCATCACTGCCGAGTCATGTAAGAGAAAATCCTACATACGTGCACACACACACACACATTCACACACTCACACTCACACATGCATGCGAACACACTCATAAACACACAATAGAAGTGTGTCCGGCGCATGAAAGGGTTCAAAAACTTCTTCTAGCTTCAAGAAGGACCTGCAACATCAACCTCTTTCTTCCAAAACACAAAACAATAAATAAGAAAAAACACCTCTCTCTCCATTGGCCAGCTCCTCTCTGTGTCTCATTGGCCAGCTCCTCTCTGTGTCTCCATTGGCAGCTCCTCTCTGTGTCTCCATTGGCCAGCTCCCTCTCTGTGTCTCCATCTTCGGTGTACTTTGACTGACGCACCATTTGTAGTTTTCTATTAATTCTACCACTGCAGGTTTGGAATACATCGCACACACACACACAACACACATCGCACCGAGATTGATTATTTGGGTTAAGCCCCTCGTTGGTGGATCGTAGACTGGGATGTCAGGGTTTCAAACAGACGCGGATTGCGTTGGTGCACAAAATATTGCCGCCCCTGAAAAGCCATTGAGGAGGGGTGTGAAGGGGACATACTGTACCACAGCCTCATTGGTTAATCCCAGATGGTCACAGACTGTATAGTGAACTGTCAGTAGATGATTGGGGAAAGGAGAGAGAGGAGAGCGAGAGTGAAAGGGAGAGGAGAAGGGGAGAAAGAGAGAAAGAGAGAGAGAGTGAATGGGAGAGGGGAGGGAGAGAGAGAGAAAAGAGAGAGATAGGGAACATAAAGAGAGATAAATCAGTGTGAGTTGGGAACAGAGATTAGATCAAATCTATTCACTTCCATTATATAGTAGGAGCGAGTTCAGTGGAGTTATTACCTTACACACGTCA
>CAEFZP010004395.1:0-2500 GCA_903064625.1 Mallotus villosus | reverse complement strand
ACACACTCTGGTGAGGCACACGCTCTGGTGAGGCACACACTCTGGTGAGGCACACACTCTGGTGAGGCACACACTCTGGTGAGGCACACTCTCTGGAGAGGCACACACTCTGGTGAGGCACACACTCTGGTGAGGCACAGGAGAGGAACACACTCTGGTGAGGCACAGGGGAGGCACACACTCTGGTGAGGCACACACTCTGGTGAGGCACACACTCTGGTGAGGCACACACTCTGGTGAGGCACAGGAGAGGCACATACTCTGGTGAGGCACACACTCTGGTGAGGCACAGGAAAGGCACACACTCTGGTGAGGCACAGGAAAGGCACACACTCTGGTGAGGCACACACTCTGGTGAGGCACACACTCTGGTGAGGCACAGGAGAGGCACACACTCTGGTGAGACACACACTCTGGTGAGGCACACACTCTGGTGAGGCACAGGAGAGGCACACACTCAGACGAGGCACAGGAGAGGCACACACTCTGGTGAGGCACACACTCTGGTGAGGCACACACTCTGGTGAGGCACAGGAGAGGAACACACTCTGGTGAGGCACACACTCTGGTGAGGCACACACTCTGGTGAGGCACACACTCTGGTGAGGCACAGGAGAGGAACACACTCTGGTGAGGCACAGGGGAGGCACACACTCTGGTGAGGCACACACTCTGGTGAGGCACACACTCTGGTGAGGCACACACTCTGGTGAGGCACAGGAGAGGCACATACTCTGGTGAGGCACACACTCTGGTGAGGCACAGGAAAGGCACACACTCTGGTGAGGCACAGGAAAGGCACACACTCTGGTGAGGCACACACTCTGGTGAGGCACACACTCTGGTGAGGCACACACTCTGGTGAGGCACACACTCTGGTGAGGCACACGCTCTGGTGAGGCACACACTCTGGTGAGGCACACACTCTGGTGAGGCACACACTCTGGTGAGGCACACACTCTGGTGAGGCACACTCTCTGGTGAGGCACAGGAGAGGCACACACTCTGGTGAGGCACAGGAGAGGCACACACTCTGGTGAGGCACAGGAGAGGCACACACTCTGGAGAGGCACACACTCTGGTGAGGCACACACTCTGGTGAGGCACACACTCTGGTGAGGCACAGAGAGGCACACACTCTGGTGAGGCACACACTCTGGTGAGGCACACACTCTGGTGAGGCACACACTCTGGTGAGGCACAGGAGAGGCACACACTCTGGTGAGGCACACACTCTGGTGAGGCACAGGAGAGGCACACACTCTGGTGAGGCACACACTCTGGTGAGGCACACACTCTGGTGAGGCACACACTCTGGTGAGGCACACACTCTGGTGAGGCACAGGAGAGGCATACGCTCTGGTGAGGCACACACTCTGGTGAGGCACACACTCTGGTGAGGCACACGCTCTGGTGAGGCACACACTCTGGTGAGGCACACGGTCTGGTGAGACACACACTCTGGTGAGGCACAGGAGAGGCACACACTCTGGTGAGGCACAGGAGAGGCACACACTCTGGTGAGGCACACACTCTGGTGAGGCACACACTCTGGTGAGACACAGGAGAGGCACACACTCTGGTGAGGCACAGGAGAGGCACACACTCTGGTGAGGCACACACTCTGGTGAGGCACACACTCTGGTGAGACACACACTCTGGTGAGGCACAGGAGAGGCACACACTCTGGTGAGGCACAGGAGAGGCACACACTCTGGTGAGGCACAGGAGAGGCACACACTCTGGTGAGGCACACACTCTGGAGAGGCACACACTCTGGTGAGGCACACACTCTGGTGAGGCACACACTCTGGTGAGACACACACTCTGGTGAGGCACACACTCTGGTGAGGCACACACTCTGGTGAGGCACACTCTCTGGTGAGGCACACACTCTGGTGAGGCACACACTCTGGTGAGGCACACACTCTGGTGAGGCACAGGAGAGGCACACACTCTGGTGAGGCACACGCTCTGGTGAGGCACACACTCTGGTGAGGCACACACTCTGGTGAGGCACAGGAGAGGCACACACTCTGGTGAGGCACACACTCTGGTGAGGCACACACTCTGGTGAGGCACACTCTCTGGTGAGGCACACACTCTGGTGAGGCACACACTCTGGTGAGGCACAGGAGAGGCACACACTCTGGTGAGGCACACGCTCTGGTGAGACACACACTCTGGTGAGGCACACACTCTGGTGAGGCACAGGAGAGGCACCGCTCTGGTGAGGCACACACTCTGGTGAGGCACACACTCTGGTGAGGCACAGGAGAGGCACACGCTCTGGTGAGGCACACACTCTGGTGAGGCACACACTCTGGTGAGGCACACACTCTGGTGAGGCACACACTCTGGTGAGGCACACACTCTGGTGAGGAACACACTCTGGTGAGGCACAGGAGAGGCACACGCTCTGGTGAGGCACACACTCTGGTGAGGCACACACTCTGGTGAGGCACACACTCTGGTGAGACACACACTCTGGTGAGGCACA
>CAEFZP010004394.1:0-35789 GCA_903064625.1 Mallotus villosus | reverse complement strand
GTTTCAAGACAACAAAGGGCATGACAGCTTTCACAGAATGTAGTGCTGGCATCCTTAGAGAGTACTTACCAGGAGCCTTGAACTCTTGATAAGAAACATTGACAAGTGGCATGTGCAGCAGAATGGGAGCTTTTGGGTTCTCTTTGTCTTCAAAGATGTAGAGCTCTCTCACAGGCTCAGTCTTGAGCTTGGTGAAGTCAATGTGGGGGAAGGGTATCTTGTGGTCTTCACAGTAATCATTTGTCAGTTTTAGAACCTGAGATGGAACAAAATCATCTATCAATCAGTGCGTTTACATGATGGTAGTAATTCGAATCTTGCTTAATTCGAATAATGCTACTCTCTGGCGGAACTAGATTATCCGAATGTACATGTGAAGTGAATAAACCGAATTATTGGCCGAAAGCATGTAATATCCCACTCCGATACGTGGCGCTGTTTTCATTACAACTAGTGGTGATACAGCCATTTCCGCTTGACCTTCACCACTACCAACAACAACAACCATAGATATATATACAGTCGTATGCAAAAGTTTAGGCACCCCTCTGAGGCTGCATGATAATTTCCTGTCTTCACCAAAAAAGATCAATATAATATTGTAATATTACTTTTCTAGTTAACACTGAGTGCTGGGGTGTTTTCCAGACAAAGATATTTGGTGTAGCAGTATTTAGTTGTGTGAAATTAAATCAAATGTGAAAAAAAGGCTGTGCAAAAGTTTGGGCACCCTTATCATTTATTTGATTTGAATACCTCTGCCTACTAAATGCTGATTAACTGCAACACATAGTTAGTCTGATTAACTCGTTAAGCCTTCAATTACATAAAAAGGTGCATTCAATCATTAGAAAGGGTATTTAAGTTAGCCAATTGCAAGTTTTGCTTCTCTTTGATTCTCCTCTGAACAGTGGCAAAATGGGGGCATCAAAACAGCTATCAAATGATCTAAAAACAAAGATTGTTCAGCAGTATGGTTTAGGGGAAGGCTACAAAAAGTTATCCCGGAGGTTTCAGCTATCAGTTTCCACTGTGAGGAATGTCATTAGGAAATGGAAGGCAACAGGCACAGTTCTTGTTAAGGCCAGAAGTGGCAGGCCAGGAAAAATAACAAAGAGGCAAAGGCGAAGAATGGTCAGAATGGTCAAGGACAACCCTCAGATCACCTCCAAAGAGCTGCAAGGTCATCTTGCTGCAGATGGTGTCACTGTGCATTGCTCGACCATTCAGCGCACATTGCACAGAGAACAGCTGTATGGGAGAGTGATGCGGAAGAAGCCTTTTCTGCACACGCGCCACAAAAAGGCTCGCTTGAGGTTTGCCAAACTACATTTGAACAAGCCAGGCTCATTTTGGAACAAAGTACTGTGGACTGATGAGACAAAGATGGAGTTATTCGGTCACAACAAGAGGCGTTACGCATGGAGGCAAAAGAACACAGCATTCCTAGAAAAACACTTGCTGCCCACAGTAAAATTTGGTGGGGGGTCCGTCATGCTGTGGGGCTGTGTGGCTAGTGCAGGAACTGGGAATCTAGTTAAAGTTGAAGGTCGTATGGATTCAACTCAGTACCAGCAAATTCTGGACAATAATGTTCAAGAATCTGTAACAAAGCTGAAGTTACGGCGCAGTTGGGTGTTCCAGCAGGACAACGACCCGAAACATTGCTCCAAATCCACTAAGGCATTTATGCAGAGGAACAACTACAATGTTTTGGAATGGCCATCCCAGTCCCCAGACTTGAATATAATTGAAAATCTATGGGGTGACTTGAAGCGGGCTGTCCACGCTAGGCACCCATCAAACCTTACTCAACTGGAGATGTATTGTAAGGAAGAATGGTCCAAATTACCTCAATCCAGAATCCAGACACTCATCAGAGGATATAAAAAGCGTCTAAAAGCTGTTATTTTTGCAAAAGGAGGCTCTACTAAATATTAATGTGATTTTTCTGTTGGGGTGCCCAAATTTATGCAAGTGTCTAATTCTCTTATGATGCGTATGGCATATTTTCTGTTTATCAAATAAACCTTATTTCACGGCTAAAATATCACTGTCCATGACGTATGTGTATATATATGACAAAGACGTTCCTCATCCAAACGCCCAACATTTTATAGATGAAAGTAATGGAGATTATCAGGGGTGCCCAAACTTTTGCATACGACTGTATATGAAGGCGTTTACATATATTTATGACAACAACATCAACATTTCGAGAAAGATGGCAAGGTGACGCTACGTCCCTCTACATTCCGTGCATGATGACAGTAGGAGTAGCCTACTGCGAATGCAAACGGCGATATTGGCTAGATTGATAAAGTAGAGAAGACGCCGCCGAAAGAACATGGATAAATTAATTCAGACCACCAATATGTGGTTGCACTTTGCCACAGTACCACAAAGGTCTCGGCGAACAGTCTTGATGAAGAACAAACAAAGTCTTCTGGGTTGTACATCGCGTTGTTTGTTTGTTTCTACTGGGCCAGCTCCTGGCAGCGACAACCTTTTTCGACTTCCGTGTCACGACCTGGGAGGGTTGCTCAAGCATGCGCAAAGACGCTGAATCCAGTTCATAGTCCGATTAAGCGTTTACATGCATGCGTTATTCGAATTATCAATCGAATCGGACAGAGTTATCCCGGGGTGTCGATCGGATCGGATCGCAATGATTCGAATTAAGGTGTTTACAAGAAACGGATAATTCTATTTCTATCCGATTAAGCCAGTAATTCGAATGCATGTAACCGCAGTGAATATGGACTACTGATTTATAATAGCAGTGGACAACCAGATCATTCAAGCACCTTCAGATAGGGGTTCATAGCCAGTCAAATACTACCTCCTACCTAGACTATGCAAACAGCTACATTCTGATAATTACCCTTTGCATAATTCAAAAACGGCTGCTCCCTTACTATTTACCTTTAAAACATTCTGCGGATTCCATGAGTAGCTGAAAGACAGGATGACATCTACATCCCTCTGGGGACGCAACACTGGAGGGCAACCAATGTTTATTGCATGGCCAGCATCAACTAGGTGCAGTTTGGAGTCAGATGGTGTTAGGTTGTTTGGGAAGGCATCAGGGTGGCTATCTAAACATGGAAGGCCAGAAAGAACAGTGATGTGAGTCATTTTATGTCCCAGATTCTGTTTTAGCCAACCGTAAAATCCCCTTTAACAGAATTATATTTTTTTGCATAATCAGAAACAGCAAAGGACTAAGATATTTAAACACATTTTCACAGTGTTTATGAAACAGTGCTGCAAGTCACCTTTCCAGGCGGTAAAGTTTGAGTTTTTGTTATAACTGGAATGCATGAAGAATCCACGCATAAAGTTGTATATCTCACTGATGACGGGTCGGCTCTTGAAAAAGCTGGAGACCATGCTGGCCGTGCTGGTGACAGGCGTGAGGAGATATGTGTCCAGGGTAACCGGCTCACTGTCTGATTCTATGTGGGAGAAGTTGATGGAGATTAGATGAAAGTAATTGAAGCAAACACTGTGGCTAATCACTCATCACTATCAGGCTGTGGTGTAGCTAAGGGGATGCACACCTTGGAATTACTTCTAAACTAAGCAAAATGTGTGGATGAAACAACGCTTTCTGTTGCATTATTGCTATTTGAGTCTATCAGTCTATCTACAGCATGCCATAATGCTGCATTTTTACCCACAAACTTCAATTCAACAACTGTGTTGAAGAAAAATAGGTCTTTACCTATGTTGCTCACATTGTACCCCAGCCAGGGGCTCCAGAAAGGTGTCATTCCAGTGAAAACTTTCCACAGCTGAGTCAGGTTCAAAGAGAAAACACTGCTCCAGATTCCTGTCAACGGACAGACAGAGAAGATGATAAATACTGTGATACACACGTCCAAACATAATAATAATAATAATTCATTTTATTTGTAACGCGCTCTTCATTCATAAGAATCTCAGAGTGCCATGCATAGATGCATATATGTACACAAACACACCTAAAAGATATGGGAGACGTGTCTCTGGGAGCTTCTTGATCATGTGACCTAGGTAGAATTCACTGCCAAAATCTTCAGTACGGATAAAAGCCCCATACTTTGGGATCCCCACTTCATATGGTGTGAACTCACACCATTCTGACAGGAAAGGAAGAAATTATGTAGAAAGGTATGAGACACAGATGTGCAGCATAAATTACATCTAATATACATATGAAATGTCTATATTTCTTAGATACACTAAATTAATTCAAACCTTTTAACCCTGTAAGACCCCTGGTTGTAAGACGGCAAGACAATAGGACCCATTGGCTATGTAAATGGTCTTTAAACATTTTTTTTATTAGAAAATGTGTTTTTTGGAGAGCTAAAGGTTAATTTTAACCGGGTCTAACAGGGTTAAATAATAAATAAACAAAGAAAGACCCTATAACAAGAGGAAACCAGAAGCTACTTTAGCTGAAGAGGAGCTTTAATGACCTTTCTCAGCTGTAGTGCCTTTCCTTCCTTCCTTCATATTGACAGCAGTGTAGATGGGGAGGGGGTTTTGGCCCTTTGACACTGCCCTCTGCTGCTCAGACAGAGTATGGCTGTTTTTCTTTTAACAAACAGTGGAGTTATTAACACAGTGTCAAATAAATTCAAGGGACGCTTGAAAAATGATCTTTTGTACATATGTGGGGCGCAGCATAGGTGCACGACAATGACGTTTGTGTCCACGGAATTAAAGAACTTTTACCCCGCATTTTTACTGTAACAGAGGGGTGTTGTGTAGTATTGTGAGTGTACTATACCTTCCCATGGGTCAGCTCTTCAATGACCAATCCCCACATGTCTATGAGTGACACAGGGTGTCCCTCCTCCTCTCTCTTTCCAGTTTCAGTGTTGTAGTACTGCAGTTTCTCCATGGTGAAGGCATTAAGAGCACTCTTTGTGATCTCCTTCTCCAGTTCAGCAATTGCCTTTTCCATGTCACAATGGGACCAATCATCTTGCTCGTTTAATTTGGCCATGGCCCTGTCAAAAAGGAATGTTATGGATGTGTTCATAGTTATGCTTTGTGGTTTGGTGGACACTTCCATTCAAAATTCCCAAAAGTGCTAATATTTCTGCCAGCTTGTACAACTTGACACTGTAAATACCCCACAACTGACTGTTAGGTCATGTTAGATTTACCTTAAAATATGTAGCTTCGAGTAACAATTTTGCACACACAAATCACAGGTTGTTCAGAATTTACTTAGTGTTGTACTTCAATTCACCTTTACTTTCAGATTAAAATAAATGACCCTCCATAGAATTAAAGTGGTGAAGTCATCTGCTAGTCATGCTAGCATAATCTTGATGAATGGCATTTATGACAGAGCCAAGGGAATTGATTACATGTAAGGTTGTGCCTGTGTCATCAACAGCCTAACTAACTTGCCACTAGGCCTTTCAAGGATTGTCAAGTTTGAAATGTAAAAAGGGCCTAGAAACAGGGATGTGGCTCTGTGGTTAATTGTTTTGACACCTCTTCTTTTTTTTAAATCTGCAATGACTGGATTTCTAAGTCACTTTGCAGTGTTAAAGATAATTGTGTTTCAACAACACAGACTTGTTGGAACACATGTTCATAAGGGGTCACTTAAGGAGTGGTAATACCCATACTCACTCACCAGGTAGAACCAGACACTCCAGTAATATATGTCACAGTGTCCAAAAGTCCAATTCTCTGTAGGCCCCTCAGGCTCCCATACATGCCAGTCATAGCTCTAGTCCCGCCCCCTGAGGCCACAACAGCTATTACAGGTACCTAGGGAGGAAAATAAATGAGCAGCACTTGGGAAGTTGTTGGGCCAGAGACGCAGTAGTAGACAAACTCAGAACATCTGATAGACCTTTTACTGCATTTAGTTGTCATTGTTACAGTTTCTAATGAAAGTTAATGTGACCTCACAGGAAATGTATTTTCAGAGTACCTTTTTAAGTGTATTGGCAGAGTTAAGGTTCAACACTTTCTTTAAGGCCTGATCCACCACCAGTCTTCTCTGCTCCAGGAACTTCTCCTCTTGGGGTGAAAGGTTGAAATCCAAACGAACTTGAAAATCTGTCTCTGGGCTGTAAATAATATATTGTGTGTAAACATAAGCATACATATTTATAAAACATACAATGGCAAACATTGACACAAATGCATGCAATGCACATTTACCGGTCCTCCATTTTCAAAAGTAAGTCCAGCTTTTCCTGTGTTGCAAAACATTTAATGTCAATTAGATGAATTGGAATGTAAAAGTGACTGTGAATGTAAAAGCTTTTGTTTGTATCCTTGTAGTTGTAGCGATTGCGTATTCCTCGTGCGTTGTGTATTGATGGCACCAGTTCTATGTATCAATCATGGTCTTGTTCCATCAGAGGCTTCACTTGGCCAATCGTCGTCCCTCGCTGGTGTCGAACCTACCACCTCGGGCATCCCAAGCGTGACCACTACCAGCTACGCCAAAGAAAATCTAGCTTTCCCTTTACGCGGGTGGCCTGCTACATACTTGAGGAGTGAGTTTAACCTGCTACATAGGCCCCTACAAAACGTAACAAGTACTTGTATAGTACCTACTGTACCTCTCCAAAGGGAATAGACACTTTAACTTGGTCTTTAGCTGGCAATTTCTTAAACTGAACAGCATTTGCTGAACTTCCACTCGAGCTGTCCAGCTGATTCTGGGGATTCTGGGTAGAACAGATGTTCAACAGAAAACACAGATGAACAACATATATTTAAACTACATGCAGATTCTATACAAGACTGAATCTAGGGAGGTAACATTTTCTGTACAACTAATTGTAATTGGGTGTGCAGGACTTCGTCTGCACATCCTTTGTTATCTCACATATATATTTATTATTATTATTATTATTATTTTTGCCGCCCTATTTCTCTGTCAATATTTGGACTACATAGAAAACGTTGACGTCAAAAGTTTCGTCTTGGTCCCGATTGAGTTGCTATTACTTTTATGTACGTTCCGTTGCACAGTTTAGGACCATACAACGTTTTTGTGGCATAAAGTTGATTTTGTCGGCAAAGGGTAGACTACTCAGTTATAATAGTCTACGTCACAGCGTCGGCACATGTTAGCAACGACGCATTAGATACGACCACCTGGTACCTTATCCAGCGGATGCCTCACTATAACCCAGCTGCTGGTTCATCTGCAGCATAAATGTAATTGTCAACGGTCTTTTCAGCAGGGACATATTTTGCTAATTTACTAAAGGGTTATCTGTTGTAGCCTACCTACCAAGATAAGGGGACAGCAAAAATACTAGTCCGGCGGTGTACTTTAGCCACATTTCTTGCAGCAACTGAATGGTGAGATTCTCCGAGTCCTAGCTAGTACTGTAGGTGTTGTTGAGGATAGCGTTAGCTTGTTTTAGCCGTTAGCACTACCTCAGTTTGCAACCGGCTAACTTAGTCTACATTTACTAGTCTAGCCAGCGAAGCAAATGTCAACTATACAGAAGAACCCTACCGAAATAAACGTACGGTACTGCAAACGATTTGTTTTAATGAGTTTTTTTTGCAACTGTCTGCTTTTGGAATGTTTAGCGTAGCTCTAGTAGCCTAGAAAGCTCTAGTCTAGCTAGCTAGCTAGCTTAGCTAACGACTGGCTGTTCGTTCGTGAAGGCGCCAAAAGTGGATGGTAATACAAATAGAAAAGGTAGCGTTAGTCTACTGTACAGTAGGCTACATTAAACAGAAAATTAAAAATGTGATAACAACGTTGTGTTTTCTTCGTGTTTGTATGAATCAATTTAAATAGTTGTATGTGCTTACTTCTTTTTGCTATGCTTGCTCAGGTAATGCTAGCTAGGCATTGAGGCGTTTAATGACCAACCCAACATTCTGGGTTAAATGGTCAACCCATCTTGCTGGGTTAGTTTAACCCAACGTGTGTTCTGTCCTATATATTTAACTAGCCGCTGGGTTGGAAACGATGTTTTGGAGTGTAGACAAACTGGAATAGTATAGTCCCATAGCCTACAATTGACCCTTTCAATATAGCAAAGATGGGTGTTCATTTTTTAATCCTGTATTGTGTAAAATTACATTATGCTGATGTCTTTCTAACCCAGTGCAACATGTGCCCTTGAGAGGATTACGGAGTTGAAGAAGCAGATGCTGGGCAACCAACAAGTTGTTTATATCTGAGAAGAATATATTAGAATGTACTTTCTAAGTTTCGTCCTAAACGCTGCACCTTCATGAGATTCATTTGGCCGCCTTGTCTTCCTACCTTCCTCTCATCTACAGACAGGCCAACCTCTGACTCAACATTAACCCAATTGTTTCTCATTAAATACATAGACTACATGAATTAGCGTGGTGGATAGCGAATGGGAGGTGATATGAGCGGTTGTGACACTGACACGGTAAATTCTAAAAAGTTACATTTTCCAAATATTGGTTACAAGAAATATTGAAGTCACTCATCGTTCGAATTACAGGTTCAAACATTCACATATCCTTTTGGTTAGTCAAGGCTATCTTTTTGTCGATTTAAATGAGTCATTTGTATATATATGTGGCCTATCAACTGGAAGCAATGTTGGTTGTATGGTTTATTACAAGTTTACTAGATTACATAAAATCAAAATGTATTTGTATAGCCCTTTTACACGCAAGCATGTCACAGAGGGCTTCACATACGCCTGCCTCTCAACCAACCTAAACCCTCAAGGAAGACTGAATTAATAACCAGATAACGGGACGAGTTGACCAACAACCTACACAAATGTTATTTGCTGTCTAAAAGCAATGTAAAAACACTGAGTGGTTGATATCAGTAAACACAGTGAGACTATGGGCAGCTGGGGCAGCCACAAGCACACCCTCACAATTTCCCCAGAAATTGTATGCTCTCTAGTTCATGTTGTAACCGATGTGTAGCCAGATGAAAGATTAATAAGGTCAACTCACTATCATGAGTTCTGTCTCCAGATCTCTGTTCACATAGAACCGCAAGGTTTTTGCAAGCTCTGTAATTTGTTCTGAACTGGCCATCTTTTGATCTTCATTATATGCTCCTGATAGTCTCAAAATCATGTCCGGGTTCACTGTAAAAGCACAAGACTGTTACAGAACCTTGAACAACTAACTGACTGACAGAAATGTTGCAGCTATGACCCTCTACTCACAGTTGTTGTCGACCAAACTAACATCCACATTAGTGAATGGGGCAGCCTAGGGTACAACATTTAGCAAATTACTGATAAAAAAAAACTATAGCAGCGATCAGCTCCTGGGTTAAGACAAATTAAATTAAAAAATTAACAAGAGTCTAATGATTACAGTGATAAAATGTTCTAAAACATAATATACAACGTGATACTGTTAACATAGTAGAATAGAGCAGTGGTTCTCAACCCTGGTCCTCAAGTACCCCCTGTCCTGCATGTTTTAGATATTTCCCTGTTCCAACACACCTGATTCAAATGAATGGTCGTTAACAAGCTTCTGCATAACTAGATAACGACCCATTCATTTGAGTCAGGTGTGTTGGAGCAGGGAAACATCTCAAACGTGCAGGACAGGGGGTACTTGAGGACCAGGGTTGAGAACCACTGGAATAGAGTGTCAAAAACTGATCATGTCATTAGCATGCCACAATACTTACCATTAGGACTCCGTTTGAAATATATGTACAAGGAGGATCACCACTGCACACAAAAAAATAAATATCTTGAAATAGATTTTTGCATGAATCTTACCATATTGCATCTTTTAGTCAATATACCACATACCACTCAAGCAGCTGAAATTCCATCCACAGTTCATCATTCGTCTGAAAGAAATAGAGCATTCAACCCAGACTAAGAATACACTACATCCAAATATCGATTTCTTCTTTATAATTAACTTTATTTGAGTAAAATACAGTACGTGAGAATACAAACTTTAATTCCATAAAGGGAACTAATATGCTACTAAATACTTCCAAGTTCTAGAATATTCCTGAACGTTTCAGAAAGGCGTATTATTCACCTGTGAGTCTCTGTTGAAGACTTTAGTCTCCTTCACTCCTGGTACGAGATTGTCGGTGTCAAATAACACAACTGAACTCAAGTCATCACCATCTATGAAAGTGTCCTCATCATACAGTCTAATCTCCAGGATGTTCTGAAAACATTTGTATATGTTAATATTTCCATATTTGTTATTCATTTCCAAATAATAATCTGATAATTTATAGAAAATAGCCTAACTACACAAATTTATAGTCAAGCAATTTACATCCATCCATGCATCCGCTTATCCGGAGTCGGGTTGCGGGAGGAGCAGCTCAAGTAATTTACATTGAATGTGTCACATTTTCATAAGCAAATATACTCAGTGGCCTCCTTTTCCAGGCATAACATCACATTACAGAATAACTTGTAACAGGTTTTTGATACCAACTGTCCTCCACATGGTGTTAAATACCATGTACCATGTGAGTTTGATCAGTTATGGTCAGAACACTTTACTGATCTTTCTTTTGTTGACTGTGTCTGATCAGATATTGTATGATCATAGAATCACACTCTGCTGCTTGACCAAAAAGGATGACATGACTTACCTTTACACAAGTCTGGACCCTAAAGTCGAAAGTTTCATTCCACTCCGGGGTGCTGCTATTGTCTACAGTCTTGGTACGGTGAATCTTCGTAGAGGCCGTGGGCAGATGTAAAGTGACATAGCAGTCTGACTCTGACCCTATACAATAAACACAAGAGAAGCCATTATGGATTGATATATGGAGAGATTGTGGCAGCAAAGAACAGGGATAACAATGGATTTCTTCACTTCCAAAAACTCTGTTATTCATCTATATAATATATATGCACAATAATAAACTGAGCCCATAAACTGAGCAGTAATACAATTAATACTACAACAACAATCCTAAAGAGTCAACAGTCATTTCTGTGCAAACATGCCTTCATGCTCATAACCATCCATTCTGTTTAGAATTTTAATAGAAGTTAATGTTGTTGACAATGATAATATTCCTTTACTTAGTTTCTTAAACATTTGTGAATGTTTAGAGGACACTCACAATAATCACTGGAATAGCTGGTCTTTGCTCTAAGAACAGTAACCTTCAGATTTGAGTAGGACTCTGTAGCACTCTCTTTCTGTTGAGGCAAAAAAAGGTTACAGAATATTCAAGAATACCCTTCAACATCCAGTAATATATACAAATGAGGGATGAAAGAAATGCTATCAATGTCAATAGTGTGTATCATACTTTGTCAATCATCATAATTTGCAAGTGTTGGATTTTTATTTCTATGTAAGCCATATCTTACTTTTTAGTTTTAAAGATAAGAGTATAAATGCAACATTGAAATAAGTTTGGTAGATACGAGTTCAAATGCAACCACAGGCAAACTCATCAACGAAGCCAAAACGCTCACCAAGCCTCTCACACAAATACTACCGCAAGAACACCATTTCTTCTCCACTGATTGCTCTTTTATTCTTAATATCAATGTATATAGTAATATCCGAGTATTATTTGTAGTATCTCAGAATTGTCAGCAGAAAAAGTCTAACAAATAATTCTTAGTATTGTCAATTAAGTATAATGCTCTTAGAAACAGCCTTACATTCAGAGCATCTGCAATTCGTTCTTGTGTTGCCTTTATTATTATATTCTCGAAACAAATAATTATTCATATTTCTCAATTAGGCTACACAAGAAATAGCATTAGAGCATATAGGCCACCTGTTCCTTCTTTGTTACCCTGTATTACTAAAACAGCGTATTCTGTCTGACGAAGAACCTACTTTATGCATGATTCCTCCTCTTCAGTCCCCAAGCTCTTGCAGATCTATCAGTACACGCACAGACCTGCCCTGTATATCTTGTTAACTGGCTGAAGGTGTGGTTTAGATTTTTTTTAAAGGGGCGTGTTATTTTATACTTGTTGTAAATGTATCTCTTTCTTAACTTCAACTAATGGTATGTTCTTATGTTCAAATGTGGCAATAATCCAACAAGCATTACCTAATGTAAATTTACTATACAAACTAAGGTAAGGTAATGCACCTGTTTATCCCCATCTTCCATCAGGAACAAATATCATATATCCTAGGCCTATTACAACACAAAGGGTATAAATATATAATATTAGGCCGAGTTGGTCGTCCAACAGGCTTGATCCTTTCCTTTGCTACATAATCCAAAATGTGGAATGGCTGTGACAACAAATAATCCACAAGTGGTTCTTCCCCATCCCACTCTCTGCGTCCATGACTCTCTATGACCGTCACGCCACTCAGGCTGCACTTGCCTCATTACCAGGTTGCTAGGGGGTTTAGTTGTCTTTACAGCATTTCAGAAAAGAAGCTGCAATGCAGCTGTATTGGTGAGTTTGCGAGTTACAAATGTGTGTGGATTTGTGGGGTCATACAAGGTGATAAGGAATAGGCTATTGTGATCAGCATAAGCACGTAGGAAATGTATTTTCTTCCACCTCCTATATCCCTGAAATGTTCAAATAGAGCTGTGTTCATCTATGTTTAATACAACTAAATGCCCCATTATTTTCACCATGTATGCATTGCATTAGGCTACTGTGTATGAGTCTCTTTATCTCGCACGCTACCTCACCAATTTAACAATCCTAAAAACCAACTGCTACTTGAACCAACTATTTAATGATGAAGCAATTCAGTACTTATTTTTAATTTATTGTAGTAGGAGTAGGAAGTAGGAGTAGCAGTAGGAACCTGTTTTCATGACCAAGCCTTGTTAAAACTTGATACTAACTGTGACTAACTGGGTGGGAACAGCCTGTACTCACCACTTGTCACGTCATGGCCATGAAGTCTGGTGAGTCTTATTTAACAGTTATGTACTTATTGGGTGAGCTTTGCCTTCAGCAAGGGCACAATCTTTGTTCTCTCACATATATATTAAAATGATTCTTATTTATTTTTGCACCCTTAAGGATCTGTCAATATTTAGACTATATAGACAATGTCGGTGTCAAAGGTTTCGTCTTGGTAGCGATTGAGTTGCTTATATTTTTATTTAAGTTCCGTTGCACGGTTTAGGCTGAGCTTAAGTTTTTGTGGCAAAAAGTGGCAAAATGTGTCAACAAAGGGAACTCAATGCAAACATCACAACATTTACATTTATTCATTTAGCAGACGCTTTTATCCAAAGCAACTTCCAAGAGAGAGCTTTACAAAAGTGCATAGGTCACTGATTATAACAACGAGATATCCCCAAACATTGCAGGTGGTCAAACATGAAGCATACATTGTGAAAAAACTATAAAATATTTCCTAGGTACCGTTGTATTCACGGAACAAGTGCGTCTTGAGCCTTTTCTTGAAGGTGGGGAGACAGTCAGTGTATCTGATGGAGGTGGGGAGGTGATTCCATCATTGGGGGGCCAGACAGGAGAAGAGCTTGGGTTGGGAGCGGGCACTCTTGAGAGTTGGGACCACCAGGCGGTTGTCAGAAGAAGACCGTAGGTGGCGGGTGGGGGTTTTAAGGCTGGAGGAGAAACTTGATGTAGTTGGGTGTAGTCCCGTTCACCTCTCGGAAGGTCTTGAATATGATACGGGCCGTGATGGGAAGCCTTGTCGTACTCATGATTCAGAATATGAGTCTAATACCGCTCCTTTGGGCTGTGAGTATGGGGGCGTATTTTAACCAAACCGGGAAAAAAATGCCTCTTTGCTCAATTGGATAGACCTACAACCAATCAGAGCAACGTAGTATGTTTTTTGTTGAAAACGAATTCAGCCCAAGCGCTCTTTGGTGACGTGGTTGATTATGTTACTGTTGATCATCTGTCCTTCATCATATAAAGCCCGTCTTGACAATTTGATTGGTCCGAACAGCTCTTGTTCGGACATAGTTTTTCCCCAATTGAGCGACACCAGACCCAACTTCCCGACCAAAATCTTCTGTGGGCGGGGCTAAATTCGGCTGGCACCCAGGCTACACCTTTATCTCATTTGCACCATTGTCCATTCATATTCATGTTATTATTTGAATTTGTATATATATTTTACATTTTAAATTGTTTTATTTTGTTTGTTTAGGTCTTAGGTTTAGTTAACTTTTTTAAACTTCTGATTTAAGATCTGTAAATATTTATTGTTTGCACCTTCCTGACACAGTAAATTCACTGTTTGTGTAAACCTACATGGCGAATAAAACCAATTCAGAAATCCGGATTCTGACACATAGCAGACCGGACGCGAGCTTTTACTTTGCAAAGTAGAAGCAACGGGGAGAGCATGACATGGGAGGCTCCTAGGCTGCAGCCTTCCACTTTTTGGCCAAGGGTGAGGTGTGGGGTCTGGGGTCAGTAAAGATACCTTTTATTTATGTTGCAGATCCAGACTGAGCAAATGTTTGTTTCATTTCTGCACAGTCAAGGTTCTGTGTTTAGATCCACCATTCAGGACTCTATTTAGGGAGGGGGCCGTCCAGCAAGGTGATCATGGATGAAATCACTGCTTGAACCAAGTGGAGGGGGGTTCTGTGTTTATTAATGTAAGTCACCTTAGCATCGGATGGGTGATATCACCCTAATTTTAGTTTGTGCGGTCTGAAGAGGGCTAGGAGTCGGGGAACCATCCTAAAAGCCCGTGAAGGTTTGCTTTAGGGGGGGGGAGGTAGTGTTGCCACAACCAGGTAACTTAGTTTGAATTATATGATTTAATTCTGTCAATTATTTTGGTTTATTTTGCTTATGTTTCTTTTGGTTCTTGGAGTGAAGAACATCTTTATTAAATCCTCACTTTGTGCAAATCGGCCGAGTCTGCTTGCCTACCACCTTCCTGGACGTTTGAGCTACACTACCTTAAAATATTTAATAACATTGCAAATGAATGAAATCAATTACAAGGCAAACATGTTACAAAGATTAGGGTTTTAAATCTTACCTACTCTACCACAATTATTGTAAAATCAGATAAATACATCAAGAAGTGAGCAAGGAGAAGGAGGAGAAGTTCTCAGGAGATCAAGAATCCCCTTTGCTTCACAAGTTGCTTCTTAACTCTTTATACCCAACTTTTATCTATAGAAGAACCAACTTTTATCTATAGAAGAACCAATCAGACGACATCTTGACCTATGCTCCTGATCAACATATGACTAGCAATACGACAATAAGTTACAAAATGAGGTTTGAAACCCATCAAGCGGAGTTTAATTCTTAGCGGAATAAATGTTTCTACAGAAATTCTAGCACTTTTCTTATTGAACTGACTATTTTAGATTGTATGGACAAAAACATACATTTTAAATACCCATGATTGGTGTGTTTTCTCTTACTCTAAGAGGGTTCACACATAATAAGACTTTATTTAAATGGCACATTTCATACAAGAATTGCACATTAGTGGTGGCAGTGATCCTGACTGGCATCTTCCTTCACAGTGACTGCCCTTTCTAGGGAACTGCGAAGAGCCTTCAAGATCACATCCTTGTTGTTGACAACATTGTAGGTGGTGAGATCCACCAGTGACCTGTAGTCCTTCACAGAGTAGGTCAGGTTGGAGGTCTTGTAGGGAGAAGAGTCAGAGCTAACATCAACTTTCCCTGCCTCCATCTCCTCCTCACCTTTTCGTGGTTTACCTGTCAAGTATCAGCAAAGTACATACCAATTATGTCTTACTGTTTTAAGACAACAAAGGGCATGACAGCTTTCACAGAATGTAGTGCTCGCATCCTCAGAGAGTACTTACCAGGAGCCTTGAATTCTTGATAAGAAACATTGACAAGTGGCATGTGCAGCACAATGGGAGCTTTTGGGTTATCTTTGTCTTCAAAGACGTAGAGCTCTCTCACAGGCTCAGTCTTGAGCTTGGTGAAGTCAATATGGGGGAAGGGTATCTTGTGGTCTTGACAGTAATCGTTTGTCAGTTTTAGAACCTTAAATGGAACAAAATTATCTATTTATATGGACTTCTCATTTATAAAAGCAGTGGACAACCAGATCATTCAAGCACCTTCAGAGGGGTTCATAGCCAGTAAAATACTACCTCCTTCCTAGACTATGCAAACAGCTACATTCTGATAATTACATAATTCAAAAATGTCTGCTCCCTTACTATTTACCTTTAAAACATCCTGCGGATCCCATGAGTAGCTGAAAGACAGGATGACATCTACATCCCTCTGGGGACGCAACACTGGAGGGCAACCAATGTTTATTGCATGGCCAGCATCAACTAGGTGCAGTTTGGAGTCAGATGGTGTTAGGTTGTTTGGGAAGGCATCAGGGTGGCTATCTAAACATGGAAGGCCAGAAAGAACAGTGATGTGAGTCATTTTATGTCCTAGATTCTGTTTTAGCCAACTTTAAAATCCCCTTTAACAGAATGTAATATTATTTGCAGAATTAGAAACAGCACAAAACTAAGGTATTTAAACACATTTTCACAGTGTTTATGAAACAGTGCTGCAAGTCACCTTTCCAGGCTTTAAAGTTGGAGTTTTTGTTATAATTGTAATGCATGAAGAATCCACGCATAAAGTTGTATATCTCAGTGATGACGGGTCGGCTCTTGAAAAAGCTGGAGACCACGCTGGCCGTGCTGGTGACAGGCGTGAGGAGATATGTGTCCAGGGTAACCGGCTTACTGTCTGATTCTATGTGGGAGAAGTTGATGGAGATTAGATGAAAGTAATTGAAGCAAACACTGTGGCTATCACTCATCACTATCAGGCTGGGTGTAGCTAAGGGGATGCACACCTTGGAATTACTTCTAAACTAAGCAAAATGTGTGGATGAAACAACACTTTCTGTTGCATTATTGCTATTTGAGTCTATCTACAGCATGTCATAATGCTGCATTTTTACCCACATACTTCTATTCAAACACTGTGTTGAAGAGAAATAGGTCTTTACCTATGTTGCTCACATTGTCCCCCAGCCATGGGCTCCAGGAAGGTGGCAGTCCAGTGAAAGCCGTCCACAGCTGAGTCAGGTTCAAAGAGAAAACACTGCTCCAGATTCCTGTCAACGGACAGACAGAAAAGATGATAAATATTGTGATACACACGTGCAAATGTAACAGGCATGCAACGAACGCGATCTTGCAAGTTCCGTCAGAGGACCTCGCACTGTTCACTCCCATCACCGGGAGATCATTCCCACCGGGAGTCGAACTCGCCATCTCTGACTTCCCAAGCGCGAACGCTACCAACTACGCCAATGAAAAGCTAGCTCTTCAGTGACGCGGGTCGCTCATTACATAGGCTACCTGCGGAGTGAGTTTCACCGATACATATCGGCTACACAAACATGCATATATGTACACAAACACACCTATCAGATATGGAAGACGTGTCTCTGGGAGCTTCTTGATCATGTGACCTAGGTAGAATTCACTGCCAAAATCTTCAGTACGGACAAAAGCCCCATACTTTGGGATCCCCACTTCATATGGTGTGAACTCACACCATTCTGACAGGAAGAAATGAAATAGAAAGGTATGAGACACAGATGTGCAGCATAAATCACATCTAATATACATATGAAATGTGCTCTATCTATATTTCTTAGATACACTTAATGAAGTCGCACCTTTTAACCCTGTAAGACCCCTGGTTGTAAAATTACAACGTCACATTTCTCGCCATTCTTTTTTTTGAAAGACCACATTATCAAATTGCATTGCAAGGCAAGACAATAGGATCCATTGGCTATGGTCTTTAAAAATATATATATTTGCAAATGTGTTTTTTGGAGAGCTAAAAGTGATGTTGTAATTATAACCGGGTCTTACAGGGTTAAACATTTAGAAAGATCCTATAACAAGAGGAAACCAGAAGCTGCTTTAGCTAAAGATGAGCTTTAATGACCTTTCTCAGCTGTAGTGCCTTTCCTTCCTTCCTTCATATTGACAGCAGTGTAGATGGGGAGGGGGTTTTGGCCCTTTGACACTGCCCTCTGCTGCTCAGACAGAGTATGGCTGTTTTTCTTTTAACAAACAGTGGAGTTATTGACACAGTGTCAACAAAAATTCAAAGGACGCTTGAAAAATGATCTTTTGTACATAGTGGGGCGCAGCATAGGTGCACGACAATGACGTTTCTGTGTCCACGCAATTAAATAACTTTTACCCCTCATTTTTACTGTAACAGAGGGGTGATGTGTAGTATCGGAGTGTACTATACCTTCCCATGGGTCAGCTCTTCAATGACCAATCCCCACATGTCTATGAGTGACACAGGGTGTCCCTCCTCCTCTCTCTTTCCAGTTTCAGTGTTGTAGTACTGCAGTTTCTCCATGGTGAAGGCATTAAGAGCACTCTTTGTGATCTCCTTCTCCAGTTCAGCAATTGCCTTTTCCATGTCACAATGGGACCAATCATCTTGCTCGTTTAATTTGGCCATGGCCCTGTCAAAAAAGAAATTTATGGATGTGTTCATAGTTATGCTTTGTGGTTTGGTGGACACTTCCACGGTGATTCAGCCTTTGTCAATTACGCCCCAAAACTATGGAACAAATTACCCATAAATATTAGGGAAGCAAACATGCTAGACATTTTTAAAAGACATCTTAAAACCTACCTTTTTACAGAAGCATTTAAATAATTTTATCTCAGAAGGGTTTTACTACTTTTATTAGTTATATTATTGTTTTTTATAGATTTGCTATTTTAATTATTACTTTTATCACTTGTATTATTGTTTTTATTGATTTCATGTAAAGCACCTTGAGCTACAATTCTTGTATGAAATGTGCTAAGTCTTACTTGCTTACTTACTTACTTCCAATCAAAATTCCCAAAAGCTCATATTTCTGCCATATCACAAGCGCAAAGCCTGTACAACTTTACACTGTAAATACCCCACCACTGACTGTTAGGTCATGTTAGATTTACCTTAAAAATAAATACATATAAGTGACCCTCCATAGAATAAAAGTGGTGAAGTCATGCTAGCATTATCTTGATGAATGGCAATTATGACTGTTAGAGCCAAGGGAATTGATTACATGTAAGGTTGTGGCTGTGTCATCAACAGCCTAACTAACTTGCCACTAGGCCTTTCAAGGATTGTCAAGTTTGAAATGTAAAAAGTGCCCAGAAACAGGGATGTGGCTCTGTGGTTAATTGTTTTGACACTTTTTTGGGAATGACTGGAATCTGGAATGACTGGATTTCTAAGTCACTTTGCAGTGTTATCGATAATTGTGTTTCAACAACACAGACTTGTTGGAACACATCTTTATAAGGGGCCACTTAAAGAGTGGTAATACCCATACTCACTCACCAGGTAGAACCAGACACTCCAGTAATATATGTCACAGTGTCCAAAAGTCCAATTCTCTGTAGGCCCCTCAGGCTCCCATACATGCCAGTCATGGCTCTAGTCCCGCCCCCTGAGGCCACAACAGCTATTACAGGTACCTAGAAAGGAAAAGAAATGAGCAGCACTTGGGTTGTTGTTGGGCCAGAGACGCAGTAGTAGACATAAACTTAAAGAACATCTGATAGACCTTTTACTGCATATAGTTGTCATTGTTACAGTTTCTAATTAAAGTTAATGTGACCTCACAGGAAATGTAGTACCTTTTTAAGTGTATGGGCAGAGTTAAGGTTCAACACTTTCTTTAAGGCCTGATCCACCACCACTCTTCTCTGCTCCAGGAACTTCTCCTCTTGGGGTGAAAGGTTGAAATCCAAACGAACTTGAAAATCTGTCTCTGGGCTGTAAATAATATATTGTGTGTACACGTAAGCATACATAATATATAGAATCGCAAACATTGACATGAAGGCATGCAATGCACATTTACCGGTCCTCCATTGTGTAATGTAAGTCCAGCTTTTCCTGTGTTGGAAAACATTCAGTGTCAATGAGATGAATTGGAATGTAAAAGTCACATGCTTTTGTTTGGATCCTTCTAGGCCGTACACAACTTTACAAGTACTTGTATAGTACCTACTGTACCTCTCCAAAGGGAATAGACACTTTAACTTGGTCTTTAGCTGGCAATTTCTTAAGATGAACAGCATTTTCTGAACTGCCAAACCAGCTGTCCATTTGATTCTTAACAGATAATCACAAAACACAGATGAACAACATATATTTAAACTAAATGTAATCCAGATTATCATCCAGATGTCAAATTTGAATGAATTTGATGAAAGATGAAGAAGGTAAACTCACTATCATGAGTTCTGTCGCCAGATCTCTGTTCACATAGAACCGCAAGGTTTTTGCAAGCTCTGTAATTTGTTCTGAACTGGCCATCTTTTGATCTTCATTATATGCTCCTGATAGTCTCAAAATCATGTCCGGGTTCACTTTAAAAACACAAGACTGTTACAGAACCTTGAACAACGAACTGACGGAAATGTTGCAACTACGACCCTCTACTCACAGTTGTTGTCGATCAAACTAACATCCACAGCAGTGAATGGGGCAGCCTAGAATACAACATTTAGCAAATTACTGATAAAATAACTATAGCAGCGATCAGCTCCTGGGTTAAGATGTACAAAAAACAAACACGAGTCTAAATGATTACAGTGATAAAATGTTCTAAAACATAATATAAAATGTGGCACTGTCAACATAGTAGAATAGTGTCACAAAATGATCAGTTCATTAGCATGCCACAATACTTACCATTAGGACTCCGTTTGAAATATATTTACAAGGAGGATCACCACTGCACAAAAAAATTAAATATCTTGTAATGGATTTTTGCATGAATCTTACCATATTGCATCATTTAGTCAATATACCACATACCACTCAAGCAGCTGAAATTCCATCCACAGTTCATCATTCGTCTGAAAGAAATAGAGCATCCAACCCAGACTAAGAATACACTACATCCAAATATCGATTTCTTCTTTATAATTAAGTTTATATGAGTGAAATACAGTATGTGAGAATACAAACTTTAATTCCATAAAGTGAACTAATATGCTTCTAAATACTTCCAAGTTCTAGAATATTCCTGAAAGTTCAGAAAGGCGTATTATTCACTTGTGAGTCTCTGTTGAAGACTTTAGTCTCCTTCACTCCTGGTACGAGATTGTTGATGTCAAACAACAAAACTGAACACAAGTCATCACCATCTATGAAAGTGTCCTCATCATACAGTCTAATTTCCAGGATGTTCTGAAAACAAAAATAATGATTTATGTTATTCTTTCCATATTTTTAAAATTATTTCCTAATAATAATCTGATAGGCCTAATTTATAGGAACTAGCCTATCAAGTAAAAGTTATAGTCAAGATATTTACATCCATCCGCTTATCCAGTCGGGTCGCGGGAGGAGTAAGTAAGTGACTTTATTTATATAGCACATTTCATACAAGAATTGTAGCTCAAGGTGCTTTACATGAAATCAATAAAAACTATAATACAAGTGATGAAAGTAATAATTAAAATAGCAAATCTATAAAAACGGTAATATAACTAATAAAAGTAGTAAAACCCTTCTGAGATCAAATTACTTAAATGCTTCGGTAAAAAGGTAGGTTTTAAGATGTATTTTAAAGGAGCAGCTCCATTAATTGACATTGAATGTGTCACATTTTCATGAGCAAATATATTCAGTTGCCTCCTTTTCCAGGCATAACATCACATTACAGAATAACTTGTAACAGGTTTTTGATACCAACTGGCCTCCACATGGTGTTAAATACCATGTACCATGTGAGTTTGATCAGTTATGGTCAGAACACTTTACTGATCTTTCTTTTGTTGACTGTGTCTGATCAGATATTGTATGATCATAGAATCATGCTCTGACTGCTGCTTGACCAAAAAGGATGACATGACTTACCTTTACACAAGTCTGGACCCTAAAGTCGAAAGTTTCATTCCACTCCGGGGTGCAGCTATTGTCTACAGTCTTGGTACGGTGAATCTTCGTAGAGGCCGTGGGCAGATGTAAAGTGACATAGCAGTCTGACTCTGACCCTATACATAAACACAAGAGAAGCCATTATGGATTGATATATGGAGAGATTGTGGCAGCAAAGAACAGGGATAACAATGGATTTTTTCACTTACAAACACTGTGTTATTCATCTATATAATATATATGCACAATAATAAACTGAGCCCATAAACTGAGCTGTAATACAATGAATACTACAACAACAATCCTAAAGAGTCAACAGTCATTTCTGTGCAAACATGCTTCATGCTCATAACCATCCATTCTGTTTAGAATTTTAATAGAAGTCAATGTCGTTGACAATGATAATATTCCTTTACTTAGTTTCTTAAACATTTGTGAATGTTTAGAGGACTCTCACAATAATCACGGGAATAGCTGGTCTTTGCTCTAAGAACAGTAACCTTCAGATTTGAGTAGGACTCTGTAGGACTCTCTTTCTGTTGAGGCAAAAAAAGATTACAGAATATTAAAGAATACCCTTAAACATCCAGTAATTAAACAAATGAGGGGTGAAAGAAAGTCTATAGTGTGTATCATACTTTGTCAATCATCATAATTTGCAAGTGTTGGATTTTAATTTCTATGTAAGCCATATCCTACTTTTTAGTGGGATTTTTCCAAACATTTAAACAAGTTAGAAAATAAAGATAAGAGTACATGCAACATTGAAATAAGTTTGGTAGATAATAGTTCAAATGCAACCACAGACAATCAACTAAGCCAAAACGCTCACTCAGAAAACCAAGCCTCTCACACAAATACTACAGCAAGAACACCATTTCGTATCCACTGATTCTTAATTAGGCTACACAAGAAAAGGCATTAGAGCATATAGGCTACCTGTTCATTCTTGGTTATCCTGTAATACTAAAACAGCGTATATTCTGTCTGATGAAGAACCTACGTTTTGCATGATTCCTCCTTTTCAGTCCCCAAGCTCTTGCAGATCTATCAGTTCGTGCACAGACCACGCTGTAGGCTATATCTTGTTAACTGGCTGAAGGTGTGTTCTAGATTTTTAAAAGGGGCGTTTCCTAAATATTTCATTTGTGAGAGACGGCTTGGTTGCGTACACTATAATTTCAATTTTTAGGATGTAGGCTAATTCCAGGAACATTTGTGTAAGTGGCAGCTGGTTACTCATAAAATTGGGGAAGACAGGAAAACTGACACGCTGCGTCATGTTATTTTATACTAGTTGGCAATTTATCTCTTAGTTTTTTAACTTCAAGTTATGTGTTCTTATTGTTACCTGGGGACTGCAGGTACATGTAGGCCTACTACGAATCAAGATCAACATGCGCTGGATTCTTTTCAGTTACCCGGCTACACGAAGCCTAACAATCGCAATCACGATAAACGGTAGCCTATCACGACGGCGGTAATCAACTCTTGAACCCAGATCTTTCCAATCTAGAGACGTGCTCGTTCACATAAAGGGTCGGTGTTTGCATCATGTCCATGGATCGCAAAACATAGACAAAACAAGAGCCGCATATTTCACGCAGGAAGAGCAGACAATAATCTTTGGCTACTCGTCCTGCTTGAAATATTGCAATACAAACATATCAGGACAGGAATACAGACATATAGGCTACAGGCAAAAATCAACGAAGTCGCGGCTGCCAATCTGGCAGAAAATAGCAGACGCTGTAAATGCGTAAGATACATAGGCCTATGTGTAGGATATTACTTATTGGGTGTGCTTTGCCTTCGGCATGAAGCACAACCTTTGTTATCTCACATATATATTTATTATTATTATTATTATTATTATTTTTGCCCCCCTACTCCTCGGTCAATATTTGGACTACATAGAAAACGTCGACGTCCAAAGTTTCGTCTTGGTCTCCATTGAGTTGCTTGTATCAGAATTTACGTTCCGTTGCACAGTTTAGGACCATACAACGTTTTTGTGGCATAAAGTTGATTTTGTCGGCAAAGGGTAGACTACTCAGTTATAATAGTCCACGTCACAGCGTCGGCACATGTTAGCAACGACGCATTAGATACGACCACCTGGTACCTTATCCAGCGGATGCCTCACTATAACCCAGCTGCTGGTTCATCTGCAGCATAAATGTAATTGTCAACGGTCTTTTCAGCAGGGACATATTTTGCTAATTTACTAAAGGGTTATCTGTTGTAGCCTACCTACCAAGATAAGGGGACAGCAAAAATACTAGTCCGGCGGTGTACTTTAGCCACATTTCTTGCAGCAACTGAATGGTGAGATTCTCCGAGTCCTAGCTAGTACTGTAGGTGTTGTTGAGGATAGCGTTAGCTTGTTTTAGCCGTTAGCACTACCTCAGTTTGCAACCGGCTAACTTAGTCTACATTTACTAGTCTAGCCAGCGAAGCAAATGTCAACTATACAGAAGAACCCTACCGAAATAAACGTACGGTACTGCAAACGATTTGTTTTAAGGAGTTTTTTTTGCAACTGTCTGCTTTTGGAATGTTTAGCGTAGCTCTAGTAGCCTAGAAAGCTCTAGTCTAGCTAGCTAGCTAGCTTAGCTAACGTTCGTGAAGGCGCCAAAAGTGGATGGTAATACAAATAGAAAAGGTAGCGTTAGTCTACTGTACAGTAGGCTACATTAAACAGAAAATTAAAAATGTGATAACAACGTTGTGTTTTCTTCGTGTTTGTATGAATCAATTTAAATAGCTGTATGTGCTTACTTCTTTTTGCTATGCTTGCTCAGGTAATGCTAGCTAGGCATTGAGGCGTTTAATGACCAACCCAACATTCTGGGTTAAATGGTCAACCCATCTTGCTGGGTTAGTTTAACCCAACGTGTGTTCTGTCCTATATATTTAACTAGCCGCTGGGTTGGAAACGATGTTTTGGAGTGTAGACAAACTGGAATAGTATAGTCCCATAGCCTACAATTGACCCTTTCAATATAGCAAAGATGGGTGTCCATGTTTTAATCCTGTATTGTGTAAAATTACATTATGCTGATGTCTTTCTAACCCAGTGCAACATGTGCCCTTGAGAGGATTACGGAGTTGAAGAAGCAGATGCTGGGCAACCAACAAGTTGTTTATATCTGAGAAGAATATATTAGAATGTACTTTCTAAGTTTCGTCCTAAACGCTGCACCTTCATGAGATTCATTTGGCCGCCTTGTCTTCCTACCTTCCTCTCATCTACAGACAGGCCAACCTCTGACTCAACATTAACCCAATTGTTTCTCATTAAATACATAGACTACATGAATTAGCGTGGTGGATAGCGAATGGGAGGTGATATGAGCGGTTGTGACACTGACACGGTAAATTCTAAAAAGTTACATTTTCCAAATATTGGTTACAAGAAATATTGAAGTCACTCATCGTTCGAATTACAGGTTCAAACATTCAAACATTCACATATCCTTTTGGTTAGTCAAGGCTATCTTTTTGTCGATTTAAATGAGTCATTTGTATATATATGTGGCCTATCAACTGGAAGCAATGTTGGTTGTATGGTTTATTACAAGTTTACTAGATTACATAAAATCAAAATGTATTTGTATAGCCCTTTTACACGCAAGCATGTCACAGAGGGCTTCACATACGCCCATAGACCTGCCTCTCAACCAACCTAAACCCTCAAGGAAGACAAGGAAAAACTCCCACAAAAACTCAATGCACATGTCAACTAATGGTTGCTCTCCAGGAATTAATAACCAGATAACGGGACGAGTTGACCAACAACCTACACAAATGTTCTTTGCTGTCTAAAAGCAATGTAAAAACACTGAGTGGTTGATATCAGTAAACACAGTGAGACTATGGGCAGCTGGGGCAGCCACAAGCACACCCTCACAATTTCCCCAGAAATTGTATGCTCTCTAGTTGATATATATAATATATATCACTGTCCCAGGCACAAGCATTAGTGAGAAACATACATAGAAAATGAGGCAGGGAGCAAATAGAGAAAAAGTCCCTTTGTTGAATATAGTCACATAGCCTACAGGCATCACAGGGAAATGGGGGTAGTGGAGGGTGGCAGCATCACAATAATACAACAACAGGGTGTGAGTGTACGCATATATCCGTGTGGCATTTCTACTACTGTCTTCTCGGACATAGACCTAAGGATTTAAAGTTACACAGGTGTAGTTGATGAGCAAGATGATGTTTGCTGCCTGAGTGCCATGCCTAAAGTAAGCTTTGCTTATCCTTTTAAATGTTTTCCATAGTCCCCAATGTTTTTGATTTCATTGTTGTGCAAGTATAATGAAATGTTGTTTTAACACTTTTGGTAACAGATACAGTAGTAGAGATGTGCCGGTGTAACAGCTAGAGCTAACTCCTCTCTGAAATAGCAGACTACTGTTTCCGAAAGTAGATCTAACGCTATACTAGCTTAGCTCTAATATCAGCGTACAGTTCTAGAGCTATCATATTTTAGCTGCCTACATTTCAAAATTGTGTTTCATAGCACAATGTTAAATGAGTAAATAGTTAGCTATCACCATAGCCTCTTTGCTTGTGGTATTACAAATCGTTGACTTGCAATGTCATGTCTAATAAATACCAAAACAAACATTTATTTGTGAGGAAAATTGTTATTTTAACAATTGAAAACAGATGTAGGCTATCACAGACCGCTGTCGTATGTGTCGCATGTCGCCCGGGCAACAGAGGGTAATGTCATGATGCTAACTACAGACTAGGCTACTGTTTCCGAAAATATATGTACTTAATAATATCTGCATATATGATATTGTACGTAACATTTCAGAATGTTGTTTTGTATGACATGTTAAATGAGTAAATAGTTATCACCCTGGCTTCTTTGCTTCTGGCATTTCAAGTTAGCCTAGCTATCTCCCAGAAGTTAACGACCTGCTAAACGAATGTTCTTCGACAGCCTGGCAGTCACGCGTGTTTTCGTGACGTTAGGAACGTCAATGACTGTGGCTAGCAAGTTAGCCACATTAGCTTCACTTTTCGCCACAAAAATGTACTTTAAGCTTAAACCATGCATCGGAACGTAAATTCTGATACAAGCAACTCAATCGCTACCAAGACGGAACGTTTGACCGGGTCTTTCTCTATGTAGTCCAAATATTGACCGAGTTTTAGGGGTGGGAAAATAAACAATAAGAAATAAATATATATGTGAGATAACAAAGGTTTGCGCTCTGGCCGAAGGCTAGAGTACACCCAATAACTGTCAACTATCCAAATTATTGATACAATGAAAGGCTCTTGATACAATATTGTTGTGTGATGGTTTAAAAATATTTTGGGGGTTTTTGTTTACAATATTTATTCTCCTAAATGTATGTGGGTGAAGATTAATAGCTGCTTTGTCCTTACTATTGCAACAGATAATGCTGCAAATGATGTAGCCTACATCAAATTAAACGATGATACCCACTGGAAATATGAAGAATTATAACACTGGGGTGAAATGTGAGGTATGTAAATTTGCTACATTTTAGAAATAGAGAAAAGCTTTGCTTTGGCACCATCTGGTGCTTTTGTACAGCCTTTAGCACATGGCCGGCTGGGTTGGAAATATATGGTTTTGTAGGCATTTTAAAGTAGTAAATAGTTGACAGTTTTAATTGAATTCCCGGTGTAAGGTAATCTTTATTCAACACAAAGATTTAAATATCAACAATAAGATGTTAAAATGGGGTCTCGTGTTCACATTGTGTAACCTTCCAACCAATTGTTGTTGGTCAAAAACTGGGCAGTCAGGAGGCAGTAGTGGAGAGGAGGATGATGGACAAAATCAAGAGACCACTTTTCCCTAAAAGAAAAGAGGTAAACTGAACAGTGTATTAACAATAACCAAATATGCTGGAATTACAGTTATTTGAGTCTATGGGTTAAATCAGAGCAAGAATTGTCAAAGTTAAAATGACATATTTAATAACATTGCAAATGTTTGCAAACATTGCAAACAATTACAAGGCAAACATGGTAGGAGTTCGTTCAAAAGGATTTAGATCAAAAATAGAGTCTTAGACGGAATACCTTTCAGAGTCAAGGTGGCTTGATGGTTTATTCAGCAACACAGCAGCAGTACACGTAAGACACAAAAAGCAATCACGCACATGAACACAATTTACTAATAGGCTGATATGAGGAATATCTCCCGCCCTGCATGATAATTTCACAATGTTTTCTTTCCACATTTTGGCCAAGGCCAACCTATCTTCGATAAAGCTACAATGCGTGCGCACTCACTATCTCTAATTTCTACTCAAAAACCCCTCTATGATCCCTTTTCTCCTCAAACCCGTAGTTCACCCCCTTCTCCCCATCCAATATGCGTCACCCTGTATGAGACCTCCATATGTATCTCCTCACTTCCCTGGCCTGCCACTCTTAAGGACCTAGATCCTGGAATCAGAGGCAACCGAAGCACAAGGCCTTTAATCATGAGTTTTCCCAGCTGCTAGCCCATGGCACCTTAACTCTTTTCTGTTCTAGAGATACAAGTACACATAATCCTATAATTCTGACTCGCCCTGCCCCCCCTTTCTCCTGACATTTACATAACTCAGGGGTTGCAGTGTTCTAATCTCCTCATTTGGTTAGTGTATAGAGCCCATGAGTTCCTTACGTATTACTTGTCTATCAGTTGCAGGGTGACACCCATTCTTACAAACTATGTTGAATTTAATTCTTAGCAGAATAACCAAAAGCTTATAAAATACTACTTTCCTCACTGAACTGAATTTTTTACTGGTTTGTCCTGATCCTGACTGGCTTATTCCTTCACAGTGACTGCCCTCTCTAGGGAACTGCGAAGAGCCTTTAAGATCGCATCCTTGTTGTTGACAACATTGTAGGTGGTGAGATCCACCAGTGACCTGTAGTCCTTCACAGAGTAGGTCAGGTTGGAGGTCTTGTAGGGAGAAGAGTCAGAGTTAACATCAATTTTCCCTGCCTCCATCTCCTCCTCACCTTTCCGTGGTTTACCTGTCAAGTAAAAGCAAAGTACATACCAATTATGTCTTACTGTTTTAAGACAACAAAGGGCATGACAGCTTTCAGAGAATGTAGAGCTTGCATCGTCAGAGAGTACTTACCAGGAGCCTTGAATTCTTGATAAGAAACATTGACAAGTGGCATGTGCAGCACAATGGGAGCTTTTGGGTTCTCTTTGTCTTCAAAGACGTAGAGCTCTCTCACAGGCTCAGTCTTGAGCTTGGTGAAGTCAATGTGGGGGAAGGGTATCTTGTGGTCTTCACAGTAATCATTTGTCAGTTTTAGAACCTTAAATGGAACAAAATTATCTATTTATATGGACTTCTAATTTATAATAGCAGTGGACAACCAGATCATTCAAGCACCTTCAGAGGGGTTCATAGCCAGTAAAATACTACCTCCTTCCTAGACTATGCAAACAGCTAAATTCTGATAATTACATAATTCAAAAACGTCTGCTCCCTTACTATTTACCATTAAAACATCCTGCGGATCCCATGAGTAGCTGAAAGACAGGATGACATCTACATCCCTCTGGGGACGCAACACTGGAGGGCAACCAATGTTTATTGCATGGCCAGCATCAACTAGGTGCAGTTTGGAGTCAGATGGTGTTAGGTTGTTTGGGAAGGCATCAGGGTGGCTATCTAAACATGGAAGGCCAGAAAGAACAGTGATGTGAGTCATTTTATGTCCCAGATTCAGTTTTAGCCAACCATAAAATCCCCTTTAACATGAATGTAATATTATTTGCAGAATTAGAAACGGCACAAGACTAAGGTATTTAAACACATTTTCACATGTTTATGAAACATTGCAGCAAGTCACCTTTCCAGGCGGTAAAATTTGTGTTTTTGTTATAACTGGAATGCATGAAGAATCCACGCATAAAGTTGTATATCTCAGTGATGACCGGTCGGCTCTTGAAAAAGCTGGAGACGACGCTGGCCGTGCTGGTGATAGGCGTGACGGTATATGTGTCCAGGGTAACCGGCTCATCGTCTGCTTCTATGTGGGAGAGGTTTGGGAGAAGTTGATGGAGATTAGATGAAAGTAATTGAAACAAACACTGTGGCTAATCACTCATCACTATCAGGCTGTGGTGTAGCTAAGGGGATGCACACCTTGGAATTACTTCTAAACTAAGCAAAATGCGCTTTTTGTTGCATTATTGCTATTTGAGTCTATCTACAGCATGCCATAATGCTACATTTTTACCCACAAACTTCTATTCAACCACTGTGTTGAAGAGAAATAGGTCTTTACCTATGTTGCTCACATTCTGCCCCAGCCATGGGCTCCAGGAAGGTTTCGTTCCAGTGAAAGCCGTCCACAGCTGAGTCAGGTTCAAAGAGAAAACACTGCTCCAGATTCCTGTCAACGGACAGACAGAAAAGATGATAAATACTGTGATACACACGTCCCAACATGCATAGATGTGCACACGTCCAAACATGCATAGATATACACCTGTCCAAACATGCATAGATGTACACAAACACACCTAACAGATATGGGAGGCGTGTCTCTGGGAGCTTCTTGATCCTGTATCCTAGGTAGAATTCACTGCCAAAATCTTCAGTACGGACAAAAGCCCCATACTTTGGGATCCCCACTTCATATGGTGTGAACTCACACCATTCTGACAGGAAAGGAAGAAATGAAAAAGAAAGGTATGAGACACAGATGTGGAAGCATAAGTTACATCTAATATACATATGAAATGTGCTCTATCTATATTTCTTAGATACACTAAATGAAGTCCTTTTAACCCTGTAAGACCCCTGGTTTTAAAATTACAACGTCACTTTTTTCTAATTGTTCTTTTTTTGAAAGACCACATTTATCCAATAGCATTGCCTTGCAAGACAATAGGACCCATGTAAATGGTCTTTCAGATATATGTTTGCAAATGTGTTTTTTTGGAGAGCTAAAAGTGATGTTGTAATTATAACCGGGTCTTACAAGGTTAAACATTTAGAAAGACCCTATAACAAGAGGAAACCAGAAGCTGCTTTAGCTGAAGAGCTTTAATGACCTTTCTCAGCTGTAGTGCCTTTCCTTCCTTCCTTCATATTGACAGCAGTGTAGATGGGGAGGGGGTTTTGGCCCTTTGACACTGCCCCCTGCTGCTCAGACAGAGTATGGTTGTTTACCTTTTAACAAACAGTGGAGTTATTAACACGTATACTTCAGGCTGGCAAAGAAATTCAAGGGACGCTTGAACAATGATCTTTTGTACATAGTGGGGTCCATCATAGGTGCACGACAATGACGTTTCTGTGTCCACGCAATTAAATAACTGTAACCCCTGATTTGCACTGTAACAGAGGGTTGTGTAGTATCGTGAGTGTACTATACCTTCCCATCGATCAGTTCCTCAATGACCAATCCCCACATGTCTATGAGTGACACTGGGTGTCCCTCCTCCTCTCTCTTTCCAGTTTCAGTTTTGTAGTACTGCAGTTTCTCCCTGGTGAAGGCACTACTAACACTCTTTGTGATCTCCTTCTCCATTTCAGCAATTGCCTTTTCCATGTCACAATGGGACCAATCATCTTGCTCGTTTAATTTGGCCATGGCCCTGTCAAAAAAGAAGTTTATGTAAGGTGTTCATAGTTATGGTTTGTGGTTTGGTGGACACTTCCAATCAAAATTCCCAAAAGCTCATATTTCTGCCATATAACAAGCGCAAAGCCTGTACAACTTGACACTGTAAATACCCCACCACTGACTGTTAGGTCATGTTAGATTTACCTTAAAATATGTAGCATTTGGGGGGTAACTATTTTGCACACACAAATCACAGCTAATTTTGAATTTACTTAGTGTTTTACTTCACTTTTACTTTCAGATAAATATAAATGACCCTCCGTAGAACTACCGGTAAAGTGCTGAAGTAATCTGCTAGTCATGCTAGCATAATCTTGATGAATGGCATGTATGACAGAGCCAAGAGAATGGATTAAATGTCAGGTTGTTCCTGTGTCTTCACCAGCCTAACTAACTTGCCACTAGGCCTTTCAAGGATTGTCAAGTTTGAAGTGTAAAAATGGCCCAGAAACAGGGATGTGGCTCTGTGGTTAATTGGATGACTGGATTTTTAAGTTACTTTGCAGGGTTAAAGATTATTGTGTTTCAACAACACAGACCTGTTGGAACACAAGTTTATAAGGGGCCACTTGAAGAGTGGTAATACCCATACTCACTCACCAGGTAGAACCAGACACTCCAGTGATATATGTCACAGTGTCCAGAAGGTCAATTTTCTGTAGGCCCCTCAGGCTCCCATACAAGCCAGTCATAGCTCTAGTCCCGCCCCCTGAGGCCACAACAGCTATTACAGGTACCTAGGAAGGAAAATAAATTAGCAGCACGTAGGCGTTGGGCCAGAGTAGTAGACATAGACTTAAAGAACATCTGATAGACTTTTAACTGCATATTGTTGTCATTGTTACAGTTTCTAATTTAAAGTTAATGTGACCTCACAGGAAATGTATTTTCAGAGTACCTTTTTAAGTGTATGGGCAGAGTTAAGGTTCAACACTTTCTTTAAGGCCTGATCCACCACCACTCTTCTCTGCTCCAGGAACTTCTCCTCTTGGGGTGAAAGGTTGAAATCCAAACGAACGTGAAAATCTGTCTCTTGGCTGTAAATAATATATTGTTTGTACACATAAGCATACATATTTATAATATATACAATGGCAAACATTGACATGAAGGCATGCAATGCACATTTACCAGTCCTTCATTTTCAAATTAAAGTCCAGCTTTTCCTGTGTTGGAAATGAGATGAGATGAATGAGAATTAGATATATTGGAATGTAAAAGTCACATGCTTTTGTTTGGATCCTTCTAGGCCCAACACAACTTTACAAGTACTTGTATAGTACCAACTGTACCTCTCCAAAGGGAATAGACAAGTTAACTTGGTTTTGGCTGGCAATTCCTTAAGCTGAACAGCATTTGCTGAACTGCGACTCGAGCTGTCCGGCTGATTCTGGGGAGAACAGATCATCACAAAACACAGATGAACAACATATATTTAAACTAAATGTAATCCAGATTCTCTAGAAGACTGAATCAAGGAATGTAAAATTTGTGTACAACTAATTGTAGTTCATGTTGTAGCTGATGTGTAGACAGATGAATGGAACTGTTTGAATGGAAAAAGTAAACTCACTATCATGAGTTCTGTCTCCAGATATCTGTTCACATAGAACCTCAAGGTTTTTGAAAGTTCTGTAATTTGTTCTGAACTGGCCATCTTTTGATCTTCATTATATGCTCCTGTTAGTTTGAAAGTCATGTCCGATTCCGCTGTAAAAACATTTAAAACACAAGACTGTTACAGAACCATGAACAACTAAACTGACTGACAGAATTTTGCAACTATGACCCTCTACTCACAGATGTTGTTGACCAAACTAACATCCACAGCAGTGAATGGGGCAGCCTAGGATACAACATTTGACAAATTACTGATCAAATAATTATAGCAGCGATCAGCTCCTGGGTTAAGATGTCCCCTCCCCCCCAAAAAAAACGATTTTTACAAGAGTCTAATGATAACATGTTCTAAAACATAATATAAAATGTGGTACTGTTAACATAGTAGAATACAGTGTCACAAAATGATCATGTCATTAGCATGCCACAATACTTACCATTAGGACTCCGTTTGAAATATATGTACAAGGAGGATCACCACTGCACACAAAAAAAAAGAAATATCTTGTAATGGATTGAATCTTGCCATATTGCATCTTTAGTCAGTAGGCCTATGCCACATACCACTCAAGCAGCTGAAAGTCCATCCACAGTTCATCATTCGTCTGAAAGAAATAGAGCATCCAACCCAGACTAAGAATACAGTACACCCAAATATCGATGTCATCTTTTAATTAAATTTACATTAGTGAAATACAGTATGTGAGAATACATAGCCTACTTTAATTTCATAAAATTAAGTTATATATGCTATTAAATACTTCCAAGGTCTAAAATATTCTTGAACGTTTCAGAAAGGCCTATTATTCACCTGTGAGTCTCTGTTGAAGACTTTAGTCTCCTTTACTCCGGGTACGAGATTGTTGATGTCAAACAACACAACCGAACTCAAGTCATCACTATCTATGAGACTGAAAGTGTCCTCATCATACAGTTTAATCTCCAGGATGTTCTGAAAACAAAAATAATGATTTATGTTATTCTTTCCATATTTTTTTATTAATTTCCAAATAATAATCAGATAGGCCTAATTTATAGAAATTAGCCTATCAAGTAAAATGTATGGTCAAGCAATTTACATCCATCAATCTATCGTCAACCGCTTTTTCCAGAGTCCACCAGATAGCGATGTTAAGGCGCAGCCCTATGGAACGGGTTTTTAAGGGGCACTGTTTCGACAGCGCCATTGGGCTGCGCGTCAATACCATAGTTAAGCAATAAGGTACAAGAGGCACCTTATCGTCAATAAAGTACGTGTTCAAGGGTGTTGTTAGGCTGCGTCCCAATACTCCCACTTCACCCTAGCACTTCCTTGTTAGTCTACGTGTTTCGGCAAACCCTGGAACACGTACTTTATTGACGATAAAGTACTGCCTCTCGTACCTTGATGCCTTTATAATACGTTTAGCTACCCGATAGATTATAAATAGTAAATAAATAGTAAACTGCCTTTCAGCACAAATAGTTATAGCCACAAACGTTGTGTATCGCATTGCAGTAGCCGAAAGAAAATAGTCCCTGTAAATAGTGGCTGTTGCTATGCAACGGACAAACAGCGTTTGTTAGCCGAGCTAGATTTCGCACCATCTCATTCATTCACATTGCTCATTTGATAAAAGTTGCCTTTAAAATAGAATACCATTATATTTTTGGCGATGATTGAATAATTCATACTTTGATTCATGCAGATTAATGTTACCAATGAAGCTAATAAATTACAGCGCTATGGAAGCAGTTTTTAAAGGGGTACACTATTAAAAATAAAATGCCACCATTGGGCTGCGCCTCAATTCCGCCATCTAGTGGCTTAAAGTGAGCATTACAAGTCCAGTTCCTCACAGTAAACCACCAGATGGCGATGGTAAAGCGCAGCCCTATGGAACGGGTTTTTAAATGTGTCACATTTTCATGAGCAAATATACTCAGTGGCCTCCTTTTCCAGGCATAACATCACATTACAGAATAACTTGTAACAGGTTTTTGATACCAACTGGCCTGCACATGGTGTTAAATACCATGTACCATGTGAGTTTGAATGATCAGTTATGGTAAGAACACTTTATTGATCTTTCTTTAGTTGACTGTGTCTGATCAGATATTGTATGATGATAGAATCATACTCTGACTGCTGCTTGACCAAAAGGATGACATGACTTACCTTACACTAGTCTGGACCTTAAACTCAAAAGTTTCATCCCACTCCGGGTTGCTGCTATGTCTACAGTCTTGGTACGGTGAATCTTCGTAGAGGCCGTGGGCAGATGTAAAGTGACATAGCAGTCTGACTCTGACCCTATACATAAACACAAGAGAAGCCATTATGGATGATATATGGAGAGATTGTGGCAGCAAAGAACAAGGATAACAATGGATTTCTTCACTTACAAAAAGTGTTATTCATCTATATAATATATATGCACAATAATAAACTGAGGCCATAAACTGAGTAGTAATACAATTAATACTACAACAACAATCCTAAAGAGTCAACAGTCAATTCTGTCCAAACATGCCTCATGCTTATAACCATCCATTCTGTTTAGAATTTTAATAAAAGTTAATGTCGTTGACAATGATAATATTCCTCTACTTAGTTTCTTAAACATTTGTGAATGTTTAGAGGACACTCACAATAATCACGGGAATAGCTGGTCTTTGCTCTAAGAACAGTAACCTTCAGATTTGAGTA
>CAEFZP010004393.1:0-17627 GCA_903064625.1 Mallotus villosus | reverse complement strand
ATTCCTCCTGCCCCAAGAGGGGTACCTCAGGTGGAGGTAACCTTTGACATTGATGCCAATGGCATTCTGAATGTGTCAGCTGTTGACAAAAGCACTGGCAAAGAGAACAAGATCACCATCACCAACGACAAGGGCCGTCTGAGCAAGGAGGAGATTGAGAGGATGGTGCAGGACGCTGAAAAGTACAAAGATGAGGATGATAGTCAGAGGGAGAAGATAGCTGCCAAGAACTCGTTGGAGTCTTACGCGTTCAAC
The DNA here is from genome assembly GCA_903064625.1 of Mallotus villosus. Lineage (NCBI taxonomy): Eukaryota > Metazoa > Chordata > Actinopteri > Osmeriformes > Salangidae > Mallotus > Mallotus villosus. The sequence goes on along the minus strand of CAEFZP010004393.1, from coordinate 17,372 downwards.
ATGAAAAGCAGTGTGGAGGACGATAATATGAAAGGGAAGATAAGTGAAGATGATATAAAGAAGGTTGTTGAGAAGTGCAACCTGGCAATCTCCTGGTTGGAGAACAACCAGATGGCAGAAAAGGAAGAGTATGAACACCAGCAAAAAGAGCTAGAGAAAGTGTGTAACCCAATAGTGTCCAAGCTGTACCAGGGAGGGGCCCAAATGGGAGGGGCCCCAATGGGAAGCTGTGGCAGTGAGGCACGGTCCAGTTCCTCTCAGGGGCCTACTATTGAAGAGGTGGACTAAACACTGTATGCCCTCCTTCAGAGCATGCACTTTGGCATCTTTGCTGTAACCGGACATGTTTTCACCGAAAGTGTACCTTAATGTTATTGACATTTTCCACAAAAAATGATATTTCAAACACACTCATTTTGTATAGGAAGACAGCACCTTTAGTTATGTTCAGGTGGTGTTCTCTTACTTAGTGAATAGGGATTTTTGAGCTTACATTTGAAACCCTGTTTGATACCTTACAGATGTATTAGTTTGGCTCGTCCATCTATTACTGTATATACTGTGCATTATTGTCTTGTTCATATCTTGATTTATCATAATAAATATTTTTCCAAGAAAAAGTGACCCATAATCACGCCCTTTTTTTGTGTGTTAGATATTGTAGTCGAAGTGTTCTACGAATCACCTACTGCATTGATGATTCCCATGGGCTGGTATCTGCGTACTTGCCTTTGAAAGTTTTGGTATGAATGTGCCTTCTGAGCTGCTTAGCCTATCACTGAAAACCATTAGGCCTATATTGGTTAGGTTGGTATATGTTAGGAATAATTCGATTTTTACACTGAGTACTGTAGGTGCAGGTCATATTATTAGAATATCATCAAAAAGTTTATTTATTTCACTAATTCCATTCAAAAAGTGAAAAGTGTATATTATATTCATTCATTACACACAGACTGATATATTTCAAATGTTTATTTCTTAAAATGTTGATGATTATAACTGACAACTAAGGAAAATCTCACCTCCCATCTTCCTCTTCACAATACCCCATAGATTTTCGATGGGTTTATGGTCAGGCGAGTTTGCTGGCCAATTAAGAACAGGGATACCATGGTCCTTAAACCAGGTTGGCACTGTGTGCAGGTGCCAAGTCCTGTTGGAAATTGAAATCTGCATTATAAATTGAGAATATTCTAACTATATGACCGGCACCTGTATGTGCAGTAGGCTACATCTTCAAACGATGTTCTTTCATTCATAGTTCAAATTTAGGTTAAATAAATTAAAGTTACACTTCATTACTGTTTACAGTCTATTTTGTTCCAAGATGGTTTTGACATCGTGTGATTACAAATAATCTATGACTATATCAGCAATAAACGCCGTACAAAAGTAAAGAAACCTCGATATGTCCAAATGTGTTTTCGCATCTTCTTGTGTGTAAGAGTAAACAGCGTTGTTGATTGGTCACAGGCTTTTACTTTGCAGACGTTCTCGTACGTCCTAAACATGTTGCCTATTTTGTCTATCAGAATGTTCCCTCAGTCCACAGTGTTTACATGACGGTGGAGTCAGCTTCGAGGCGCTTCCAGTTCTAGAATATTCAGTCGCTTTCGCGAAGTTCCTAGACAGGCCAGACATTATTAGAATAATCTGACAGTTTGAGGTTTTTATCCATAGAAATATAATGAAACACATACATTTTCTAAATTGTACGGTTAGTTTTTCACCCGGACCCTAACGCGACGCTGCAAAAGTAGCGTCTTCCGAATGTGAGACGAATGTCGAATGTCGAATATTAAACTAACTTCACCTCGGTCTACTTTAGTATGTAGGCTAATGCACCAAAATGACATAGATAACATCATACACAACGTTATGTTTGAGACAAGATAGAAGATAGCAGTATCAAAAAATCAGAAATGCCTTATCTATTGGACAATATATGACATATATATGACAACATTGATAACATTAATTAACATGAAACAAACCTACATAAAATGTCCCGTTTTCGCATCTTCTTGTGTGTAAGAGTAGTAAAGAGGGTTGTTTGATTGGTCACAGGTTTTTCCTTGCAGACGTTCTCGTACGTTCCCAAAAACATGCACTAGTACTGTCTAGAATGTTCCCTCAGTCTCGAGGCGCTTCCAGTGCTAGAATATTCAGTCGCTTTCGCGAAGTTCCCAGGCAGCCTCAACAAAAGACGTGCGCAACAAGAGCGTGACGTGAAGGGAGCCTTCTAGAAACTAGCTTTCACTATATAAGCAACAAGCCCAGGCAGTCGAGGCATTACCTTTTGAAAGACTCAAGGCGCCGCAGGAGCGAAACCTAAACACACGGGAAACTTCTCAGCAAGGCTCTATTGAGCTCCCTCCGACGAGAACAAAATTGTGAGTAGGCTACAAATCATTTTCATGTAATGTTTTTTTCGATAGAATAGAACTGATTTAATGTGACGTTTTTTACTTAGCGAATAATTCCATAATAAGCTTTTATTTGCTCAAAATTATTTATTTGATTGCTATTCACTCATTTATTATAGCCATGTAAACTAATGGTACACTTTCTTTTATTTGACCAAAATCTCTACAGAAACAATCCAAGATGTCTTCAGCTAAAGGAGTATCTATTGGCATTGATCTCGGTACAACCTACTCCTGTGTGGGAGTGTTTCAGCATGGGAAGGTTGAGATTATTGCCAATGACCAGGGCAACAGAACCACTCCGAGCTATGTGGCCTTCACTGACAATGAAAGGCTGATTGGAGATGCCGCGAAAAACCAGGTGGCCATGAATCCCACCAACACCGTCTTCGACGCCAAACGGCTCATCGGCCGAAAGTTTGACGATCCCATTGTACAGGCTGACATGAAGCTTTGGCCCTTCAATGTCATCAGTGACGGTGGGAAGCCCAAGCTCCAGGTGGAGTACAAAGGGGAGACAAAGGCCTTCTACCCTGAGGAAATCTCCTCCATGGTTCTAGTGAAGATGAAGGAGATAGCAGAGGCCTACCTTGGTCAGAAGGTGTCCAATGCAGTCATCACAGTTCCAGCTTACTTTAATGACTCACAGAGGCAGGCCACCAAAGATGCTGGGGTCATCTCTGGCCTGAACGTCCTGAGGATCATCAATGAGCCCACAGCAGCTGCTATCGCATACGGCCTGGACAAGGTCAAAAGAGGGGAGCGCAATGTATTGATCTTTGATCTGGGTGGGGGTACCTTTGATGTGTCCATTCTGACCATTGAGGACGGCATCTTTGAGGTGAAGGCCACAGCTGGGGACACTCACCTGGGCGGGGAGGACTTTGACAACCGCATGGTCAACCACTTTATGGAGGAGTTCAAGAGGAAACACAAGAAGGACATCAGCCAGAACAAGAGGTCGGTGCGGAGGCTGCGCACGGCCTGTGAGAGGGCCAAGAGAACCCTGTCCTCCAGCACCCAGGCCAGCATCGAAATCGATTCTCTGTTTGAAGGCATCGACTTCTACACCTCCATCACCAGGGCGCGCTTTGAGGAGATGAATGCAGAGCTCTTCAGGGGAACCCTAGAACCAGTTGAGAAGTCCCTGAGGGACGCCAAGATGGACAAGACTCAGATTCACGACATCGTCCTGGTCGGTGGCTCCACTCGAATCCCCAAGATCCAGAAGCTCCTGCAGGACTTCTTTAACGACAGGGAGCTCAACAAGAGCATCAACCCAGATGAGGCAGTGGCGTACGGGGCGGCCGTCCAGGCTGCCATCCTCATGGGAGACACCTCAGAGAACGTCCAGGACTTGCTTCTGCTGGACGTGGCACCTCTGTCCCTGGGGATTGAGACAGCAGGAGGAGTTATGTCAACCCTCATCAAACGCAACACCACCATCCCCACCAAGCAGACCCAGACCTTCTCCACTTACGCCGACAACCAGCCTGGAGTGCTTATTCAGGTGTATGAGGGGGAGAGGGCAATGACCAAGGATAACAACCTGCTTGGCAAGTTTGAGCTTACAGGAATTCCTCCTGCCCCAAGAGGGGTACCTCAGGTGGAGGTAACCTTTGACATTGATGCCAATGGCATTCTGAATGTGTCAGCTGTTGACAAAAGCACTGGCAAAGAGAACAAGATCACCATCACCAACGACAAGGGCCGTCTGAGCAAGGAGGAGATTGAGAGGATGGTGCAGGACGCTGAAAAGTACAAAGATGAGGATGATAGTCAGAGGGAGAAGATAGCTGCCAAGAACTCGTTGGAGTCTTACGCGTTCAACATGAAAAGCAGTGTGGAGGACGATAATATGAAAGGGAAGATAAGTGAAGATGATATAAAGAAGGTTGTTGAGAAGTGCAACCTGGCAATCTCCTGGTTGGAGAACAACCAGATGGCAGAAAAGGAAGAGTATGAACACCAGCAAAAAGAGCTAGAGAAAGTGTGTAACCCAATAGTGTCCAAGCTGTACCAGGGAGGGGCCCAAATGGGAGGGGCCCCAATGGGAAGCTGTGGCAGTGAGGCACGGTCCAGTTCCTCTCAGGGGCCTACTATTGAAGAGGTGGACTAAACACTGTATGCCCTCCTTCAGAGCATGCACTTTGGCATCTTTGCTGTAACCGGACATGTTTTCACCGAAAGTGTACCTTAATGTTATTGACATTTTTCCACAAAAAATGATATTTCAAACACACTCATTTTGTATAGGAAGACAGCACCTTTAGTTATGTTCAGGTGGTGTTCTCTTACTTAGTGAAAAGGGATTTTTGAGCTTACATTTGAAACCCTGTTTGATACCTTACAGATGTATTAGTTTGGCTCGTCCATCTATTACTGTATATACTGTGCATTATTGTCTTGTTCATATCTTGATTTATCATAATAAATATTTTTCCAAGAAAAAGTGACCCATAATCACACGCTTTTTTTGTGTGTTAGATATTGTAGTCGAAGTGTTCTACGAATCACCTACTGCATTGATGATTCCCATGGGCTGGTATCTGCGTACTTGCCTTTGAAAGTTTTGGTATGAATGTGCCTTCTGAGCTGCTTAGCCTATCACTGAAAACCATTAGGCCTATATTGGTTAGGTTGGTATATGTTAGGAATAATTCGATTTTTACACTGAGTACTGTAGGTGCAGGTCATATTATTAGAATATCATCAAAAAGTTTATTTATTTCACTAATTCCATTCAAAAAGTGAAAAGTGTATATTATATTCATTCATTACACACAGACTGATATATTTCAAATGTTTATTTCTTAAAATGTTGATGATTATAACTGACAACTAAGGAAAATCTCACCTCCCATCTTCCTCTTCACAATACCCCATAGATTTTCGATGGGTTTAAGGTCAGGCGAGTTTGCTGGCCAATTAAGAACAGGGATACCATGGTCCTTAAACCAGGTTGGCACTGTGTGCAGGTGCCAAGTCCTGTTGGAAATTGAAATCTGCATTATAAATTGAGAATATTCTAACTATATGACCGGCACCTGTATGTGCAGTAGGCTATCTTCAAACGATGTTCTTTCATTCATAGTTCAAATTTAGGTTAAATAAATTAAAGTTACACTTCATTACTGTTACAGTCTATTTTGTTCCAAGATGGTTTTGACATCGTGTGATTACAAATAATCTATTTGTTTCTGTAAATGAATATCAGCAATAAACGCCTACAAAAGTAAAGAAACCTCGATATGTCCAAATGTGTTTTCGCATCTTCTTGTGTGTGAGAATAAACAGCGTTGTTGATAGGTCACAGGATTTTACTTTGCAGACGTTCTCTTAAGGTCCTAAACATGTTGCACTATTATTGTCTATCACGAATGTTCCCTCAGTCCACAGTGTTTACATGACGGTGGAGTCAGCTTCGAGGCGCTTCCAGTTCTAGAATATTCAGTCGCTTTCGCGAAGTTCCTAGACAGGCCAGACATTATTAGAATAATCTGACAGTTTGAGGTTTTTATCCATAGAAATATAATGAAACACATACATTTTCTAAATTGTACGGTTAGTTTTCACCCGGACCCTAACGCGACGCTGCAAAAGTAGCGTCTTCCGAATGTGAGACGAATGTCGAATGTCGAATATTAAACTAACTTCACCTCGGTCTACTTTAGTATGTAGGCTAATGCACCAAAATTACATTAGATGACATCATACACAACGTTATGTTTGAGACAAGATAGAAGATCATGTCAGAAACTGCCGTTTATCTATTGGACAATATATGACAATATAATATGACAACATTGATAACATTAATTAACATGAATAAACCTATCAAATGTCCCGTTTTCGCATGTCTTCTTATGTGTAAGAGTAAAGAGGGTTGTTGATTGGTCACAAGTTTTTCCTTGCAGACGTTCTCGTACGTTCCCAAAAACATGCACTAGTACTGTCTAGAATGTTCCCTCAGTCTCGAGGCGCTTCCAGTGCTAGAATATTCAGTCGCTTTCGCGAAGTTCCCAGGCAGCCTCAGTTACTAAAATGAACAGTTACGTCAACAAGAACGTGACGTAAGGTCGAGCGTTCTAGAAACTAGCTTTCACTAATATATAAGCAACAAGCTCAGACAGTCGAGGCATTACTTTTCGAAAGACTTAAAGCGCCGCAGGAGCGAAACCTAAACACACGGGAAACTTCTCAGCAAGGCTCTATTGAGCTCCCTCCGACGAGAACAAAATTGTGAGTAGGCTACAAATCATTTTCATGTAATGTTTTTTTCGATAGAATAGAACTGATTTAATGTGACGTTTTTACTTAGCGAATAATTCCATAATAAGCTTTTATTTGCTCAAAATTATTTATTTGATTGCTATTCACTCATTTATTATAGCCATGTAAACTAATGGTACACTTTCTTTTATTTGACCAAAATCTCTACAGAAACAATCCAAGATGTCTTCAGCTAAAGGAGTATCTATTGGCATTGATCTCGGTACAACCTACTCCTGTGTGGGAGTGTTTCAGCATGGGAAGGTTGAGATTATTGCCAATGACCAGGGCAACAGAACCACTCCGAGCTATGTGGCCTTCACTGACAATGAAAGGCTGATTGGAGATGCCGCGAAAAACCAGGTGGCCATGAATCCCACCAACACCGTCTTCGACGCCAAACGGCTCATCGGCCGAAAGTTTGACGATCCCATTGTACAGGCTGACATGAAGCTTTGGCCCTTCAATGTCATCAGTGACGGTGGGAAGCCCAAGCTCCAGGTGGAGTACAAAGGGGAGACAAAGGCCTTCTACCCTGAGGAAATCTCCTCCATGGTTCTAGTGAAGATGAAGGAGATAGCAGAGGCCTACCTTGGTCAGAAGGTGTCCAATGCAGTCATCACAGTTCCAGCTTACTTTAATGACTCACAGAGGCAGGCCACCAAAGATGCTGGGGTCATCTCTGGCCTGAACGTCCTGAGGATCATCAATGAGCCCACAGCAGCTGCTATCGCATACGGCCTGGACAAGGTCAAAAGAGGGGAGCGCAATGTATTGATCTTTGATCTGGGTGGGGGGTACCTTTGATGTGTCCATTCTGACCATTGAGGACGGCATCTTTGAGGTGAAGGCCACAGCTGGGGACACTCACCTGGGCGGGGAGGACTTTGACAACCGCATGGTCAACCACTTTATGGAGGAGTTCAAGAGGAAACACAAGAAGGACATCAGCCAGAACAAGAGGTCGGTGCGGAGGCTGCGCACGGCCTGTGAGAGGGCCAAGAGAACCCTGTCCTCCAGCACCCAGGCCAGCATCGAAATCGATTCTCTGTTTGAAGGCATCGACTTCTACACCTCCATCACCAGGGCGCGCTTTGAGGAGATGAATGCAGAGCTCTTCAGGGGAACCCTAGAACCAGTTGAGAAGTCCCTGAGGGACGCCAAGATGGACAAGACTCAGATTCACGACATCGTCCTGGTCGGTGGCTCCACTCGAATCCCCAAGATCCAGAAGCTCCTGCAGGACTTCTTTAACGACAGGGAGCTCAACAAGAGCATCAACCCAGATGAGGCAGTGGCGTACGGGGCGGCCGTCCAGGCTGCCATCCTCATGGGAGACACCTCAGAGAACGTCCAGGACTTGCTTCTGCTGGACGTGGCACCTCTGTCCCTGGGGATTGAGACAGCAGGAGGAGTTATGTCAACCCTCATCAAACGCAACACCACCATCCCCACCAAGCAGACCCAGACCTTCTCCACTTACGCCGACAACCAGCCTGGAGTGCTTATTCAGGTGTATGAGGGGGAGAGGGCAATGACCAAGGATAACAACCTGCTTGGCAAGTTTGAGCTTACAGGAATTCCTCCTGCCCCAAGAGGGGTACCTCAGGTGGAGGTAACCTTTGACATTGATGCCAATGGCATTCTGAATGTGTCAGCTGTTGACAAAAGCACTGGCAAAGAGAACAAGATCACCATCACCAACGACAAGGGCCGTCTGAGCAAGGAGGAGATTGAGAGGATGGTGCAGGACGCTGAAAAGTACAAAGATGAGGATGATAGTCAGAGGGAGAAGATAGCTGCCAAGAACTCGTTGGAGTCTTACGCGTTCAACATGAAAAGCAGTGTGGAGGACGATAATATGAAAGGGAAGATAAGTGAAGATGATATAAAGAAGGTTGTTGAGAAGTGCAACCTGGCAATCTCCTGGTTGGAGAACAACCAGATGGCAGAAAAGGAAGAGTATGAACACCAGCAAAAAGAGCTAGAGAAAGTGTGTAACCCAATAGTGTCCAAGCTGTACCAGGGAGGGGCCCAAATGGGAGGGGCCCCAATGGGAAGCTGTGGCAGTGAGGCACGGTCCAGTTCCTCTCAGGGGCCTACTATTGAAGAGGTGGACTAAACACTGTATGCCCTCCTTCAGAGCATGCACTTTGGCATCTTTGCTGTAACCGGACATGTTTTCACCGAAAGTGTACCTTAATGTTATTGACATTTTTCCACAAAAAATGATATTTCAAACACACTCATTTTGTATAGGAAGACAGCACCTTTAGTTATGTTCAGGTGGTGTTCTCTTACTTAGTGAATAGGGATTTTTGAGCTTACATTTGAAACCCTGTTTGATACCTTACAAATGTATTAGTTTGGCTCGTCCATCTATTACTGTATATACTGTGCATTATTGTCTTGTTCATATCTTGATTTATCATAATAAATATTTTTCCAAGAAAAAGTGACCCATAATCACGCCCTTTTTTTGTGTGTTAGATATTGTAGTCAAAGTGTTCTACGAATCACCTACTGCATTGATGATTCCCATGGGCTGGTATCTGCGTACTTGCCTTTGAAAGTTTTGGTATGAATGTGCCTTCTGAGCTGCTTAGCCTATCACTGAAAACCATTAGGCCTATATTGGTTAGGTTGGTATATGTTAGGAATAATTCGATTTTTACACTGAGTACAGGTGCTGGTCATATTATTAGAATATCATCAAAAAGTTTATTTATTTCACTAATTCCATTCAAAAAGTGAAAAGTGTATATTATATTCATTCATTACACACAGACTGATATATTTCAAATGTTTATTTCTTAAAATGTTGATGATTATAACTGACAACTAAGGAAAATCTCACCTCCCATCTTCCTCTTCACAATACCCCATAGATTTTCGATGGGTTTATGGTCAGGCGAGTTTGCTGGCCAATTAAGAACAGGGATACCATGGTCCTTAAACCAGGTTGGCACTGTGTGCAGGTGCCAAGTCCTGTTGGAAATTGAAATCTGCATTATAAATTGAGAATATTCTAACTATATGACCGGCACCTGTATGTGCAGTAGGCTACATCTTCAAACGATGTTCTTTCATTCATAGTTCAAATTTAGGTTAAATAAATTAAAGTTACACTTCATTACTGTTACAGTCTATTTTGTTCCAAGATAGTTTTGACATCGTGTGATTACAAATAATGTATTTGTCTCTGTAAATGAATATCAGCAATAAACGCCTACAAAAGTAAAGAAATCTCGATATGTCCAAATGTGTTTTCGCATCTTCTTGTGCGTAAGAGTAAACAGCGTTGTTGATTGGTCACAGGCTTTTACTTTGCAGACGTTCTCTTAAGGTCCTAAACATGTTGCACTATTATTGTCTATCCAGAATGTTCCCTCAGTCCACAGTGTTTACATGACGGTGGAGTCAGCTTCGAGGCGCTTCCAGTTCTAGAATATTCAGTCGCTTTCGCGAAGTTCCTAGACAGGCCAGACATTATTAGAATAATGTGACAGTTTGAGGTTTTTATCCATAGAAATATAATGAAACACATACATTTTCTAAATTGTACGGTTAGTTTTCACCCGGACCCTAACGCGACGCTGCAAAAGTAGCGTCTTCCGAATGTGAGACGAATGTCGAATGTCGAATATTAAACTAACTTCACCTCGGTCTACTTTAGTATGTAGGCTAATGCACCAAAATTACATTATATAACATCATACACAACGTTATGTTTGAGACAAGATAGCAGATCATGTCAGAAACTGCCGTTATCTATTGGACAATATATGACAATATAATATGACAACATTGATAACATTAATTAACATGAATAAACCTATCAAATGTCCCGTTTTCGCATGTCTTCTTATGTGTAAGAGTAAAGAGGGTTGTTGATTTGTCACAGGTTTTTCCTTGCAGACGTTCTCGTACGTTCCCAAAAACATGCACTAGTACTGTCTAGAATGTTCCCTCAGTCTCGAGGCGCTTCCAGTGCTAGAATATTCAGTCGCTTTCGCGAAGTTCCCAGGCAGCCTCAGTTACTAAAATGAACAGTTACGTCAACAAGAACGTGACGTAAGGTCGAGCGTTCTAGAAACTAGCTTTCACTAATATATAAGCAACAAGCTCAGACAGTCGAGGCATTACTTTTCGAAAGACTTAAAGCGCCGCAGGAGCGAAACCTAAACACACGGGAAACTTCTCAGCAAGGCTCTATTGAGCTCCCTCCGACGAGAACAAAATTGTGAGTAGGCTACAAATCATTTTCATGTAATGTTTTTTTCGATAGAATAGAACTGATTTAATGTGACCTTTTTACTTAGCGAATAATTCCATAATAAGCTTTTATTTGCTCAAAATTATTTATTTGATTGCTATTCACTCATTTATTATAGCCATGTAAACTAATGGTACACTTTCTTTTATTTGACCAAAATCTCTACAGAAACAATCCAAGATGTCTTCAGCTAAAGGAGTATCTATTGGCATTGATCTCGGTACAACCTACTCCTGTGTGGGAGTGTTTCAGCATGGGAAGGTTGAGATTATTGCCAATGACCAGGGCAACAGAACCACTCCGAGCTATGTGGCCTTCACTGACAATGAAAGGCTGATTGGAGATGCCGCGAAAAACCAGGTGGCCATGAATCCCACCAACACCGTCTTCGACGCCAAACGGCTCATCGGCCGAAAGTTTGACGATCCCATTGTACAGGCTGACATGAAGCTTTGGCCCTTCAATGTCATCAGTGACGGTGGGAAGCCCAAGCTCCAGGTGGAGTACAAAGGGGAGACAAAGGCCTTCTACCCTGAGGAAATCTCCTCCATGGTTCTAGTGAAGATGAAGGAGATAGCAGAGGCCTACCTTGGTCAGAAGGTGTCCAATGCAGTCATCACAGTTCCAGCTTACTTTAATGACTCACAGAGGCAGGCCACCAAAGATGCTGGGGTCATCTCTGGCCTGAACGTCCTGAGGATCATCAATGAGCCCACAGCAGCTGCTATCGCATACGGCCTGGACAAGGTCAAAAGAGGGGGAGCGCAATGTATTGATCTTTGATCTGGGTGGGGGTACCTTTGATGTGTCCATTCTGACCATTGAGGACGGCATCTTTGAGGTGAAGGCCACAGCTGGGGACACTCACCTGGGCGGGGAGGACTTTGACAACCGCATGGTCAACCACTTTATGGAGGAGTTCAAGAGGAAACACAAGAAGGACATCAGCCAGAACAAGAGGTCGGTGCGGAGGCTGCGCACGGCCTGTGAGAGGGCCAAGAGAACCCTGTCCTCCAGCACCCAGGCCAGCATCGAAATCGATTCTCTGTTTGAAGGCATCGACTTCTACACCTCCATCACCAGGGCGCGCTTTGAGGAGATGAATGCAGAGCTCTTCAGGGGAACCCTAGAACCAGTTGAGAAGTCCCTGAGGGACGCCAAGATGGACAAGACTCAGATTCACGACATCGTCCTGGTCGGTGGCTCCACTCGAATCCCCAAGATCCAGAAGCTCCTGCAGGACTTCTTTAACGACAGGGAGCTCAACAAGAGCATCAACCCAGATGAGGCAGTGGCGTACGGGGCGGCCGTCCAGGCTGCCATCCTCATGGGAGACACCTCAGAGAACGTCCAGGACTTGCTTCTGCTGGACGTGGCACCTCTGTCCCTGGGGATTGAGACAGCAGGAGGAGTTATGTCAACCCTCATCAAACGCAACACCACCATCCCCACCAAGCAGACCCAGACCTTCTCCACTTACGCCGACAACCAGCCTGGAGTGCTTATTCAGGTGTATGAGGGGGAGAGGGCAATGACCAAGGATAACAACCTGCTTGGCAAGTTTGAGCTTACAGGAATTCCTCCTGCCCCAAGAGGGGTACCTCAGGTGGAGGTAACCTTTGACATTGATGCCAATGGCATTCTGAATGTGTCAGCTGTTGACAAAAGCACTGGCAAAGAGAACAAGATCACCATCACCAACGACAAGGGCCGTCTGAGCAAGGAGGAGATTGAGAGGATGGTGCAGGACGCTGAAAAGTACAAAGATGAGGATGATAGTCAGAGGGAGAAGATAGCTGCCAAGAACTCGTTGGAGTCTACGCGTTCAACATGAAAAGCAGTGTGGAGGACGATAATATGAAAGGGAAGATAAGTGAAGATGATATAAAGAAGGTTGTTGAGAAGTGCAACCTGGCAATCTCCTGGTTGGAGAACAACCAGATGGCAGAAAAGGAAGAGTATGAACACCAGCAAAAAGAGCTAGAGAAAGTGTGTAACCCAATAGTGTCCAAGCTGTACCAGGGAGGGGCCCAAATGGGAGGGGCCCCAATGGGAAGCTGTGGCAGTGAGGCACGGTCCAGTTCCTCTCAGGGGCCTACTATTGAAGAGGTGGACTAAACACTGTATGCCCTCCTTCAGAGCATGCACTTTGGCATCTTTGCTGTAACCGGACATGTTTTCACCGAAAGTGTACCTTAATGTTATTGACATTTTTCCACAAAAAATGATATTTCAAACACACTCATTTTGTATAGGAAGACAGCACCTTTAGTATGTTCAGGTGGTGTTCTCTTACTTAGTGAATAGGGATTTTTGAGCTTACATTTGAAAACCTGTTTGATACCTTACAAATGTATTAGTTTGGCTCGTCCATCTATTACTGTATATACTGTGCATTATTGTCTTGTTCATATCTTGATTTATCATAATAAATATTTTCCAAGAAAAAGTGACCCATAATCACGCCCTTTTTTGTGTGTTAGATATTGTAGTCAAAGTGTTCTACGAATCACCTACTGCATTGATGATTCCCATGGGCTGGTATCTGCGTACTTGCCTTTGAAAGTTTTGGTATGAATGTGCCTTCTGAGCTGCTTAGCCTATCACTGAAAACCATTAGGCCTATATTGGTTAGGTTGGTATATGTTAGGAATAATTCGATTTTTACACTGAGTACAGGTGCTGGTCATATTATTAGAATATCATCAAAAAGTTTATTTATTTCACTAATTCCATTCAAAAAGTGAAAAGTGTATATTATATTCATTCATTACACACAGACTGATATATTTCAAATGTTTATTTCTTAAAATGTTGATGATTATAACTGACAACTAAGGAAAAATCTCACCTCCCATCTTCCTCTTCACAATACCCCATAGATTTTCGATGGGTTTATGGTCAGGCGAGTTTGCTGGCCAATTAAGAACAGGGATACCATGGTCCTTAAACCAGGTTGGCACTGTGTGCAGGTGCCAAGTCCTGTTGGAAATTGAAATCTGCATTATAAATTGAGAATATTCTAACTATATGACCGGCACCTGTATGTGCAGTAGGCTACATCTTCAAACGATGTTCTTCATTCATAGTTCAAATTTAGGTTAAATAAATTAAAGTTACACTTCATTACTGTTACAGTCTATTTTGTTCCAAGATAGTTTTGACATCGTGTGATTACAAATAATGTATTTGTCTCTGTAAATGAATATCAGCAATAAACGCCTACAAAAGTAAAGAAATCTCGATATGTCCAAATGTGTTTCGCATCTTCTTGTGCGTAAGAGTAAACAGCGTTGTTGATTGGTCACAGGCTTTTACTTTGCAGACGTTCTCTTAAGGTCCTAAACATGTTGCACTATTATTGTCTATCCAGAATGTTCCCTCAGTCCACAGTGTTTACATGACGGTGGAGTCAGCTTCGAGGCGCTTCCAGTTCTAGAATATTCAGTCGCTTTCGCGAAGTTCCTAGACAGGCCAGACATTATTAGAATAATGTGACAGTTTGAGGTTTTTATCCATAGAAATATAATGTGAAACATACATTTTCTAAATTGTACGGTTAGTTTTCACCCGGACCCTAACGCGACGCTGCAAAAGTAGCGTCTTCCGAATGTGAGACGAATGTCGAATGTCGAATATTAAACTAACTTCACCTCGGTCTACTTTAGTATGTAGGCTAATGCACCAAAATTACATTATATAACATCATACACAACGTTATGTTTGAGACAAGATAGCAGATCATGTCAGAAACTGCCGTTATCTATTGGACAATATATGACAATATAATATGACAACATTGATAACATAATTAACATGAATAAACCTATCAAATGTCCCGTTTTCGCATGTCTTCTTATGTGTAAGAGTAAAGAGGGTTGTTGATTTGTCACAGGTTTTTCCTTGCAGACGTTCTCGTACGTTCCCAAAAACATGCACTAGTACTGTCTAGAATGTTCCCTCAGTCTCGAGGCGCTTCCAGTGCTAGAATATTCAGTCGCTTTCGCGAAGTTCCCAGGCAGCCTCAGTTACTAAAATGAACAGTTACGTCAACAAGAACGTGACGTAAGGTCGAGCGTTCTAGAAAACTAGCTTTCACTAATATATAAGCAACAAGCTCAGACAGTCGAGGCATTACTTTTCGAAAGACTTAAAGCGCCGCAGGAGCGAAACCTAAACACACGGGAAACTTCTCAGCAAGGCTCTATTGAGCTCCCTCCGACGAGAACAAAATTGTGAGTAGGCTACAAATCATTTTCATGTAATGTTTTTTTCGATAGAATAGAACTGATTTAATGTGACGTTTTTACTTAGCGAATAATTCCATAATAAGCTTTTATTTGCTCAAAATTATTTATTTGATTGCTATTCACTCATTTATTATAGCCATGTAAACTAATGGTACACTTTCTTTTATTGACCAAAATCTCTACAGAAACAATCCAAGATGTCTTCAGCTAAAGAGTATCTATTGGCATTGATCTCGGTACAACCTACTCTGTGTGGGAGTGTTTCAGCATGGGAAGGTTGAGATTATTGCCAATGACCAGGGCAACAGAACCACTCCGAGCTATGTGGCCTTCACTGACAATGAAAGGCTGATTGGAGATGCCGCGAAAAACCAGGTGGCCATGAATCCCACCAACACCGTCTTCGACGCCAAACGGCTCATCGGCCGAAAGTTTGACGATCCCATGTACAGGCTGACATGAAGCTTGGCCCTTCAATGTCATCAGTGACGGTGGGAAGCCCAAGCTCCAGGTGGAGTACAAAGGGGAGACAAAGGCCTTCTACCCTGAGGAAATCTCCTCCATGGTTCTAGTGAAGATGAAGGAGATAGCAGAGGCCTACCTTGGTCAGAAGGTGTCCAATGCAGTCATCACAGTTCCAGCTTACTTTAATGACTCACAGAGGCAGGCCACCAAAGATGCTGGGGTCATCTCTGGCCTGAACGTCCTGAGAATCATCAATGAGCCCACAGCAGCTGCTATCGCATACGGCCTGGACAAGGTCAAAAGAGGGGAGCGCAATGTATTGATCTTTGATCTGGGTGGGGGTACCTTTGATGTGTCCATTCTGACCATTGAGGACGGCATCTTTGAGGTGAAGGCCACAGCTGGGGACACTCACCTGGGCGGGGAGGACTTTGACAACCGCATGGTCAACCACTTTATGGAGGAGTTCAAGAGGAAACACAAGAAGGACATCAGCCAGAACAAGAGGTCGGTGCGGAGGCTGCGCACGGCCTGTGAGAGGGCCAAGAGAACCCTGTCCTCCAGCACCCAGGCCAGCATCGAAATCGATTCTCTGTTTGAAGGCATCGACTTCTACACCTCCATCACCAGGGCGCGCTTTGAGGAGATGAATGCAGAGCTCTTCAGGGGAACCCTAGAACCAGTTGAGAAGTCCCTGAGGGACGCCAAGATGGACAAGACTCAGATTCACGACATCGTCCTGGTCGGTGGCTCCACTCGAATCCCCAAGATCCAGAAGCTCCTGCAGGACTTCTTTAACGACAGGGAGCTCAACAAGAGCATCAACCCAGATGAGGCAGTGGCGTACGGGGCGGCCGTCCAGGCTGCCATCCTCATGGGAGACACCTCAGAGAACGTCCAGGACTTGCTTCTGCTGGACGTGGCACCTCTGTCCCCTGGGGATTGAGACAGCAGGAGGAGTTATGTCAACCCTCATCAAACGCAACACCACCATCCCCACCAAGCAGACCCAGACCTTCTCCACTTACGCCGACAACCAGCCTGGAGTGCTTATTCAGGTGTATGAGGGGGAGAGGGCAATGACCAAGGATAACAACCTGCTTGGCCAAGTTTGAGCTTACAGGAATTCCTCCTGCCCCAAGAGGGGTACCTCAGGTGGAGGTAACCTTTGACATTGATGCCAAGGCATTCTGAATGTGTCAGCTGTTGACAAAAGCACTGGCAAAGAGAACAAGATCACCATCACCAACGACAAGGGCCGTCTGAGCAAGGAGGAGATTGAGAGGATGGTGCAGGACGCTGAAAAGTACAAAGATGAGGATGATAGTCAGAGGGAGAAGATAGCTGCCAAGAACTCGTTGGAGTCTTACGCGTTCAACATGAAAAGCAGTGTGGAGGACGATAATATGAAAGGGGAAGATAAGTGAAGATGATATAAAGAAGGTTGTTGAGAAGTGCAACCTGGCAATCTCCTGGTTGGAGAACAACCAGATGGCAGAAAAGGAAGAGTATGAACACCAGCAAAAAGAGCTAGAGAAAGTGTGTAACCCAATAGTGTCCAAGCTGTACCAGGGAGGGGCCCAAATGGGAGGGGCCCCATGGGAAGCTGTGGCAGTGAGGCACGGTCCAGTTCCTCTCAGGGGCCTACTATTGAAGAGGTGGACTAAACACTGTATGGCG